>CM059213.1:8388371-8928371 GCA_030347435.1 Clarias fuscus | reverse complement strand
TGGTGGAGCACCAGATGGATATTTGACCTTTTTCTTTATCGTAGATACAGTCCATGTACAGCAAGTGTATTCAGTATTAATATTAATGTAGTGTAGATAGCTTGTAATCTAGGTGTGGGTGTCGGTCCAGAGCTTAAATTTGTCTCTGACCTTTTGTTCTCCCTGAGGGAAAAATCAATTCAAATTGATTTCGAGGGTCATCTCCGTCAAAACAAGATTCTCTTTTAAGGAATTTTGTGTTATTTTCTGTGAATGACACTTATTCCAGTTGCATGATAGACTCATCTTTAAAAGTGGCCAGATCATATCTGGGCATCATCGATTTGCAGTGGAAGTTGTTGAGAGTTGTTTTATTCTCATTTGTTCACTCACTCACTCATCATCTATACCGCTTAATCCTATATTCAGAGTCACAGGGGGCCGGGAGTCTATCCCAAGAGACTTAGGACACACACAATAACACAGACTCATACACACTATGGCCATTTTGGGAACACCAATTAACCTAACCTACTGTACATGTCTTTGGACTGTGGGAGGAAACCGGAGTACCCGGATTAAACCCACCAAGCACGGGGAGAACATGCAAACTCGGACCCGGACCCTGGGGGTGCAAGGCGACAGTGCTTCATTTGTTCACATGACATAATTTATTTTTTTTTTAATCAGAATGATTGAATACATGATTTACAAAGTAATAGAGTATACAGGGAGGCACAAAGAATCTGGCTCTGTATTTACCTTTTCTTATCTAAAATTTGGTATTTTTCCTATTGATCCAGACTTTTTGGGTCATCCTGTAGATCATTTATGAATTTTTACATTTTTTTAAATGAAACCTTGCAAGTTTCAATTATTAGAAGTTTTGATGATGATGATGATGATGATGATGATGATGATGATGATGATTATTATTATTATTATTAGTAGTAGTAGTGTCCAGATTTGTTGATACTTTGTTTTCTGTTAGTTACCAACAGCATGATCATGAAGATTAAAGACCTCACAGTTATCCACTCCTGTTTAAATAATGTATAGCTTCTACACCACATTAAATATTCAATGTGCCAGCTGAATTAATGCCTTTCATGTCATTAAACTCAAGTGGTTATCAGTTTTACAACAATAGGACTGTTCCGAAGCAATAATGTACACTTTATTATACTTAAATATCACAGACTGGACAATGGGGTTGTGTGATTGTGGGTGCTTGGTGTAAAGTTGCGGTGGTCAAGATGCATGTACAGACCTTCAGTGTAACAGACGAACGATACGACCTACATGATCATGGAGTTTGACACGGGGCAGAAAAACAAAGGACTGAAACCAGGAACTTAAATAGACAGGAGTAAATGAAAATGTGATCAGGGGCGAGTACCATGCTGGGGCTGGTGGGAATATTTGTCCAGCTCCCTCAATGTTGCTCCTTCACCAGGTGCTCTTTTTCCTTATGTAAATGTAAAAAGAGAAACAAAAGAATGTCTGGCTATTACACAATTCTGACCGGGAGACTCTAGTATATTTAAAAATCTAAATGATAAAAGATTAAGAATCAAAGCTCTTCTGTCTGGTCATGAGTATATTTAAAGGCATTAACATGTGTGACAGGCTCGGTCCTGCACTGCTCCAGTGACTAATGAGTTTTCCTGTTGCTCTCGCACATGATGGATGCGGTTCACCTTTATGAAGACACATGACCCTGCTCTGTATGCATGATCTCACCTTCTTTCTTTCTCTCTCATGATAACTGTGTAAGAATTAAGATGAAAGCATTTGAGTATGTCTCTGTATCAAAGTATATACAGTACAGTGTATATATATATATATATATATGTGTGTATGTGTGTATGTGTGTGTGTGTGTGTTTTTGGGGTGGTGCCGGAGTATATTTATGTCACTGTCGACCATCATTTGTCACTGATTCAAAAAAGTCTTCATCTCTACTAACACTGAAACGAGTTTTTAAATTAAACCGCTTCCTTTTTACAACACCAATTCTTAATATTAAACCACTGTGGTTGAGCTTTATAGTACAGGATATCATGATAGGTGTAAATCTAATAAACCTATAATGCATAAACACAGGAAAACACCTACTGAAAAGCAGAGAGTCAGCACCATTTATGCTTTTGTTTCAAGTAACGTGTGGTAAGGTATTTTTTTCCTCGCAAAGGAGGCCTTAGTCCTGCTGGTCAATTTATAGCAGCATGCTTTGAAAATACAATTGCTGGTAATTATCATAATATAAAAAAATGTACATTTCTGCATGTCTGATATTAATGCCTTATTAGTTTGTGCAGGATACACAGTAATTCAATCACTTAACCAATTTGTCAGTAAGGATGGGAATCACCAGGGACTACCCGATATGATATTATCAGCATACCTACTGATTTTATAAATATCCTGATACTATATTATTATATTCTGATTCTATATTTTTCTTACAGATTTTGTTACAATTTTAAACAAACTCAGCAAAATAGATCCTCTCCCCCATCTCTAATAGTCAGGATCATTGGTTGCTTAATTAATTTATTTATTGGCCAGCCAACTACCATGACTTGAACCCTATATAAGTCTATGGAGTATTGTCAGGAGCAAGATGAATAACACCCGACTCAACAATACAGACGAGCTGAAGACCCACAATCACACAACTTGTATATGCATACGTATAACTATTGAATGGGAAACTTGGAACAGTGGAGAACCTTCCCAGGAGTGGCCGGTCTACCAAAATTACTCTGAGAGCACAACAACAACTCATCCAGGAGCTCATAAAAGAACCGAGAACATCATCTAAAGAACTGCAGACCTCACATGCCTCAAGTTAAGATCAGAGGTCATGCTTCAACAATAAGAAACAGACTGGGTAAAAATGGCATCCATTGGAGAGTTGGCTGCTGACCAAAAACCACACAAAGCCTCGTCTCATATCTGCCAAAATATATCTTAATTATCCCTAAGACATTTGGACGAATATTCTGTGGACTGATGAAACAGATGTATAACTTTTTGGAAGGTGTTCCTCTTGTTACATGTAACATGGTGTCAGACCTGGTGAGACCTGGAGGACGTGCCATAATTGGTGGAACCATGCAATCTGAGCTCTACCAGAAAATCCTGAAGGAAAATGTCCATTCATGACCTCAAGTTCAAGCAAAAACACATCAGCAATAGCTCAAAAAGTGGTCTAATCAAAGCCTGGACTTAAATGCGATTGGGATCTTTAAACAAACTGATCACGCTTGAAAACCCTTCAATGTGGCTACACAATTCTGCGTAGAAGAGTGGGCCAAAATTCCTCCACGGCGATGTGAAAGACTCATTGCCAGTATAGCAAACTTCTGATTGCAGTTTTGCCGCCAAGGGATGCACAAGCAGTTCCTAGATTTAGGGGTAGAATTACTTTTCACATACTGTAGTGCCAGGCAGGTTTGGACAGCTTTTTTCCCTTAATAAATGAAACCGTTCTTCATAAACTGCATTTTATATTTACTCGGAGTATCTTTTGATCTGAATCATTTAAGTGTGACAAATAGGCAAACATTTTTTTAAAAGTACTTTTTCATGGCACTGTATTTTTTTTTTAAATAATGCAGCTGCAATGAACCTGGCAAACAGCAGATGGCTGTAAAAGTGACAAAACATTGCCTTTTAATTATACGCTTTTGGTAGCAGTCAGCATAAGCTGCAGGTTTACTTTGCTGTAGATATGTCTATTCCATTTCTTTTTATGTTTGCGAGTGTGAGAAGTTTGAACGTCTGCCAGGATATACTGAAGCGCAGCAGCAGTGATGGCGAATACTTAATGGCAAATAGCATGCACACTGGCAGGATGTTATATGAATGGTGATGAAAAAAAAGCTTAGTGCTGAATAATGGATGTCTGCTGGGAGATGTTTGGGCTGAAGAGATAGAGCGTCTTCTCTCCTCTTCTCTCCCCATCTCTTCTGGCTGGCTCATCAAGCCTTGCCCACACACACAAACACACACTTTTTCAGTATTGCTATCATTTCTTCCATTGTCAGGAGACTCCATCAGCTTGTGACTAATAAGTTGTACCGATGGTCTTATGCAGTATTGATTACTGCAAGATCCGAAATGAAGCACCCAGGACTCTTAAAACATCTCGATATAACAGTAGACATTTTGGAAACTTTTTTTTTTTTTTTTTGCAGATCTTTATCGGTGTATGATAGTTGAAACTGACCCAAGAATAGGATAAAGGATAATTAGATAAAGATAACACACACACAATGTGAGTAATCAGAGAAAATTAAAAAGTACTGTTATATCGAGATGTTTTAATAGTTTTTCATTTTGGCTCTTGCAGTAATCAATACCGCATAAGATCATTGGTACAACTCTGAAATCCTCGAACCGTGCAAAACTGCATTTGAAAGTTCAGCTAAGACTCACATGAAGCTTCTGCTTCAGTTGGTATCTTGGTTGGTAAATTTAAATATATCTTTTTTTCCCCCTGAAAATAGCAAATATAGTAGTATATGTCTTTTCAGTTAGTTCCAATGAAAGAAAAGAGTTTGAGAGTCGTACGCAACTGAGTGTTAAGTTCCTGTACATGCTCGCAGGTCCATTTTTTTCTGGCAATCTGTAACATGTGCTCTAGACCTCTTTTTAGTGACCTTTCATGCTTCGTATTCACCTGGGGACTTAAGATGTGGGGATGCATTTTTCATGTTTAATGCAATTCATAGTCTCATTCTTTTTGCCTAATAAAGGCGATTCCACAACTGGGGCTCTTTGATCAATAATCTCATTTGAAACATCAATTGAGTTAGCTTGGAGTATATAATTGCCAATATCACCTGCCACAATCATTTAAAGATATTATTAGTCTGCATTTTGCATGCAGTTATTGCACCAGTTTTTTTTGCTGGATGTCTTCTTCTTCTTTTGGGTTTTTTTTTTTTTTTTTTTTTTTTGGAAACCATAGTGTTAGTTTAAAGATGTGCCACATTGCTCATGCGCTCAAATGAAGATCAATATGTGAAACCTCAGCTTGACAGTCCATTGATTTTCCATTCAGTTCGAGTCACTCAGTAACTAACGCAGTGGTCACTCCAAATTAAAACATAGATTTGTGTGGCGTTCATTTTGTAGCGTTCGTGATGTAATTTGGCAAATATGCATGACCTCGTCATCTACCAATACCCCAAGCCATTGTATATCACTACTGCAGGTCCTTCATTAGCAGTGATGGCCCAATCTCTGGCTTGATTAAATGTTGGAAATTATTTTCAGGAAGCTTAACTGGAACAGCTAAATTTCCAGGGCAGTGTACAGGAGTGTCATTTTTTTTTACTTAGAGGGTCCAATTATTCAGCTGTAATAAGAGCTTTGTTCTGGTATTCCAACACTCTTGGACCAAGGAGCACTGGTTGTACATTGGGAATGCTCCCAGGGAATTATCAGACACTTTATCACATCTAGGGTCAATTTGGCCCCCATTGTTCTCCATCCCTTGAGGGATGGAGGACATTAGAGAACCCGGAGGAAATCCACTTTAGGACAAGGCTCAGGACGAAACCAGGGACCTTGTAGTACTCTACACCCTGTACTCCCATGCCACCATCATTAGTTTGATTTCAGTGAGCCAGGTTAATACTGTAACACTCAATTTTAGTCATGTTCAATAGTGAAAGTGGCAGTTATAGTATAAAAAGAAGTCTTATATCATGGATGAAATGCAGTTTCCATTTTGACTTCTCAGGTCATGAGAGGGTTAATTTGGCCATATAGGAATTTTAACAGCCTGTATCGTTTTATTATAACCAAGTAAAGAATTTGTTACTCAGTTAGCCCAAGCCAGTTGATCATGCATGTGCAAAACAAAAAAACATTAATTTTTACTGCTGCCCTCGAATGTTAGAAAGTTCAACTCTTAGCAAGGAAATTAGATTACCCATTCTCTCATATCTCTCATATGTGAAAAATGTATTCGCTGGCGATACATTGACAGGTGCAGTTAAACTTTTAAGTGAATTCTGAGGGTTTTTTCCCCACAATCCTGTCCCAATACAGGAAAATGTATGAAAACAGGCCAATGTGTTGAAATTGCTGTTTGTGTAATCATTAGGTTGAAATTACATAAGATTTATTATTTAAGTATAATTCAAGCAGATGTACTTTCAGCGCAATAAATGATGTGTATTCGCCTGATGTTTACGTAATTGCCTACCCGAATAAATCACAGTGTCCTGCTGCATAATTTATCTGCCAGGACGCCTTTTCTCTTTCTTCAGCTATTTAAAAATGCCAATCTCCATTCATTATACTGCCTTCCCTCTCTCGTTGACCTTTAACTCCTCATCAGTCTGTGCGCTTTCTTTCTTTAGCCGCCGTTCCACTTACATTCCATCAACAGGAGCTAATAAGCTCACCACCCCACATTTAATGGGATGCTACAAAACCAGAGAAAAACACATCGACACCATGAATGCATGAACATGAACCAGGCTGAAAAAAGAACTTCCTATATCAAGAGAGCCATTGCTTATAGAATATTAGAAAATAATTCCTCTCATTTTTTGTTTTTTCGCAGTTTTTCTCTCATCATATCTCAGTGCCCGCTAGGTGTGCCTGCTGTCTGGTGCTTCTATATGTGTGTGTGCGTCTGTATTTCTAAATATGAAATCTGTTTGCAGTGGGTTTAAGTTCCGCTGTGAGGTTCACTGGTGAGAACGCTTTATTCCCTCCACCTCCATGATTTATAAATGCATCCCTTTACTAATATAGTACACCCACGCAGAAAAAAACAACAACCTCTGTTAAAACACTCTGAGACCTCCATGCTGCCCATGACAGCCGTTCTCTGCTTCCCTTTAATCATGACACATAAAACCTTCCAGAACCCTTCTAATAAATGACACAGTGGTTTATGTCAAGAACTGCTGTTCTGCTACAAATCTTTTTTCCTCTCTAATACTAGACTCTCCTTACAGAATACAATAAATACAGTCCATTTTCTACAAACTGATTTTTCCAATAAAACGTGTACCAAGGCTTTACGCCATTTCATTCCATTGGACGGGCCATTCTCAGGTCCGTATTATCCGCGATGATGACTCATATTCTGGCATTATTATTATTATACTCCATTAAATACACTGACATCATACTTAAAATGGTTCCTGTGTTAATGCGTGACTCAAGTGGGAACAGGCAGGTCTACGGGGAAAACGATCTCATCTCGATATTTTTTTTAGTGTGCTGAGTAACCTTTTAAATTGTCACTAATTTCTCATGTGCAATATTACATTTCTCTCAATTGTGTAAATCATATGCTTACATTACATTTCTCTCAATTGTGTAAATCATGCTTATAGTACTATATGATATTATATAGTACTTCCAGGCTGATTGAGATTAATGGCAAATGACTTATAATGTCATATAATGGCAAGGATGTGACATCAAGCAGGTTTTATTATTTTTTTATTTTTTTATTTAGAAGCATATCAACCATAAAGTTATTCAGGATCTTATAAACAGTACTGTACAACAGGCAGTAATATGATTGGACGAGTGGTGTTCGACGAGTGCTGATAATGGACAGTAACAGCACTGGGGTGTTTATGTAATCCCTCTGCATCCCAGCTGTTCTGATCACCGTTAATTACACTAAATGCTTCAGCATGTGTGAAAGTAGATTAGTACAGTCCACATCTGCGGAGGAGTGAGGAGTGAGCAGCTGCCAGCCAGAACCCACATTCAAAAACCAGTCACAGAAGCACTTTCAGCAAGAGAACACCTCTGATAATGTTAAACAACAATTTATCTCTTTAATAATTGCGTTCCAAATTGCCTGCGTGTTGTTTTATTCATAAAGCGATCAAGCTTCTAACACAAGGCTGCATCCCAAATCCCTCTCTAAGTCCCTAATTAAGGGCACTACTTGATCAAAGGATTGTGCTGTACATCTTACCACAATATCTTCCATTTAATGCTTTTGGGATTTAACCGTCGCTGATATTCTAAAGCAAATAAGTGGAAGTAAAAAAAGAGTAACTTATGACTGTCCACTACCTCCGTGGTCTATTCTCCTCATCTTTTGGCTGCATAGTACCAGGAATAATTTAAAACTACTTTCACCCCTGTTAATTACACTAACTATCTGTCGCCAGCTCTACCAGTCGGGGGTAGTTAGTTCTCCCAGTCGCTGAAAGCAAAACAGCTGTTTTTCATCAACAAACAAATCATAATCTGTTGATAATAATTGGTGTTTGTGGAACTGTTGTATAAAAACAATATAATCTATTACATAACCTGATTGAGTATAAGTATTAGATCATGGCATGGTGGCATAATGGTTAGCACTGTCGCCTTGCACATCCAGGGTTGAGGGTTCGATTCCTTTGCTTTGTTCTCCCTGCGCTTGGTGGGTTTCCTCCCACGGACCAAAAAAACAAAACAAAATATGGGTTTCCCATATTGCCCGTAGTGTGGATGTGTGTGTTGAAAATTAAACATAGGTTCTAATATCTATATCTTTCTATCTATATGTACACAAATGCACATACTGTATGAGGACCTTTAAATGGACCTGATGGGTTGCATGTGCATTCTTTCACGACTTTATTTAGCCTCTGACTAAATCCTTTTGTGTTCTGGATTTTTTATTTGTATTTTGAAATGCTGCATCACTTGGTCAGCCATGGGGTTCGTTCTGGGCTTTCTACTGACAACCCCTGCTGGGAAATGACGGACAGATGGTTTAGAAACCTAGGGAGAACGAGAGACATGGATTGTCCTTGACTTTATCCCAGGGAGCCCTTAGGAGAGGCCCAATTTCTCCCACTTTTTAAAAATCGTTTCCACAGTAGCTCCTCTTCCTCTTTTCTTCGTTCTGACTGTCATAAATTTCAAGCATTTCAAGCAAACTGAGGTGCCAATAAAGGGTCACCACTGGAGGTTAGAAAACGTCAATCTGTTCAGCTCCTCGGTCTCTCTTATGCTACAAGCAAAATTCCAACATGAGCACAAGAAAAACATGCAAACGAATCCTGCTTTGACTTTACTTACAGAGTTCAGCCAAAATTGGTATTTTCAGCTAGAAATAGATTTAAGGCAAAACATGTACTAAGATTAAGAATGGTAGTTTGAAAATGGCATTTTAACATTGATTAATTATATTCTATTATTTTTGAGAGGGGTTTGCTGTTCTTGGTGGTTCTTTCTTCCCAGATACTTACTGCATTCTTTCCCTGCACAATACACAACCCCAGAGACACAAGCAAGGTTATGCAACTGCCAATGTCAAACACTGCATCTCAAAAGAATTAGCTGTGGTGAAGAAAACAAAGAAGCCCAAAAAAGAGAGAGACGAGCAGGACACTACTTAAAGTAAAATAGGGTGCGTTGGAGTTTTGGCCATTAATAGATCATTTCACAACTTGTACTGTATATGTTCATAAACATGCTGAGATCTGCTATAAACCTAGCATGGGTAGGTTTAGACAGGGTATAGTGCAGGGTTTATAGGTTCTAACATGATGTCAGGGACTTTAACCATGACACCGTGGCTGGGCTGGTTTGATTATTTCAAAAACAGCCCAAAAACAAATACGCATCAGGCTGAGAACACGGAAGAGAAAGGTGAAAGCAGAAGGTTATCTGCTCTGAGCTGACAGGAAATTTTACACCCTAAAAAAATGCTGGGTTAAAAACAACCCAAACAGGTTGCTGGATAAATATTGGACCAACTACTGTCATGCACACTCGTAACACGACCGGCACTAGGACCCGGAAGTAGTACGGTCGGGTTTCCAGGAAGCATAAAAGGAGACAAAATGGCGCTTCACATTGCTCAGTCATTGAGTTCACCCATGCCTTTGCTGACGCTACGCCGACTATTCTGTGAGTACTCACCGATTCGGGTTGCTTCTTTGATTGAGTGTGTGTTGCTAGACTGCGGGTTTATTTGTGTAGATCCTTGCTCTTTGCGTAAGAGAGTTATTAGACTAATCGCGTGGTTATCCTGCCTATTCGTGCTGCTTCCGCATTTGGGTTTACCATCCACGCTACACGGGCTAACTGCTAAGGCTTTTCAGTTTATCCTTCGGTTGCACGTGACAGAATGACTGAGCCAAAAGCAGTAAACCCAGCGGAGTTTGCTCGCCTCTGTGATGTGGTTGACCAACATACAGAACTGATCAATAAGCTCTGTGGTGAAGTCGCGTCTCTCCGAAAGGACCTCCAAGACAACGAGGCCTTGCGCCGCGAGGTGGCGGAGTTGCGGCAGGAGAACGCGACCCTCCGCGGGGTGGCTGCTCAGTCGGCTGTTGCCATGCCCGTCGCAGCGGTTGCAGCGCCGCCCCCCTCCTCTTCTGATGTTTTCATAGCTCTACCGGATAAGTGGGATGGCACAGATGGGAAATGCAGCGTTTTTCTAACCGCATTGGATCTTGTGTTTGAGTTCCGTACTCTCGCTGTGCAGACCACCTGGGGAGACGCCGCCCCCCGGACGGCCTACTACGAGCGACTGGCTTCACGCATAAAAGATGAACTCGCCAGACGGGAGCTTCCGATCACACTGGAGGGACTGATTCAGCTCACTCTCCGGATTGACCAGTGCCTGCTGTCCCGTCCGAGGCCAGCCCCCCGGACCCTGCCGCCCATCACGCCATCTTTTTCACACGCCACATCCCGACCACCAGCCTTCATCACCACCGCTATGGCACCCACCGGATCCGCCGTGGTTGACACCAGAGCCGGGGAACCCATGCAATTAGGACGCGCCTCCTTGAACTCTGCTGAGAGGGACTTTGTGCCTATTGTGGGTCAGGAGCGCACCATAGAGCCATCTGCCCTCTTCGCCCGGGAAACGCCCAGTCCGATTTCACCTCACCTCCATCTCCTCTCCACCCATCATCCTCGGACACCCCTGGCTTCTGCAGCATGATCCTCTCATCTCATGGTCTCAGAACCGGATCCTCCAATGGGGGCCGACCTGTCTCGAACTCTTCCTGCGGGCACCTGGCTGGGACGTGCTCTAGGGAGTACAAGGCCCCTGATGTCGACACCAACGCCATCCCCGAGGCTTATCGGGACCTGGCTGAAGTCTTCTGCAAAAGACGCGCCACCCACCTTCCTCCTCATCGCCCCTACGACCTGGCCATTGAACTTCAGCCAGGTTCTGTTCCCCCCCGCGGCCACCTGTACTCTCTCTCCACCACTGAGACGCAGGCGATGGAGGAGTATGTATCCATCAAGGCACCATACGACCCTCCTTCTCGCCCGCCGCCGCGGGATTTTTCTTTGTAAAGAAGAAATTCGGCGAACTACGTCCTTGTGTCGACTATCGGGGGCTCAACAACATCACCATAAAAAACCGACACCCATTGCCTCTTACCAACTCTGCCCTGGACGCCCTCTCTGTTGCCACCATCTTTACAAAGTTGGACCTCCGGAGCGCCTACAACTTGGTGCGTATCAGAGAGGGCGATGAGTGGAAGACGGCATTCATCACCCCCACTGAGCATTACGAGAGTTTAGTTATTCCATTTGGTCTCTGTAATGCACAAGCAGCTTTTCAACGTTTCATCAATGACGTTCTCCGGGACATGTTGGGCCGATGGGTATTCGTCTACCTGGATGATATCCTCATCTACTCTCGCTTCGTTGAAGAACATGTTCAACACGTCAGGACGGTTCTTAAGAGACTGCTCGCTCACCAGTTGGAGAAGTGCGCTTTTCACGAGCGCTCCACCACGTTCCTGGGTTTTGTCATCTCGTCCCAGGGTGTGGCCATGGACCCACAGAAGCTAGAAGTTGTACCATTGGGCCCTACCCAAGACTCTCAGACAACTTCAACGGTTTCTCGGGTTTGCAAACTTCTATCATCGCTTTATCGGGGACTACAGTACGGTTGCAGCACCATTAACCGCTCTGACTCGGCCATTGTCTCATCACTTCCAACTCAACTCTACCGCCATCTCCGCCTTCCACGAGCTCTGCCATCGATTCACCACCGCCCCGATTCTTCTCCATCCAGATGCAAACAAACCGTTCATTGTGGAGGTGGACGCTTCGGATGTGGGCGCCAGGGCTGTTCTCTCCCAACGAGGTCCAGACCAGAAGCTACACCCTTGTAGCTTTTTCTCCCAAAAATTTGACCCCACTCAGCAGCGATACGGGGTAGGGAACCGCGAGCTGCTGGCCATAAAGTGGGCATTGGAGGAATGGCGACACTGGCTCCAGGGCGCCAGGGAGCCGATTATCGTCTGGACTGACCACCAGAATCTCATCACCATCCAGAACCTCAAACAGCTCAATCCAAGGCAGGCGCGGTGGGCTCTGTTCTTTGAACATTATGATTTCCACCTATCATACCGCCCGGGGTCGAAGAACACCAAGGCCTCTCCCGACAGCACGAGGAAGACGCCCCCCCGGGCGTACCCCATGGCTGTTCTTCCCCCCTCCAAGATCATCGCCCCACTTTGCTGGGAACTGGAGACGAGGGTTTGCCAAGCACAAGCCGCAGAGAACGAACCGGCAGGTGTGCCTCCTGGACGACTCTATGTCCCCAAGAACACCCGGACTGAAGTCATCCAATGGGGACATTCCACCCCTCTATCAGGGCACCTAGGCACGCAGCGCACCCTACAATACGTGCAGCGTGCCTTCTGGTGGCCATCTATGGCCAAGGACATCGGCGAGTTTGTTCAGGCGTGCCCAGTGTGTGCCAGAGCCAAGGACACCAATCAACCAACACCCGGGGAACTCCAACCGCTTCCTGTTCCCTGTCGGCCCTGGACACACATTGCCATCGACTTCATCACGGGCCTGCCGGTCTCCGAACGGAAAAATGCCATCTTGACCATTGTGGATCGGTTCTCTAAAGCTGTGCACCAGGTGGCCCTCGCCGGACTTCCGTCAGCTAAAAGGACAGCCGAGCTGATTTTAGAGCACGTAGTCCGTCTGCATGGGTTCCCCAAGGACATCGTCTCGGACAGGGGGCCCCAGTTCACTGCACGGTTCTGGAAGGCCTTCTGCCGTCTGATCAATTCCACCTGCAGTCTCTCATCAGGTTACCATCCTCAGACTAATGGACCAACCAACAGCTGGAGCGCTACCTGAGATGCTTCGTCGCCAACCGTCAGCGCTCCTGGGCCCGCTACCTCATCTGGGCTGAACTTTCCCATAACCTCCATGTTTCCTCTGCCACCAAGTTAAGTCCCTTTGAGGTATGCCAGGGTTTCCAACCTCTGATGTTCGGCAGAGGGCTCCAGTACCTGGTCGATTGGGAAGGTTACGGTCCCGAGGAGCGATCTTGGTTTCTGGCTCGGTTCGTCCTAGACCCCGAACTCAACCGGGACTACCGTCGTCGGGTATCCTCCACCCCAGGACCGTCGAGAGTCGGTCCTTGACAGGGGGGTACTGTCATGCACACTCGTAACACGACCGGCACTAGACAAAATGCGCTTCACATTGCTCAGTCATTGAGTTCACCCATGCCTTTGCTGATGCTACGCTGACTATTCTGTGAGTACACACCGATTCGGGTTGCTTCTTTGATTGAGTGTGTGTTGCTAGAACGCGGGTAGATCCTTGCTCTTTGCGTAAGAGAGTTCTTAGACTAATCGCGTGGTTATCTTGCCTATTCGTGCTGCTTCCGCGTTTGGGTTTACCATCCACGCTACACGGGCTAACTGCTAAGGCTTTTCAGTTTATCCTTCGGTTGCACGTGACAACTACATGCTGGGTTAATTTAACCCAGCAAAATGGGTTATTTATTTAACCCAGCAAGATGGGTAAAATATTCAATCCAAATGCTAGGTCATATTTAACTATAATGCTGGGTTAATTTTACCTTACAAATAGGTTATTATTATTTTTATGTTTGCATGTCTATGGGTAAAACAGTTTAAACAGTTAAATTACTTTGATATACTGGTCTATTACAAAAACAACAAAAAAACTTTAAGTTTTGCAAACCATACATATATCCAATAAACAACCCAATTAATTGTACAAATCATAGAAAAGATATTTATATTTATATTGACACTTCAGCCTGCTGGAGATATTCCACAGTGTTCGTTCCAACCTTAGAAAGAAAGAAATTAAAGAAAGTAAAACTTTATGGAAAAATCGAGAGGTTTGGCTAGTATGCATATTTGTAAGAAGATTAGTGTTTTGTAACACCCCAGATTTTTATTGTCTCAAGCACTGAGATTAATCAAGTTCTAATGTTAATGTGGCTGCGAATGCTAGCAACCTAGTTAAATGCTAGCATCATGCTGGCACTACAGTTAATAGTTTAGCTTTCATTCATCACTTCACCATCTTCATACTATGGAACTCCAAAGTGTTCAAAATTAAATAAATAAATAGGACATGCTAAAATAAATAACTATGAATAAGTAAGACACAGATATGTAATATGAGAATGATATTGTGAAACAATGGAACACATTTAGAAAAAAAGCTTATTATTGTGAAAAATATTGCTCTGTGCTATATAAATTTACTTATTATTATGAAATAATATTTCACGGTCAGTATTTTTCCCAATAACGGAGATTATTGCAGAGACATTTTATTTAATTCCAGCTGTTTTTATTCCAAAATGTCATTTTTTCAAAGTCAGTATTTATTTCAAAATCCCGTTTTTCCCGATGGCCTATTTATTTCATAATGCGACTTTTCAGCAGAATGAGTCGTTCTGTCAATCAGTGCCAGTGGGTTGGACCTGCGCGCCTATTGGCTGATCCTTTAACATCGATTAGTTTCCCTGGATACCTGCTCCGAGGACCGCCGCTACAGCTAGCAACAACGTGCTAGGCAGAGGCGGACTGGCTATCTGGAGCACCAGGCGTTTTCCCAATGGCCGCGGGTTAACTAGCTAAAATATTGTCTTTATAGTTTTATATGTTGTTTTTATTAATTTTCTTTCCTTTGTTTTATAAATATGACCCAGTATATGTTCAGTGATATTGTACTTCAAATAATATGCTTAAAAAAGCATTTATTTCTGTATTGCGTTATATTTTTATTCTAGTAAGTTGTGTTAAAAATAAATCTCCACATTATTGAGCCAGTGTATTGTGATGTGGGATGTGGTGGGCTGCTGTGGGCCAGGAAGTCCAGGGCCACTTTTTGGTCCCAGTGCTGGTGCTACGTCAAAAGTCACGGAAGATGGCGGACTGGTGTGAACTTCAGTCAGTTGCTGCTCATTTTAGCAGATCAGATAGAGAGGGATAATTTACCACACTGTAAACCCGATTAAGTTGGCAAAACTCAAAATATTTGAGGTAATCAGTTACATCAAATTTTAAGTAATGATGTTTCCAATTTTAAGTTAACAGAATCAATTTTTGAGTTTGTTGAACTTGTGCAAATCAAATACATTTTTGCAGACAATCCAGCCTGGGACTCGAACCCGGGTCTTCCACATGGCAGGCGAAACACCTACCACTGAGCCACCAGTGCTCTGTAGAGTTTATATTGGTGGAAGTTTAAGGTGACAGTTACTGTTACTTAAGTACTTACGATTACATAAAATATCAAATTTGTTCAGCTAACTTGAAAAGTGTCATTTCTGCAAACTCATAAATACTCAAAAAGGTCTATTAATTTGACCTAATTGCAATAATTTAAGTTACTCAATTGTTTTAATTACTTTGAGCATTAGGGTTTACAGTGCAGTAGACACTGTTCTGCCACCTACTGCATAGGACACGTATTGCACCATTAGACCTAAATCGATACTTCATGCGCTGATACTTACGTCTGAATAAAGGAGCAACCAATCACACAGCTGGCTCCGCCCTATCGCTCTTGTTTGACAGAACGACTCATTCTGCTGAAAAGTCGCATTATGAAATAAATAGGCCATCGGGAAAAACGGGAGTTTGAAATAAATACTGACTGGAATTAAATAAAATGCCTCTGCAATAATCTCCGTTATTGGGAAAAATAATGACCATGAAATATTATTTCATAATAATAAGTACATTTATATTGCAGAGAGCAATATTTTTCACAATAATAAGCTTTTTTTTCTAAATGTGTTCCATTATTTCACAATATCATTCTCATATTACATATCTGTGTCTTATTTATTCATAGAGTTATTTATTACAGCATGTCCTATTTATTTATTTAATTTTGAACACTTTGGAGTTCCATATCATACACCCTGCAAGCATTCTACAAAGAAAGCTAAAAAGCTCAGACAGTTTTGCAGTTTCTTACATATACATGTTCTTTGGTTTGGCTAGCTAGCAGCCATTGTCAGATAAACTAGCATGCTATTCTACCTCACAAAACTTTCAGCCTGAAAAACTTTTAAGCTTTAAAACTTTAAGCTGACCCAACTCCAACCCAGCAAGCTGGGTTAAACAAAAAGTACCCAATTCACTGTAAATAACCCAGAAAAATCACCCAACAGAGACAACCCAGCATTTGGGTAGTAAAAATAACCCAGCATTTTTTAGTGTGTATGATGTGGCCATGAATTACTATGGCATGGGAATGAGAAACTATATTGTGGCTATGACTTACTAGGGCATGAGAACAAAAATCCTATGTTTTGCCTATGATTTACATAGACATGGAAACAAGATACTATGTTGTGACCATGAATTACTAAGGCATGAGATACTATGTTATGGCTATGACTTACTAAGGCATGGGAACAAGGTACTATGTTGTGACTAAAACTCATAATACTGAGGCACAGGAACAAGATACTGTTTTGTGGACATGAATTACTAAGTCATGAGAACAAGATGCTATGTTGTGGTTATGATTTATTATGGCATGGGAATTAGATACTATGTTGTGGCCATAACTTACTATGTCATGGGAATGAGACACTATGTTGTGGCCGTAACTTACTATGTCATGGGAATGAGATACTATGTTGTGGCCATAACTTACTATGTCATGGGAATGAGATACTATGTTGTGGCTGTGACTTACTATGGAATGGGAATGAGATACTATGTTGTGGCCATAACTTACTATAGCATGGGACTGAGATACTATGTTGTGGCCATGACTTACTATGCCATGGGAATGAGATACTATGTTGTGGTTGTGACTTACTAAGTCATGCAAATGAAATACTATGTTGTGGCCATAACTTACTATGGCATGGGAATGAGATACTATGTTGTGGCCATAACTTACTATGGCATGGGAATGAGATACTATGTTGTGGCTGTGACTTACTAAGTCATGCAAATGAAATACTATGTTGTAACCATGACTTACTCTGGCATGGCAATGAGATACTATGTTGTGGCCATAACTTACTATGTCATGGGAATGAGATACTATGTTGTGGCCGTGACTTACTATGGCATGGGAATGAGATACTACTGTATGTTGTGGCTGTGACTTACTAAGTCATGCAAATGAAATACTATGTTGTGGCCATGACTTAATTAGACATGGGAATAAAATCCTATGTTGTGGCTACAACTTATTAAAGAATGGATATGAGACACTATGTTTTGGTCATGATCAACTTATGCATGAGAATGAGATACTAGGTTGTGGCTAAGATGGTTAAGACTTACTATGGCATGAGAACAAGATACTGTTTACTAAGGTATTAGAACAAGATATTATGTCATGGCTATGATTTACCAAGTCACATTTCCATTCCCAATGAGATACTATGTTGCCATGACTCACTAAGGTGTGGAATCAAAATAGTGTAATGTGTGGCCACAAGATACAATGCTGTGTCCATGACATAATATTATGTGATAATGAGATAGTTTAAACCAGGGTGTTTTTTTTTTTTAATATACAGGGTGGGCCATTTATATGGATACACCTTAATAAAATGGGAATGCTTGGTGATATTAACGTCCTGTTTGTGGCACATTAGTATATGTGAGGGGGCAAACTTTTCAAGATGGGTGGTGACCATCTTGGATCCAACTTTTGTTTTTTCAATAGGAAGAGGGTCATGTGACACATCAAACTTATTGGGAATTTCACAAGAAAAACAATGGTGTGCTTGGTTTTAACGTAACTTTATTCTTTCATGAGTTATTTACAAGTTTCTCTTTGTTCACAGCCATTGACATGTCGAAGAGGTTAACATGTGATGAGCGGATCGAAATTGTGTTGATATCTGGTGAACGCAGTAACCGGGTCATTGCAGCAGATTTAAATGCAAGACACCCTACGAGACCACCCATCTCCCATGCTACAGTTAGCAAACTGCTTGCTAAGTTTCGTGAAACTGGTTCAGTGTTGGATTTGCCAAAATGTGGACGCATGAAAACTGTCACTAATGAACAAACATCAGTGGCTGTCCTAGCTTCATTCAGCAAGAGCCCACAGCGTAGCACTCGCCGCATGTCACTGGAGAGTGGCATTAGTCGAACATCCCTTCGGCGAATATTAGCTACTCACAAATGGCACCCTTACAAACTCCAGCTACTGCAGCATCTCAACGAGGATGACCCAGATCGGCGCACACAATTTGCAGAATGGGCAAAACAAAAATTGGAACAGGACCGTCAGTTCACGCAGAAGATTTTGTTCAGTGATGTGGCAAACTTTTATGTGAATGGTGAAGTTAACAAACAAAACCACCGCTATTGGTCTGACACTAACCCACATTGGATAGATCCCTCCAAGACTGTTGATGATGGTATGAAAAAGTGATGGTATGGTGTGGTATATGGGGTACAAAGATAGTGGGGCCATTCTTCATCAATGGAAACCTCAAGGCCACTGGATATTTGAAATTGCTACATGATGATGTGTTTCTCTCTTTATGCACTGAAGCTGGCACGTTCCCTGAGTTTTTCCAGCAAGATGGTGCACCACCACATTATGGGTGTCAGGTCCGAGCATTCCTAGATGAACAGTTTCCTGAAAAGTGGATTGGTCGTCGTGGGCCAGTTGAATGGCCCCCAAGGTCTCCCGATCTGACCCCCTTAGACTTTTATCTTTGGGGTCATCTGAAGGCAATTGTCTATGGTGTGAAGATACGAGATGTGCAGCACCTGAAACTACGGATACTGGAAGCCTGTGCTGGCATTTCTCCTGCGGTGTTGCTATTAGTGTGTTAAGAGTGGGAGAAGAGGGTTGCATTGACAATCCATCACAAAAAACACATTTTATAAGTGGTCAGAAACCTGTAAATAACTCATGAAAGAATAAAGTTACGTTAAAACCAAGCATACCATTGTTTTTCTTGTGAAATTCCCAATAAGTTTGATGTGTCACATGACCCTCTTCCTATTGAAAAAACAAAAGTTGGATCCAAGATGGCCGACTTCCAAATGGCCACCATGGTCACCACCCATCTTGAAAAGTTTGCCCCCTCACATATACTAATGTGCCACAAACAGGACGTTAATATCATCAACCATTCCCATTTTATTAAGGTGTATCCATTTAAATGGCCCACCCTGTATAATTATTCTGTGTGCCAGTGAATAAATAAAAGTAAACATACTTTAAACTATACTAAAGCTTATAAATGAAATCAGTTAAATTTAGTCACAGGACAAATGCTGAGAGGTGATTAAGTTATACATTTGTTCCTATGACTTTGTAATATTTTACCCAAATGTCACAAAAGCGGCTCAGTAGTCGTTGATGCCACAAAAGTAGAAAAAAACATATTGTTTTATGTATATATATATATATTTTTTTTTAAATCAGCCCTGGAGATACAACATCTTTGTCTATTTGTTCAGGGTGTGTCCGGCCGAAAAACAGACAAGAACCTACAAGAAAGCTAAAGCTAATGTCATGATGTCAAGATGTTCTTCATTTTCAAACCCAGTTAAAATTCCACAGTCCTTAGATTGTCAAATTTTCCTTTAATGATTTTCTAAATTCTCTTCTGCCAGTAATTTGCTTAAAATGTGTGACATCTGCCTCTAAGCTAAGCTAAGCTAAGCCAAAGCCCAGTTGTTCATCTACTAAACATCTACTAAATTACAAACAAATGCACTCTGTTAATGACATTCTACTCAGAGATGCATTTTAAATCTTGCTAATGGCTAATCTCTGGTTTACATGAGTTTGTAATTCCACCACATACTGTAGCTTGTCCATTTAGCTCTTTTCAATACCAACATCATTTCCATTCCCAATTTAAAAAGCATGCCCATGAGCCCAGCAATCGTTTAACCAGTTATTATGGAAACTCTTGTGTGTTGAATGGTTTGGTGTTACAGTATCATACTTTTCACTTTTCAATGGCTGCAATAAGAAAAACATGGAATATGCTACATCTTGATGGTCTTAATCTGTGGATTAGACCATTGGTTGAACCCTGTAATGATTGTGTACGTGTGCGTGCGTGTGTGTGTGTGAGGAAGGATGTAACCCTAATCTCGAGTAAAGCTGCTTGGCAAAGATAAAAATTGTATTTATTTAGTCTGCCAATCAGAACAGACCTCAGCTGTGACTAATAGAGATCAGGGATCGCCAGATGTGGGCTGCACCTCATGTACTTGTATATTAGCGGACATGTGTGTTTGCATACAGCTCAGATCAAAATCTTTATAATATGTGAAGTAGTCTTTTGATCTATACAAATCTTAAGAATCTATATAATCCGTTATTTAAAGAAATAAAATTTCCTGCTTCACTCAACATACACATACACACACATTCACACACTACGGTCAATTTGGAAATGGCAATTAATGCCTTTGGACTGTGGGAGGAAACCGGAGTACCCGGGGGAAACCCACGATGCAAAGTTCATGCACACAGAGACGGGAATCGAACCCACACCCTGGAGGTGCAAGGCGACAGTACTAACCACTATACCACCGTTCCACCACTCATATTCGCATTTATTCTTAATATATTGCAATATAGGCTTAGCACCTTGCACCTCCAGGGTCAGGGTTTGATTCCCGTCTCTGTGTGCATGGACTTTGCATGATGGGGTTTGCATAGTTTTCTCATGCTTGGTGGGTTTCCTCCATGCACTCCAGTTTCCCTCCCACAGTCCAAAGACATGCAGGCTAGGCAAACTGTCATTTTCAAATTGGCTGCAGTGTGTGCATGACAATCAGGTGTCGAGATGGCATGCCAGCCCCTCAAGTAACTGCTATAGAAACGACACCTGTATCTCCATGATGGAGAGTATCCATTGCCTGATGTGCCAGATTTTTTGTACTGTTTGCACATGCTTGTACTCGTGCACTTTATAAAGTTTAGAGTTCTTTTAGTATAATCTTTAGATTTGCGTAGTATTGTCTACATCTACATCTAGGCATTTGGCAGACGCCCTTATCCAGAGCGACTTACATTTTTATCTCATTATACATCTGAGCAGTTGGGGTTAAGGGCCTTGCTCAAGGGCCCAACAGGGACAACTTGGTGGTAGTGGGACTTGAACCTGGGACCTTCCGAACCGTAGTTCAATGCCTTAACCACTGAGCTACCCCTGACCCTATTGTGTAGTTATGTGTTGTTTTTCTGTGGCACCCTGATCTTTCCATGTGTCCTCTTCTTTCTGTATATGGTTGAAATAATAAAAGACATGAGGGTTGACTCTATGAAATGCAGATGGTAAATAGTATCAGAGTTTGGCTCAAATGCATGAATTTATGAATTCACGAAGTGATTTGTGTCATCTTTCTAGGCTGGTGCATGTGGTATAATAGTGTATGTTTTATTGACACACAATGTCAGTGCCCCCTTAATACCAGTCAAGCATCATTTTAGTGCCATGGCTTATCCGGGTAATGTTGACGTGGTGTATCAATTTATGGCCACCAATTGTCCCATCATGTAATGGATATTTCCAGCACAGTAATTCCGGCACTGTATTTAAATGTCCCTTTAGAAAACATCTTTTATTAGCAATATACTGGATCATTGTATGAATATTGGTATTTGTAATTATTACCTTAATCAATAGAAAATATGTTTTAATAAAATCATCATTATAAATAATTTATTATTATTATTATAACTAATTTATTAATTCATTCATTCATTTATTACTATTAAATACTGATGTGTTTTAGACACATCAGTATTTATCAGCATGTAATCATGCTGTCTTCTGACAATCTGCTGTTTCTCTTACTGTCATTTATAGCTTGGAAATCTTTCTTGGTTTATATGCTTCTAATTTCTCCTCCATAACCAAGTCAGTGTTTGAAAAAGTAATTAATGTTTATTAAATTTACAGTTGTGCTTTACATCTACCTTCTTGTAGTATATAGACCAAGAAACATTTCTAAAGTATAATAGAAACAGTAGATTTAAAATTTGAGTATTTAACAACAACAACAACAACAACAATAATAATAATAATAATAATAATAATAATAATAAGTACCGCTGAGAACTGATGATAATGTATTATGAGTGTGTCAGCAAAACAAGCTTTAAAATATCTACACTTTAGGCTAGAAAAAAGAAAAAAAATGATCTGCATCTTCTACTTCATATCATTGCATGCATTTTATGAGCGATCCTGGCTTCAGTCTTAAACGAGCCTGTTATATACACACACACACACAGTGCTTTGTGCTAGGGTTCAGTAAACAGATAATGCAATAAGGTTGTTTTACGTCAATATTCTTTCGGTGCTTAATAACTGCCTTATGAGAATTGGCATTCTGGATTTTCCTGAGAGAACCATTTTAGCCAGTTTCAATTCCCAAGTGCTAATAACCAGAGGATAAGCTCGACATTACCTGCAGTGCTTCTATATAGGTGAGAAGCAGTTTTGAGATATTAGCCTTTAATTTCTCTTGAGCTGGCGGAACACAGGTAATGCTCTCTACAGGTATAGTTATTTAGGGCATGAAAAAAAATACAGAGGGTTGCTTTATACCTCACAGCTCCAGCATCAGCAGTTCAGCTTACTGACTGATAGGTTTTCCATCCAGGGTGTAATTTCTGCCTCACTCTTAGTGTTCTTGTGATTAATGAAAAATGAAAAAGGAGCATTTTACTTGGATATTATATTGAATAACTGAGGATCAGTTACAGTATTAATGCAAAAAAGAAAACAGGAAATAAAATTTAATTAATCTGACCTCGTTTGATCAGCTATTCATCTAGAGATGCAGAACAAAGCTTGCAGGACACCATGAACACACATTCACAGGCACACACATTTACATAAAGCAATTTAGCACAGACAATCCACCCACTAGTAAATCTCTAGGCAATGGGAGGAAACTGAAGAATGATGAGGAAACATACGATGGAAATGCAATGAGAATATACTGTATAAAACATCACAGTTATCTGGGCTCAGGGTTATCCCTGGCCTGTGAAGTGGGATGTTTTTTCCTCTAAATAACAGGTTACCCAGTTTTAATAAACTAACATTTAAGACAGATATGATTACAGCATAATATGAGTAATCAGCCTTTTAACTTTTATAATGTGTTCATAAAGGTAACTACGGTGACATTTGCACCTCCAGGTCCTGGGTTCGATTCACACGTCGGGTCTGTGTGCATGGAGTTTGCATGTTCTCCCTGTGGGTTCCCTCTGGTACTCCAGTTTAGCGTGTGAATGAGCGTGCGAGTGTGTGTGTACATGTGGGTGTGCCCTGAGATGAAATAGCATCCCATTCAGAGTGTACCCCACCTTATGCCCTAAGTCTCCTGGGATAGGCTCCAGACCCCCCACAACCTGGTATGCAGGATAAAGTGGTATAGATGATGAATGAGTGAGCACCACCTGAGATCGACTACAGACCTAGAAGTCACCTTTATTTGGAAGACTGCATCTGAGCTCTGCTTTCTGCCCACCATCTTGCCCTCTGCACCCCAATTCCCAGGTGTCTTTTTTTTCTCATCTCCTCCTTCCATCCCTATATCACTCCAAGTGCATTCTATTTATGGATTTCTGGGACTTTCATTTCTTCACCCCCTGCACGAACTCACACAATGCAGTGTGCATTTTTCCCCCTTATGCTTTATGATATATTTACAGAAGGCTCTTAGTTAACTTTAGAAGCCATCATGAAGCACGTGGGGCAGATCTACCTTGAAGACGCACAAAGTGGACTACAGCATTCCCTAAGACCCAGCATCACTCCGATCATAAAGCAATCTGTAGTTCAAAAGGTTCAGATCCACCATGCACCATACAAGGATGGGTGAAGGACTAGAAGGATGATGCTATAAGGCATGCAAATGCATATGGATGAATTTGACTGTTACCTAATTAATTACTTGAATGAGATCAGCAAATGTAACGCAAATTTAGCATTCGCTGTTAAAACCTCATCGAGTATGTAAACATAGAGAATAAATGAGAAACCTACCAGTTTCAGTCGATGCTCAGTTTTGATTAACAATGAGAAAATGTGCACATTCCTCCAGAAAAATGTAGAAGCATTATGCAATCTAGTAGTTCTTTAAGTCTGCTGACAATATGGTTTGTGCAACAAACAAAAAAATGTTTATCATGTCACTGTTGTGTGTATGAAATATAACAATGGTGTTTCTGTTAAAAAAAAAAAAAAGATCTTTGGCTCTGTCTAAAAAAATGAAGCCACGTCCTTACTGTTATGGAGACGGTGAACCAAGGCCATCCTTCCCACCCAGAGAGCAGAGATGGTCAGTGCTCTTTTTGACTTTCAGTCACAGATATAATTAGAAAAGGCCTTGGAAAGAGTAAACCTATGGTAATTTTGCCACTCTGGAAACTGTGTTTTGTCGACAGCAGCAGTATGTCAGGACGGCGCGGATGGCTGGAGGATGTACAGAATTAATAGATGTAGGATACTCAGGAAGGAAAATGAGGATGTTTACTTAATTAAAGTTTCAATTAAAGTTACCTCAGAAAGATGAGTGTAGGAGGGTGACCAGAATGGAATAAGGGAGGATTCCAGAAATGATGAATTGATGAATGGATGGAGGGATGATTGGAAGGATTGATGGATAGATGAACTGTATAGTGCGGTAGATGAATGGCTGAAGGATACTCAAGATAGACAGATGCATATTCAATCAATGAAGGTGACTCAGAATGGGCAATTCATAGGGTGAATAAGGAGGTACTGTAAATGAAGGCAGAATAGACAGAGGATGTTCAAGGTGGATATAAAATAGATAGATGTTTGAGATTTATGGAGAAATAGCAGGTGCTTAGAATGAATAGAATGAAAGTCATGAAGAGATCTCTAGATAGAAGGATGTCATATGGATGGACGTCATGGATGGATGGATGGATGGATGGATGCTTAGACCGGATGGATAAAAAAGCATATGGCAAGGAGCGATGATGCATGTATATGTGGGATGTTGGAGATGGAAAGAAGACTGGCAGATGCTCATTGAAGAGTAAAGATGCTAATAGCATGAAAATGAAAGATGGCTAGATGGGTGTCTAAATATGTGGATGAATTAAGGAGTAGTACTGTACATTCTCAGGGGTGGATAAATATTCAGGATTGATGGGAAAATAGAAAATAGTCAAGATGTATGGATGCATCATGCTGAGAATAAAGAGATAGATGGGCAGAAATATGGGTGGGTGGATGGATTCATGGAGGAATGGATGGATTAGCTGATACTCAGAACATTGAGATAGATGAACTGTTCAAGAATGGGTGAAGGAAGAGCAAATGTTCAGATGCAAGGTGCATAGTCTGAAAAATGGGATGGATGGATGGATGCTCAAAATGGATTGATAAAAAGGTGATTAGACAGGGGGGTAAAGTGGGAATGGTGCTTAGTATAAATGGACGGTTGGACATCAGTGCTTATGATGCACAGTGTAGACAGGGTATAAATGGGAGTAAAATTTTCAGTAAGGATAGAGGACTTGCAGATGCTCAGGACAGATGGATGCCCAGAATAGATGGAGAGAACCAATGCTCAGGATGGATAAAAGAAATCAGTATACAGTATATAACAAATAAATGGATAGATGGTGGATAATTGGATGAAGACATAGCAGGTGTTCGGAATGAATGGGTGGATGTTTAGTGTGACACAAGGAATAGCAGATGGCCATGGTGTATAAATTGACCAATGTTCAGCATGAATAAAGGAATAGAAGAGAATAGGCCTGCAGAGAAAAAGGGATTGATAGTGAGTGGATTAATGGATGAACGGATGGGTGGATGGATTCATCTGGAGCAGTTGAGGATGCTCCAGATAAATGATCTGGTTGAATGAATCAGAGATACATATAATCTCTGGATGGATGGATATATGGGTGGGGGGGATGAAGGACTAGCATATTCTTAGGCTGGACAGATGAATTAAATATTTAGGATGACTATGGATGGAATTGATTGAGGAATGAATGTTAAATGGATGAAGGAATGTTTAGGAAGGACTGATGAACTGATGGATAGGAACTGCTCAGAATAAAGGGATAGATGAGTGAATGAATGGAAAGATGTTCAGCATACTGTAGATATATGTTGTATGTATGTAGCAGATGATGAATAGATGGATGGACAGATTCTGTTCAGAATAAAAGGATGGATGGATGAATAGATGGATAGATCGATTAAGGCATGTCCTGTATGGATGAAAGAATAGCAGATGCTTAGGGTGGATGGATGAATAGATGAATGGATGAAGGAATAGCAGATGCTCAGGATGGAAATTTAACTACCTGAAGCTCAGAATAGAAGGATGGCTGGAGCACGATGCTCAAGACAGACATGAATAGATAGACAGACATGTTGCTCAGAATCAAGGCATGGGTAGATGGACAAATGTTCAGAGTGGAGGATGTAGGATACGCAGGATGTATTCATGACAAATGAATGAATGATATTACATAGATGAAGGATGGATACATTTTTGGAGGATGCTTCAGTGCTTTCATGGTATTGCTCCTCTCTCCATGACCAGTAACTCGTAGTCCATATAACTGCAGGCCACATGACACCAGAATTCTGCCTTATCTTCATTCATGTCTCATTAATTTGGGGATTAAATGTTGGCACACTGAAACGCTTTATTTCTTCGCATGAAGAGGGCCTTTTCGTCATTTCTTATGCGTCAAGTACCCTGCGTTCCAGATTCTTTCTTCAAGATTTCCACTGTGTGCATTAAGACAGGGATGTCGGATGGAAGGATAAAAGCAGAGGCGATCCGGCATTTATGAATAATGCAGTTATTTTAAGGATGGAGACTGACTTTTTCAGGGAGATGTGTGTGAGAAAAGCCATGCTTGTAGGCATTCCATCATGTTCTCCCCTGCAGGATCTCTCTCTTACACAGACACCCCTCCTCCTCTGGAGAGAGAGAGAGAGAGAGAGAGAGAGAGAGGTGCAACATGCAAAGCAACATCAAGAAGGCTGCTTTATTGCTCTTTTTCTTTAGGAGAGAGCGAGAGAGTTAATGCTGTACGCCTTTTCTCCTCCTCCTCCTCCTCCTCCTCTTCCTTGCTCTCTCTCTCTCTCTCTCTCTCTCTTTATGCTGTGTGTGGGTTTTTTCTCCTTGCTGGACAGAGCAGCAGCAGCAGAGGAGGCAGCGGCGGTGCACCAGCAGTGATAGTGGTCGCTCTGGTCCTCTCTCTCCCAGAAGATGCTCAACAACCTAACTGACTGCGAGGAGGGGGATGGGGGCACTAACAGCCAGGGTGAGCGGCAACTGCGTGGATGTGTGTATTCGTGTCTGAGATTTTGGGAAACAGCTGACAAGTGCTGTATACTGACAAGCAGACGAGCGTGTTTGGTATTTGATAACGCTTGAAAGAAATGTGCATCCTGCAGTGATCCCTGGTGCTGGTGCGAAAGTGCGAGTGTGTGACGCTGTTCGTGATACCTGTCCAGTGACCTGGTACCTGTACAGTAAGCTTCTATATGTGTGTGTGTGCGTGAATGTGCTCATGAAGTAACCAGGACTACGGTGACATATTAAATAAGATATGGGAAAGGATTGAGTGTGTATATATGTCACATGAGAGACTGAGGGAGAGGGAGAGAGAGAGAGAGAGAGAGAGGTGAGAGAGTTTTGGCACAAGCCTGCGCTGCAAGGTTGCTGTGAGGAGAATGATAATGTTTTCTGCCTCTGACTGAGGAAGGACAGGATGGATGATGTGCATGATGCGTTACAGATGGACGTGTGACATAAGTCCCACACAGGCTTCATCTTCTTTCTCTTTCTCATCTTTACTCAGCCATCATGTTGCTCTTTTAATCCAACCTTTCATATTAAGGTGACTGAGGAGTGTGATGCTGCGAGCCTTCGCTGCAGTGTGTTCGGTACAGTACATCTGCTGCGGAATGTGTTGTGTCTGGAGCTCCGAGGTTGTTCCTGACATGCATCCGTCTCACATGCAGAAGCACATGTTTTCTTTTCATAAAGGCTTAAAAGATTGACGATACGATGTATATGTCATCCTGCTCGATTTCAGTCCAGGCTCACGGACCTTTCATGCACCCTCTGCAGTGGAGCAGGAGCAGGGACCTGTCTCTGTGCAGCTCCGATGATCAGGGGATGAGGAGATGATGGGTAGAGACAGATTTCGAGAGGTTGACGATCCGAAGTTCAGATGGAAGAAAAAAATTAGCCGTATAATGATAAATGATGTAGGAGAAGGAGATTTTTCCGCGCAAAATATTTATACGCAAATAAAATTTCAGATTCAGGGATGCACGCGCATATGAAGCACTATAATGAATTTCTTTGATGTGTATATACAGTAATGTGTGTGCTGTATTTTTATTTGAGAATTTAAGAAAAATACTATTGCTGCTTCATCTAAATTAGTCATCAAAGAACCTATTTTTAAAATCTTGTTCCGAATTTTAAATTGACTAGTATTCTTCTGTCCTCAAGGTCTGGTCTGCTGTAGAGAAGCACTGCAGGTCTGCTCTGTCCGGATCTGGCCTGAGCTAAAAGTGCTGCAGTGCTTAAGCTTAAGCTTAATCTCCCTTTTACCTTCATACTGTCTAAAACACCTCACTGAGTCTAATATACAATATTAATGCACAGGGAATTAAATGGTCTTGGTATTAAATATTTCAGTGATCTAATATATACCGTACTAATAATAGTACTGTAGGCACATCATTTATTTACTAAACCATTTTCAGTTTTCATGATCTATAGAATTTCATATATTTTCATTTAAGAATCTCTTCTTTGTTATTTTAAGCCCTGAGAATGATTTCCCTTTTACTCCAGAGTCCAGTGACGACTTGCTTTTAGATCTCACTGACTGTCGCTCCCTCAGTTTTTTTTTTTTTTTTTTTTTTTTAAATGGGGAATTGGGACAGTGCTGCAGTGCTGCTACCCATTTGGCTACCAAGCTTAGAGATTTGTTCCCTAAAGCTGTGTCTAAACTGTCGCTGTGTTATCTCTTTCATTCTCTATCAGACTACATTAACATTGGGAGATGAGGTCATCATATACCAAAGATTCATATTGTGTTATATCTGCTCTTCTTCGGATGTTTAATCCATCATCTTTGCCATCATGTACAGTACATTCATAAAAAAAAGACAATATAAAAAAAAAAGACAGACAGACAAACAGGATGGATGGATGGATGAATAGATGGATAAAGGGGTAGATGATTATGGAAATTAATTGGATGGATGGATGGATGGATGGATGGATGGATGGATGGATGGATGGAGGAATAGCAGATGGAAGGATGGAAATATAACTACCTAATGCTCAGAATAGAGTGATTGGTGGAGAAATAGCAGATGAATAGATGATTAGCTGTTTCTCTGAATCAAGGCATGGGGAGATGGGGAATGTTCAGGGTGGAGGATGTAGGATACCCAGGATCTATTAATGACAGATAAATAAATGGATATTGCATAGGTGGAGGATTTGCCAAATGAATGGTTAAAGATTATCAGTAAGACAGAACTTTCCAGTTTATTCTCAACCACAAAAATGTATAAAGTATATAAAGGACATCCTTACTATATTATAAGGCTCTGTAGGTGTCCGAGTAAAAAAAAATTAAACATCTGGAAAAACTGATTAGATGTGTAAAGCTATATGATTATACTGAGCAGCAACAGACCCCAACCGCCCCCCCACACCGCGACTAAGCAGTGATTTTCGATCACTGGTCTGGGTTCGATCCCCGGCCAGGCTTGATTCCCGTCTCTGTGTGCATGGAGTTTGCATGTTCTCCCCGTGCTTGGTGGGTTTCCTCCGGGTACTCCGGTTTCTTCCCACAGTCCAAAGACATGTAGGTTAGGCTAATTGACGTTCCCAAATTGTCCGTAGTGTGTGAATGAGTGAGCGTATGTGTGTGTCTGTGCCCTGCGATGGATTGGCACCCTGTCCAGGGTGTACCCCGCCATGTGCCCCAAGTCTCCTGGGATAGGCTCCAGGCCCCCGTGACCCTGAATACAGGATTAAGCGGTATAGATGATGAGTGAGTGAGTAAATGCAGTGCCGCTTTAAATAGCCACATATGTGTTAACAGTAGTTATCCATCCATCCATCCATCCGACATCCATACCACTTATCCTGTGTGGGGTCACAGGGAGCCTGGGGCTTAGAGCACAAGACCAGGGACGTCCTGAATGGGCAAAACACCACGTGTTTTGGACTCTAGGAGGAAACTGGAGTACCTAAAGGAAACCTACCAAGTACAAGGAGAACTTGCACTCCATCTAATCAAAGACAAGCTTCAACCCTCAGCCCTTGAGATGTGAGGCAACTAAGCTCCATGCTACCTGAATTCATCTTTTAAACTGAACTGGGTGTGTCTTAAATTCTAACGGTGTTAAACCCCTTATTGAACCCCTCCCACTATGGTCCAAAACACACACACACACACACACACACACACACACAATCCAAATTTCGAATAATTGACACTTAATTCCCGCTCAAGCATTTACGGTTTTCTCTGTACCTGCCTGCGATATTTCCGAATCAATTACAAACAAACTAGTAGCGTCACCCTGACCAGGCAGTGGTTAAGGATTAATGAATGAAGCTGTAATTACCAGTCTGACCACTCGGTCACGCCTGCCTGGATATAAAAAACGTCCACTCTCGCATCTCTTCTGTTGCATCCCATGGGATCACGAGCCCAATGCACACCTTAAGTCTCAATCAGATGCCCTATGAATCTTTTTGGCAAGTGTGCCTGCTATTTGTGTTTGTGTTTATAGTCTGTTGCATCTGTGTTAGAAATAATGATGTGACTGGACTGCAGTCAAAGTTTATGCTAATTTCTGGGATCGCGCATCAATTAAAAACCGTGAGAAAATGTATTAAGTAACGTCACATGATTTAGGAACATAAACATTACAAATCGATGAGCGGAGTGTGAGCAGTTGCTGACTAAAATAACAAGCACGCACATATTTTAGCACATGCTTCAAACTGTCTGACACTCGAGCATGCCAAATGAGGCCTTTGCCAGACTGCTTTTTGGCGGAAGGTTCTCTTCCTCCTGCTGGGATGGACATCTTTGTGATTGCTTTACCACCTCTTGACATTTATCTGTAGATGAGGTTCTGGATTAGGTAGAATATTAAATGGTGGGAAAGTGATGATTGAGCTTAGAAGTAGAGCAGTGACCTATAGCAGTTTTACCCTTGAATGGGATAATGGAGCAGTACCACGCCACACGCTAGACACTGACATTAGACTAGACTCTGTGGCAGGAGCAGGCACACATAAACACTCAATCATTCTCCTGGTGCTTTTGGTTCCAGTCCCTCCTAGATTAAAACTAAAAACCGTAACACATGCGTCACTACAAGTAAAGCTGTCTTTGTACTTTCTCTTCTAAACTCTCTTAAAGAAAAGTAATCCAGACAATCCCAGCGAAATTAGATCCAGGGTAGTGCCTCGAAAATGAGAAAACTTTCAGAAGCATGTTTCTTGGCCCAGTGTGTATACCCACCATTGCAGGAGAAAACAACTTCTTAATCAGTAATGGCCTAATGGTTTCTATTATGTATTTAATGATCTACAAAGTCATTAGGTCAAATGCAATGGACCACGATACAAAGAACCTTTAATTTTCTGCAACAACTTTACCCTGAGCAGGATCCAGCAGAGCCTTACCCAGAAACACTAGTTACCCAGAAGCACCAAGATGGCACCGTTAATAAAGACGTTTGATCTTCATTCGGTCAGCTCAGTTGTAAGACTTCAGATAAAACCATGCACAGAGGAATAAACGTTAGTGCAAAGTAGATACAAGAATTGAAATGCACCGTAAATGGGACACTATTCTCTCGCAGAGTAATATGCATACACCTGTTCTCAATTTAAAGTTGCTGGACCATTTACGGGGAGCGTTCAAGGCAAACCGAGAACACGGTTATGAGAGTAAAAACTCCCTTTATTTCTCTAAATCATCTCCTGCTACACTAATGCACTTATCCCAGTGTTTCACTAGTGCTTGGACACCATCAAGGTAGAAAGTTTCCTTAGTGCTCCGAAGACATGCCTGCGTCACGTCTGAAACCCTGGCCTCCCAGGGACTCCCTTAATTACCCAAACCTGTGAAAATGGCTTAGAAGATCACGGGATCAGGACTGTACAGACACTCCCCGCTGAGTTCCTGTAATGGGTAAATGGTGTTCGTGAATGATTGTGTGTTCAGTTTCCATAGACAGGTGCGTCTCTTCCACAAGTTGGTGAAAGGAGCAGGAACGCCATCTCAGTTGCGATTGACATTCACAGATGTATGACCTTCTTTAAAAACGTTTGCACCATTCGAATGTTTTACTGTAACTAAGAGTCTCATCCCCATCCTGTGCAGATGGCTCACGCGAATTCTACCAGCTCCCTCTGCTCATGGGGGTGTCGTCAGGGAACAGCAACAGTAAATCTCTTTGATCTATGCAACACTAGAAGTCTACCCAACCAGCTTTAACAAATGATGACTCCCATGACTGTCATTTTGATGCCCACATGAGGTTAGCTTCTCCTGACAAGCATGATGTGCCCAGGTTTCCAACTACAGTGCTCTCCGTACAACTCCTCTCTACAAATCAAGTTTGATAAAGTCAGCGTAGCCCGGCTCATCTCATGGCTCACTGGGAAAGCATTTGAACCGTCCACAACTGTCTGGATAAATGTGGGAGACATTGCGCAGTCATATGACAGGCTCGATGACCTTTTTTTCTATATGTTTCATCACCCACCTGACAAAAAAGAAGAGAGGTGAACGTCTTTTAGCTGCTGCAGACAGGGCGTCCCAGCGTTCAGTCATGGCTGCATTTCTTCATGGGACTAGAATTATGATCTCGCTGGCTTGACGAATTAAAACGAATGAAATAGTGATGAAGTTATTTTTATAAGCCTACTGAACATGCACAGGGGGCTGAAACATGTCCAAGTCCCACCCATCATTAGGCTACCAAAGACAGTCACGTGTTTCCTCCGAACGAAGTGACGCCAGCCGACTGTAGCATTTCAAACTGCTTGCTCACGCACCATTAGGAGCGACGTAACACTCGGAGGTTAGCGCTATCCGCTCCTCCCACTTGCGTGTGCTCACAGACACCCATGATTGGCGTAGAGCCATGATTGATTTGAGATTGCTAGAGTGTGTCCTCCCCTCTGGGAAAGCTCAGCCAATCGGCTTTCTCCAGGCCCCTGGCTGCAAGAGGCTAAGACATCACTCTCACTACCTCCAGAAGAGACTTGCTCTGAAATTCCATGATGGTCCTCAATGCGCCATCATTCACCCCTGGCAAGCTGGTGGAGGATTTGGCATGTTCGATTTGCCCTGACTTGTTATGGCTTGTTCTGTATTTCATGTTGTGCTCCATCTTAATTCTAAGACCTAATACATTCTTGTCCACCATTCCTAATCCATTTGCAATATAGATAATAGGGATATATTCTGGGTTCTCTACATTGAACTCGGTGGCAGATTTATTTATTTATTTATTTAAAGATTTAAGATTTGCATTCTCATACTGCAGTGTATATGACCTTCTCCTCTGCTCCTGAGATAACACTGATTCAGAACATCTTTCCTAGTCTTGAACACAGTACAAGGCTCTGGCAAGGGCATATATCATCAGGATGCCAAACGTCTGGCTCTAGAGATTTTTTTTTAAAGATGAATCCTATGAAAGATTGCCTCTGTTGCACCATACATTTATTCATACTTATTCATCTCCAGTGGTCAGAGGATTATGGTGGATATGATGCTTGTCTCAGGAACAGATGGGATGCCGGTCTGATTTTTACAAGGAAACATTTACAATCAGAAACACATCCAGACCCTCATTTTTACCTCCCACCGTTTCACCTACTGGTATTTATTCTGAGTGGAGACCAGAGACTCCTGCATCAGGATCGAACCAGGGACCGTAGACTTGCAAGGCAGCAATGCTAGTCACTGCACCACCTTGACACCCACCACAAGCTGAGTGCTGAGTGATACTTTCAATGCTGGCAAATGCTGTGGTGTACAGATTTCCATTTGTTGCAGGCTTGTCCTCCGTCAACCAATCCTCTGGATACACACTCAGTTGGTTGTTTATCTTACATCAGACTTGCACCATCCTTTAAGACATTCGCTTGAACCCTGGCACCCTTCTTAAAAATGAAAGAATACAGTTGACGTTATTTTTCAGAGCAGTGAATGTTGCTCCTTGTTCGGAGCTGCTGTGAGTGTTGCCTCTTGGGGTATCTTGTCAACACAGCAAGCGTTGAAGGCAACTGTGAATAAGCTCACAGGGACCTTAAAATCGTCTGGTTTTAGTACACCGGTATTAAGGCCAGGTTTATATTTGACATACTGTATAAGATCACATATTACATTACATGCAACACCTACAACAAGCAGCACCTATACAAGTAATTGCCATACACATATATCTCGTGTACAACGGGAAAGTACAACAGTTACACTGAGCCGAAAGTATCCCTGACAGTCAGCTTTCCTGATTGAACTGTAACATCTAGAGACTGTAATGTTAAACACACCAGCAAACTTGTTCTTTCATGAGACACTGTATAGATCTAGATCCAGGAAACTTGTGCACATGTTATATGTTGAGGTAGATTTAAAGGTTAAATGATCAAAAAATGTACCACATGGTGCTACACTGCCCCACTATTTATACTATTATTACACCACGCAGATAATTATAGTACAGTGTTGCAACCATTGCTTTGAACACACTCTCAGTACGTATAGGTATGGCATGCAAGGACAGTCCATTCTTAATAATGTGCCTTAACATATGCATTTCCTTTCCCTCATCAAGTACAGGTATTCACGCCTTGCTTTTAGCTGAGATTATTCATATTTTCTTGGGAATTTCATCATCATCTGTTTTGGAGAACACGGTAATAGCGTCAGCAAAATGTAAAAACTGTTACGTCTGTAGGATCTAGGGACATCTTGAGAACACCCTTATTTTTTTTTTAGTACTTGTCATAAATTGCGGAATAAAATTGATAACGGAAAAATATGTTTAATCACTTTATTCCTAATGAGGAAGCCGGAGGCAATGGTGAGAAGGAAAATCTTCAGGACATGACACGAGGAAGAAACCTCAAGGGGAACCAGACTCAAAAGGGAACCCATCATCATTTGAGTGCAACTGAATAGTGTGACTATTAATAAATCTTTCACGTTGCAAGATGACTGAGTTTCTTTTATATCATCATGACATGCATATTTATATCCATCTATCCATCCATCCATCCATCCATCCATCCATCCATCTATTCATCCAAAGCACTTAGCCAGGAATTCCCACGACTTGCCTTTGATTAATGGAGCAGGAGTCAATGAGATCTAACCTCACACATGGCTGTTGGCCCAACAGGGATGTATCAGATTACGAAGAATTCCCAGTTTGCTTGTTTGTCTTCAGCATGTGCATGTAGCATCACTATTCCCTGCAGCGTAATGCAAGCATCTCCATGTGTTTCCAGAACTCTCTCTTTCTTTTGATTTCCTGGAGGCTCATTTAATGCGAGTCAGCGTGTTGGCTACAGATCCAGTGTCCATTTTAAAGTTCACTCTCTCAGCCCCTATGGACATGTTTCTCCGCCAGACAATGTTGGTGTTAATTGGAGCAAAACCTATTTTAGATCTGCACATCACTGGCAAGGATGTTTTTTTTTTTTCTTGGCACAGGTTTTACAGGGTGCATTATAAGCAGGACTTACAAAAAAAAAAAAAAAAAAGACTGCAGTTTGATAACCCGCCAATTCCCACCCACTATCCTGCTTTCCCCGATCATACAACAGCTTAAAACCAGTGAAGGTGAAGGCTATCCTTCAAGCCATGTGAATCTAGCATTTCTGCTTACATGACCTCACATGTTGGCGAGTGATAAATAGGTAAACCTGGTCAATACCAGCAAAACTAAAACCATGGCATGGAAATACAGTAGGGACGTTACCCATTTTTTATGCCTCATATTCTGTGCAAGGTTGCAGATAGCCTGGAGCATCTCCCAGGGCACAAGGGTAGACTCTACAGTAGGTGAGATGCCAACCCATCACAGGACACAGACACACACACACTCGATCATACACCCTTCAGGCTATAATGCATGCCTTTGGATTGTGGGAGGATGCAAACACGCAAAGACTCAGAAATAGACCAGAGGCAAGATTTGAACCCTGAACCCTGGAGGTGTGATGTGACAATGCTAACAACCAAGCCACTGTGCCACCACTAGGAAAAAGACCCTATCAATCAATGTAAAAATAATAATATAGGTGGCATAGTACAGTAGCTAGCAGGGTGATCTTGCATGTTTTGCATTTTCTCCTCATGCCTGGTTGGCTTCCTCTGGGTATTCCTGTTTCCTCCCACAGTCGAAAAACATACAGAGTAGGTTAACTGGTGATCCTAAATTGCTTATTGTGAGAGATTTTGTGCATGTTTGCCCACCGATGAATTTTCACCCCGTCCACGGTGTAACCCGCCTCTCCTGGGATAGGCTCCAGGCTTCCTGTGACCCTGTATCTTCATAAGCGGTATAGCAACGAAAAGAATGGATAACAGTATATACAAAAAGTTAGAAAGCATTGCTGAAACAAACTTTAAGAAGGATGCTGTGTGACACCACTGTAAAAAAAAAAAAAAAACCTCTCCTTAATCAGAAATGGCATAATGGTTTCTATTAAGTGATTACATTGTTAATGGAAGTCATGAGGTCAAAAACAATTAGAAAGGATTTTTTTTTCACCAGGGACTGCATTAGAATGAATATTAATAGTCTGTAACTGCTTAATTCTGATTAGGATCATTGTGTCTATCCCGGAAGACTAGGGACCAAGAACTGCCACGCTGTCACTGTTTGGGCGTTGAGCACCACTTTTTAACTTTTATCTGCTCAGCACTCAGCAGACTCAAAGTTGTTTTGAAGAAAAACATCTGCTAAATGAGTAAATCTTTATTGAGATTCAAACCTGCAGTCTTTTAACAATAAGGCGTACATGGTTCTGTTGTGCCACTTGGGACATTTGCTCAGCTAGTGCAGTAACCTACATTTCCACATGCATTGGTCGTCCCACTGGGTGAAGTAGGTGCATCTGTTGTCTAGCTTGCTCTACATTGCCTTTTTATCTTCACAGCCTGCATAGCGGCTAGTACAAGTCATAATTTATCTCTGTATGTGTTACTTTGATAGTCTTCAGTCTCTGCCCCCATTTTTCCCCTGCAAAATTGAAAGGTAATATGATAATACAACTTTCATAGTGTTGTTCACTTATTTTCAGTTACCATGTTTATTACTGTATATGCAATATACTATCTAAAGTACACATAATACATGTTATAGGCGCAGGTTAGCGGGTGTTTTTGGTTTCCTCCCACAGTCCAAAAACATGCAGATTATGCTAATTGGCATTTCCAAATTGCCTGTAGTGTGTGAAGGTTGACTGAAGGTCCTTCCACTGTTGTACAAGTGGAAATAAATACAGTGGTGACCATTAAACTACAGAGGTACCTAGATGGATGGATGGAATATACATTATACACTACCTGTCCTAAAAAAAATGTTTTTTTTAAATCACTGTTTTTAAAAGTGTCAAATTACAGGCTTGCATCCAACAACAACAAAAAAAAACAGTTAAGGAGACTTAAAATTACGGGAATTTAGTTAAGAACTGTCCAACACATTATTAAAGCATGGTACTGTAATATATTGCTGAATCATCGATATTGTGGAAGAAATGTGGTCGCAAAAAAAAAACCTAATGAACTTCAAGCTTCGTGAAGTTGCATTGTAATAATCAACACTAGAAAAAAAGATTATTATGTCATTATGTGACAACAACTCGGGATTGAAACTAAAAAGCTGCGCTGCCATAAGAAAACCACTTGTCAGTGAAACTAATCAGGAAAATGCTTCAGTTTGCTAGGAACCATAACGATTGGTCTTTCCAGCTATGAAAAATAGTCATGTGGTCTAATGAGTTCAGTCCGGAGTGGTGGGTGCATCGGGGTAAGAAGGAAAGCACATGAAGCGATATAGCAATCATGATCAGTACAAGCCACGTTATGATCAGTGGTTGCTTCATTTGTTCAGGTCAAGCCTCATCAACGTTATCTGGCAATAAAATGAAGTCAGCTGACGACCTGAATGTACTGAATGACCAGGTTATCACATCAATAGAGTTTTCCTTCCCTGATGGCACGGGCACCAGATGGCTCTAGGGCTCAGACTGTAAAAGGGTGGTTCTGGGAGCATGAAGAATCATTTCCACTCATGAACTGGCACAACATAGACAATGAGGTTATTAGAGAACCTACAGTAAAGGGTTGAACAACACATTAGAGTGTTTTTTTTTTTTTTGGCCAGCCAGTGTACATGTATTATGCAATGTTCTAATACTTCATTGGACTGCTTTTTGCTTTGATCATGCTGTGGCATCATTTTGATAAGTTTATGCAGTGTCACAACATTTATTTGTATCCAGAGTTACAGTCATTTCTCTCCAACATCTTGTACTGGACATGGGAGAGTTGGACTGCAGCGGAAAAGCCTTCTCCAGGGCATCCTAAAGATTCTCAATGGGGTTAAGGTCTGGACTCTGTGGTGGCCAATCCATGTGTGAAAATGATGTCTCATGCTCCATGAGTCACTCTTTCACAATTTGAGCCTCATAAATCCTGGCATTGTCATCTTGGAATACGCGTCTGTGCCATCGGTGAAGAAAAAATCCAGTGATGAAAAAATCTGGTCATTCAGTATATTCAGGTCATCAGCTGACCCTATTATTTTAGCTGAATCTAGACCTGATCAACTGAAGCAACCCCAGATCATAACACTGCCCCCACCAGGCTTGTATGGAAGGCATTAGATATGATGTGTGCATCTCTACTTACCCTGATACACATGACCTTTTTTTAATGCTTTACAAAGAGTTCTACTGTTTGTTTGTTTTTTACGATTTGATTTCATTAAGCATTTAAGTGATCTACGTCAAGCTCATTCTGGATGTTTTTCCGACCAAATTTCTTTCTCGAAGATGATGGTTCACTCCTATCCTTCCAGGTTTTAATAATGTGTTTTATAGTTCTTAACCTAATTTCAGTAACTTCAACAATCTCATTAGTTGTTTTCTTTGCTTGAGGCACGACCACAGAATATGTCTTCTGCTGAAGCACCAAAAAAAATGTGGCTTTGCAGTGTTATGACAGGTAATGTACAGGGGTTGGACAATGAAACTGAAACACTGGCCTAAATTTGACCAGCCTGGTGGTCAATCTTCATTGACTGCACATTCCACCAGTAAGAGCAGAGTGTGAAGGTTTAATTAGCAACGTAATAGCACAGTACTGCCTAAAATATTGCAATGCACACAACATTATGGGTGACATATCAGAGTTTAAAAGAAATTGTTGATGCGCGTCTCGCTGGTGCATCTGTGACCAATACAGCAAGTCTTTGTGATGTATCAAGAGCCGCGGTATCCAGGGTAATGTCAGCATACCACCAGGAAAGATGAACCACATCCAATAGGAGTAACTGTGGTTGGTGTCACTCGTGCCAATGCCAAATATCAGTTTCAATGGTGCCAGCAGAGAAAATCTTGGGCTGTGGACAATATGAAACATGTATTGTTCTCTGATGAATCTACCTTCACTGTCTTCACAGTTACGGTGTGGAGAAGCCCCAAAGAAACGTACCACCCAGACTGTTGCATGTCCAGAGTGATGCATGGTAGTGGATCAGTGATGGTTTGGGCTGCAATATTCCTAGGTCCAATATTTGTGCTAGATGGGCTCGTCACTGCCAAGGACTACCGAACCATTCTGGAGGACCATGTGCACACGATGGTTCCAACATTGTATCCTGAAGGCGGTGTCTTGTATCAGGATGATAATGCACCAATACACACAGCAGGACTAGAAAAAGTGGTTTGATGAACTTGAAGGTGAAGTCAACATCTCCCATGGCCTGCACAGTCACCAGATCTAAATATGATTGAGCCACTTTGGGGTGTTATGGAGGAGTGAGTCAGGAAACGTTTTCCTCCACCAGCATCACTTAGTGACCTGGCCACTATTCTGCAAGAAGAACGGCTCAAAATCCCTCTGGCCACTGTGCAGGACTTGTATCTGTCATTCCCACAATGAACTGATGCTGTATTGGCCACAAAAGGAAGCCCTACACCACACTAATGAATTATTGTGGTCTAAATCCAGGCATTTCAGCTTCATTGTCCAACCCCTGTATGTCAGGAGTACATTAACAGTATTTTTTTTTTTTCACCCAGAATTGAAACAGATCATCATTTCATTTACAAGATCATGTCACAGTTTAAGAATGTGCAGGGTTCTCGAAGCAGGATCCATGAAGAACAGCCAAATGGATTACTTTTACATAAAAGCTGATCTATATAGATATGTTAGGTTGTTTGACTACTCGTACTGCTTCCAGGGCTATTTCCAGGACATCTTACAATTTTACAATTAGCTCCAGTGCCAAAGGTTCTGCTTTATTAAACATTATTTATTAGAAATAAATATAGATCATAAGCCAACCCATTACAGAGAGAGCTGTAGGAGGCACATGCTGGGTTAATGACAGCGTCTGCTAGAAACCACTGTTTAGCTGCATAATTTGGGTGTGTGTCATCAGCGAAACACTAGCAGCACACATCCATTACATGAACCCAAACCCAAACAAATGTTTTCTGATAGATGTTAATGCCTCGGCAGCTCGCTGTTGAAGTCGGCGACACGATCTGGAACTGTTTCTGTGTTTGTGTGAGACAGTCGGAGAGAGAGAACGAGACACAAACTGCAAACGGTTTGTTGGGTAAATTTACAGTGGCTTTGGCAGTCAGAATGCTACAGTATCTGCGAGAGGGGAAGACTTACTGCATGCCTGTGTGTGTGTGAATTAATATCTATTGCGGATAAAGCCAGATAACAACGGCTAGTGCGATAGCAAGAAAGCCGGTTCAAGTCGATGAATATCAGACTTAATTAGAGCAATCCATCACTGCTCTGAATGTAGGATTAGGCCGTGTGTGTGTGTGTGTGTGTGTGTGTGTGTATATGGTGTGTCAGGCTGCCATGGTTGGTGTGTGCCTGATTCCCCTGTGTGTGTGTTTCACTATAATTACTTTTCTATTATTATTATATATACACACACACACACACACACACACACACACACACACACACACACACACAAACAAACTATATTACGCTCCTTTTTCTAAAGTTAATGCATTTCCTTATCCAACCTAAACTGTTTTCGCCTAAACCATAACGGTTCGTCCTAACATTAATCTTTGTATGTTTTAACTTTAACCTGGTCTCATTTTACTAATGTATTATAATCTCTTTAAACACTCATATTCAACTTCTTTATTCTGGAAACATTACAATTAAATAAAAGGGAATAACGAATACGCTTGTCTAGATACTGTAGGCCTCCATGTTAATGACTTAATGGCATTCTTATAGCTATTACACTATAATGTTATAATTATACAGCATCGAGTAGACATCTATAATTAACTGTGTACAGGATCCTTTTCTCTCCGCTCAATTCATTTGACCTTATTTGTGTTCGTTTTTTAAAACACAACCTGTCAGAACAGTACAGTAATCCTCACCAGCACGGGTATTGAAGAGTGTTATATTGGTTACACTGCTATAAGGATACGTTTATGCAGATATGTTTTAGAATTTGAATACACACATTAAGATCATGTAAATGTAAATAACTTAGATGATTTAAAAAAAAATGCCCATCATCCCAAACGTTTGAGAATGATACAAATATTCATTTTTACAAAATATGCTGTTTTTAGATCCCTTTGTCAGATGTTACTAGGGTATGCTGAAGTATAATTACAAGCATTTCAGAAGCGTCAAAGGCGTTTGTTAACAATTACACTACGTTTATGCAGAGTCCGTGTTTGCAGGGTTGACCCTTCTTTTTCAATTCCTCCAACATGCTGTCGATCAACATCTGGACGACATCCTGACTTATTGCAACTCATTCTTGCATAATCAAAGCTTGGAGTTTGTCGGAATTTGTGGGGTTTTGTTTGTTTTCCCACAGGTTCTTAATGGGTTTCAGATCTGGGGATTGTCCTGACCATGGACCTAAAATTTGTTTCCTGAGCCACTTAGTTATCACTTTTGCCTTGTCATGCTGGCAAACGCATTGTTCCACACCAAACTGTTCTTGGATGGTTGGGAGAAGTTGCTCTCAGAGGATGTTTTTGGTATCACTCTTTCTTCATGGCTGTGCTCCTAGGCAAAATTGTGAGTGAGCCCACTGCCTTGGCTGAGAATCAACCCTACACATGCATGGTCTCAGGATGCTTTACTATTGGCATGACACAGGACTGATGGTAGCGCTCACCTTTTCTTCTCCGGACAATCAGAACGGAGATTCCTCCGATGAAATGGCTTTACCCCAGTCCTCAATCCTTGTACCTGTAACCCTGTACTGATGTCTTTCCTGGAGAGAAATGGTTTCTTTGCTGCACCTCCTGAAGTTTTTTTTTAATGAAATTAATGTTTGTGTCATTTTCAAAACTTTTGGCCACAGCTGTAGTGGATGTGTTATTTTCAAGATATTTGACTTCACCCACACATTTTCAAAAGTCTTTTGAAAATGAAGTCATTTCTAGAGGTGGAAAGGTCCGACTATTGAGTCAATGCATTGGTAGTGAATGTTAATGGAGACAAATGGACAGTGCTATGAAGCAAATGCATGACTTTTCCCAAGAATCTACACCTCTTCCTTAGATTGCTCTTGAATACCTTTTGATGCAACAAGTTGCAAGCTGATTGAATTCGATGGTGGAATTCATTTACCAGCAGCTTGCTCGACAAAGAGGTCATGACATTTTTTTTGCCAATGTGTCGAATGAGTCAGTGTTGGTGTGAATAGCCGTTTGCTATTAGTCACTGCCAGGAAGAGAAATGACCCTGGATGCTAGCGATATAACGAAAATACACTGATTTTGCCAACATGATGCCATAACTGATCATATTATAACAACCACATAATATTTACTGTTTGCATAATATTCACCGTTTTGTCAGTTTTTGTCTGTTTTGTCAGTTTTATTTATTTATTTATTTATTTATTTAAAATGGTTTAGAGGTACAGAAGAAAAAAAAAAAGAAAAACGAGAAGAAGAATAGAGCCAGTATACAGACTAGGCAAACAGGTATCATATAAAACCAGGAAGTATTATTTCTATGGAAGCCTGCAGGGAAAATCCTGCTTCATATTCTAGGTCTTAACGCATGACAAGGATGTTGCAACAAGACAAGCGAGTAAAATTAAATGAAGAAAGTAATCAGGAAAAACACAGGAGCTGTGAAAACAATCTACATAATGAAGCACTGAGAAACACAAGGATGGAGGCAAGACCGAAATTGAAAATAAAAGCACCTGCCGCTGTTGCCATGGGAACCATGATGTGATGCATGGAGTGTGAGATTTGGACAATAGGGCTGGTGAAGGAGCACAAAAGTGACACAGGCGGTTTCGAGGGCTGGAGTAAGTGCTACTGCTCAGGTGAGCTACACTTGCAATAAAACAGTCATTATTACTAATACATGGTCCTGACTGAGTATAACCATGGCCATTCAAGTATATTTTGTTCCATTCCCCAAAAATCATCCTGGCTAGAAAAGCATAAAACATAACAGTGCACTTAGTTGCAGGCAAATAGAATCTGAGACAGGCTGGTGAGACTGCCGTTACCAAGGTGAATTTAATGCTCCTCATTCAGCAGCACTTTCTAAAATGTTTTATTCCTTTCCACATAAATTCGCCAGTGATTACATTTTGATTTATATAGGAACATGGCGTAATTTTTATTTCTTAATACATTGTCTGAGCACAAAAAGTTTGTTGGATCAGACTATTAAAAAGCATTAAAGTTTGTCAGGATAGCACAGAAGGATAACGCTGAACCATCAAATTCATGGAAGAAATGTGGTCATAAAAAAATAATGAACAAACATGATCAGAGATCACTCGAACGCTTGGCAAAGTTCTATCATTAAAAAAAAAAAATCAACAATAGAAATCTCAACAATATTTAAGATTGAAAGTATGCTTAATAATGAAAAAAGGCTTGAATGTGTTAGGGAGCATAAGGATTTGACAGGAAAAGGTCATCTACCAGAGCAATCGGCATGTCATGCAATCATGAGCTGCAATCAAAGATAAAGCTGGTGAAGGAAAATAGGGGGCAGGGGGTTACTCAGTGTTTAAGGTGTTGGCCTTAATTGTTATTATTGTTGTCTTAAATGTTGATTGGAAGGTTCAAACTCGGCTTCCACTAATTGCCACTGTTGGGGCCCTATACCCTCAACTGCTCAGGTGTATAACGAGATAAAAATGTAATTCACTCTGGATGAGGGTGTCTGTCAAACCCTCACTCACTTGCTTATACCGCTTAATCGTGTATACAGGGTCGCGGGGGGCTTGGACCCTATCCCTGTAGACTTTGGGTACAAGGTGGGGTACACCATGGATGGGGTGCCAATCCATCACAGGGCACACACACACACACACACACACACTCATTCACACATTAGGGGCGTTTTGGGAACACCAATCAGCCTAATCTGCATGTCTTTGGACCTTTGGAGGAACTAGAGTATCCGGAGGAAAACCCACCAAGCAAACCAACCGTGCAAGCCTGTGAATGTAAAATATTACAGTGCATATCTTTAACTGTTATTCCTTCACTGGCTTCTCTCTCTTTTTCCACATGTGCCATGAATTGGACAACAAAAGCTGGTCTTATTACTGCGATACCATAATGAACAAAGTTTTGAAAGTTTTCCCCAGGCTCATTCCTTAAACGTTATTTAAATTACCCTAATTATACATTTTGCTACATGAATGGTTAGGGATTTTTCATTATATTATTATTATTTTTATTTTTTATTTTTTTCCAAATGCCATTTCTAAATAAGAGGTGAATTATTAAACATTGGTTATGTATTGCATCCACCATACAAGCACCTGAGAGGTGCTACGTGTATTGCAGCCATCACTGTTGTCAGAGCTTCCGTACTAGAAAATGACTCAACGTCTTCTGACCCACAATGCTTTAGAATTCAAGAGCACTGGGGTATAAAAATACTCCAGACCTGTGGGATGCATTGTGATATAGTCCAGGTACCCATGAACAGCACAAGCCATCGATCACCTCAGCACGTAACAACTCAGCAAGAGGGAGACACACACATATATGCTCTCTCACACACACACACACACACACACACACACACACACAGTAGAAAAATGATTATATTTTGCTCTACTATATCTCAGCCCTTTAATTTATTTGATAAAGTAGTCACAGTGAATTTTTTTTAATAACCCACTTTGTTACTTGTGTGAAGGGGCCCCTGGCCCCTGATTTATAGGGTCACGATGAAATTCTGCAGAAGCAGCCACTAAATCTACTTTGTTGGCTTTAGCCGCTTTTGCCTGTTAAAAATCAAATCAGAAAGTAATAGCTGCTTAGATTTTTTTTTTTTTTTTTTTTGTGGTCCGTCATAGGTCAAATGAACATTGGGGCCAGATGGTACAAACCAGTTTTAGATGCTTCACATGCTGGGGGATTAAAGCAAAGCAGCACTTTCCTTGAATTAGATTGCCCTGGAGGTCATCCACTCCCTAAAACACACTGTGACTAAAAGCATCATGTACCATTCTAAACCTTATACAGTGAATTAATCGGTGTGCGGCTGTTGGTGACCAGCAGCCTAGTGCGCCCAAGTCAGTGGTTTTCATCGTCAAGTTCGTCACATCTCCAGTCCAGCATATGACAAAAGTTGAACCCTTGAAATCAGTGGGTGCAGAATTATTTCATTTCCTCATTCCTCATATATATTGTCATTAAAGCTTTCTGTAAGGAGATGTGTATTTGTAATTCCTGTTAGTTTCTGAGCAAAGGAAGATCTTCACAGTAAAGAGCTGAGCTTTTTTGGTTTCTTTGTAATATTACAAACCTCTTTTTTTTTTTTGTCATAGCTCCAGGAGATGAACAAAAAAAAAAAAAGCTGGCGAAGCAGGCATCGTTAATAGCTGCTATGATGTAGGCAATATCTGGAAATTGTTCAGAGGACACCATTGAATATAACTGTAAATAGATAATAAAGGCATTTGGCTCTTTAATAAATGAAAGAAGAAGAATATCAGACAATTCGCTGTGTCATACATATGAGAGGAATAAAACAAGAAACCGCTGGGTGGCCACAATAATTCAGGACAAATCAGAAGTTAATAAAACATCTGCACTTTGTGCATTCTGAACATGGCCATGTAGCATTTTGGGGGATTATTATTTTTTTTTTTTTAGGCTAAGGGTCGGAGCAGTACACTGTAAAAAATCTGACCTAGGGTTTACTTAAAAAAATTATGGCAACAAAGTGACACCCAACATATTTAAGTAAATTTTACTACTTTAATAATGAGTAAGAAACATAGGATAAATTAGTTAAATGTAACACAAAATATATATTTAATTGTAAATTAAATCAAGTCTTTTTTTGTGTTGGATTTTATATTAACTGTCAAAAATATGATGTATTCAGCATAAATATTTTAAGCTCAATTAAATTATTTTAAGAAAAACAGTTTTACCTTTACTAAAAAAAAATGTGTTACATTCACTGAATATCTGAGAGAAGTATGGAAGAGATTGATTTATATTGATTGAATATCTGAGACAAATTGACTGACATTAATTAAATATTTGAGTGAACCTGATTTACTTTTACAGATAAATCTTAATCTGCACTTAAATACAGTTGAATTAAAAATCAAATCTACACAATAATATTGGAGGTCATTTCATTGAAACAATTGTAATATTTCTAAGTTACTTGAATACTTGTGCTAGATTAACAAAAACAACAGGAATAACATTTAACATTTGTAACGTTGACATTTATTTGCAGACACGATAAACATTGTCCAACATTTTTTAAGTGCAGCATCAGAAGCTGGTAAAATGGACATTAACTGTATACTTTGTGCTTCAAAAAAGAATATACTGCCAAATACGTTACAATTACTGTTTCATCTGAAACATCAAGAGTTATTATTTTAACATTAAAACTAGCAAACAGGATTATGAGAAAATATCTCATAAGGATATATTACGAAGGTGGGCCATATTCACTTACTTATGAACAGGTCTGTATAGATACAAATGGAAACAATGGCAACATGACAGATTGTGGGGAAAAAATAATTTTTGAGAGTCAGTGGTCTAAATTTAAACTGTTTAAAATGCTTGCCAATTGAAAATCTAAGGGAACATCTGCACTGCAAATGACCAACAAAGTATCAGGACAAGGTAAAGAACTTAAACATGCCCTACACCACTTTACAAATATTACACACTTGTAACTTGTTTTACTTTAATTAAAGTATCACATTGGAAACCCCCATGTAAACAGTAAAACCCCAAGTAAAATTAACAGCTGCTAATGTGAAACACAAAGCCTTGGTAACAACAAAAACAGTGGAAGTCATTTTTTTCCATTCTGACATTTTTAAAAAAGGAGCTTGTTTTTAAGGCTGATCAATTTTGGAGATAGCTTGGTACAATCAAGCTCAAGGAGGATTTTTTGGAACATCTCAAATGTATATCTCATCTCCTTGGGATATGCAAGGTTCAAGGCATATGTCAGCCCAACAAACATGGCGCAAGCCCTTGCAAAGTTGTTCAGAGCACCAAGTACTTGCACACCTTCTATCACAATCCCAAATTCCTCTGCAGCAGAGTTGAGTTTGATGTGGTAGATTTTCAGGTTTTGTTCTGCAAGGTCCTTGGATACATTGTCTTCATCATTGTCCTACAATCGCATCCTTTAAATACACAAAAGACAGTTTCGTCAGATGATTTCCAATATGATGAAAGTAGTCCTTATCTTTTGAATAGTATGCATGACAAATTAAACACTTAAACGTGGAGATGTTTCTTGGATGTAGACTTTCGTCAGCTGCATGGTATCTGGACAGATGTGTGCGAAGGGCATTTTGGGTTTTAAATGTACATGGGCAACTCTCGTATAGACATGGCTGATAGTGTCCGCGACCAAAAGTTGCGTGTTGAAGCCGGTAATGCTTAAGTAGATGTCCTTTAGAGGAAGACAATGACTTGCAAATTTTACACTGCCATCCCATAAGAAAAACCTATCATAATGAAAAAAAAAAGTGCTTACTTCACTATATGTAATAGCCTATATACTGTATAGCATACATAATACATAATAGAATAACATTATTTTTAAAAAGATGTACCATTCATAACTTTTGATTTTGCTAATTGTTTACAAAGAACTTATTTCAAAAAGTTTACAGAGTTGTAGTGATCTACATGAATGTTCACTATACACCTTATTGTAATTTTGTAATTTCTTGTGATAATAGTATTTAAAAAATAAGAATATATAAATGTAAAAGGTTACTAGAGCATAAACAGTAACTTATTTTTATGAAACTTATTTTTATTCTGTGGACCTTATTTTCGTCCCTCAGTTTTAATTTCAAATTCAGATTAGATCTACATGATCTTAACTTCACTCACTGCTTCATATCAACGTTTTAACAAGCACAAATTAGAGTATATTTCATGCAAGTAGGGTACACACCTGTTAATGGATGTCCAACCCACTTCATGCACCTGAAAAGACAATGATAATAGGTTTAATTGAATGAATTTATCATACAAACAGGAAAGTTAAACAAAAATACACCAAAAATTCTACCCATATTAAAATGGTGCATCTATTGAAAACATATAACATAAGTATGAGGCTTATGTAAATCTGCCAAAGACCAACTAAATGTGACATACTGTCTTTTAAAGAAATTATATTGTTTATGGTATTACAGAAATGTCCGTAAGAATTTATATTTGCTGTTTTAACTGCAGCAGTACCTCAATGTGGCTAAGCCTCGACCTCTCAAATGGGAGACATGAAATGTCTGTTTTTGCACACCTCAGCCTCACTGCATGACAGTGATAAGCAACCTAACTAGTGTATTTTCGTCTACCTATTTAGTTACTCTGTTCGTAACAGAGGGAGGGCTATAACCTGGCTCATTTTAGAGCACTACTCTCAGAAACAAGTGCTAAACTTGGCAAGAATAAGGGGCTTTTTTCAAGCCTTTACCTGACCGTTTGCTTCCCTCAGTAGGTAGAACAATAAGTCACGTCACTGCTATAACGAAGGAATATTTCTCCTCAACCCCATAGATGACAGAAAACCTGGACGCTGAGTTAAGTTTTTCATTGCAAGTAAATTTGCATTTTTGTTTCACCAAGACGGTGTAAAAAGCCCATTGACTGATCATTAGCCCTAGTGCTAAGTGCAGTCCGGTGCATTCATAGTTAGCCAAGACCGCCCGTTTTAGAGAAATAAAAACGATTTGTTTCCCGTCGCAGCCGTGTGTTTCTTGCACCATAAAATTACGTACAATATTTTGTTACTACACGTGTCCCCTTTAATTTAATAGTATATACTGAGCTTAATTCAAAACACAAAAGGTAAATCTTTAAGTTAATTACTCACCTCTACAGCAACGGTTAACTGCTGCAGTTAGGCACTCAGTGTCAAGGTCAGCTAATCACTTGTTAAAGTGGGGGAGGGGAAGCTCACGCTGAAACTCTGAAATGTTGACTAGCTGCCTCTTTAAATAATTTTATATACTATATAACGCACATTCTAATAAAATTCACACACCGAACTAACTACCATGCTAAGCCCATCCTTGAATTTTAGCCAAATAAAAACAGAGCAGACTGAGAGGACATCTTCGCTTTTGAAGAGACTGAGAGGACATAGCATAACTGAATTTAACCACTCAATAAAATGTGTATATTTCACAACTGTCTGTAAAAAAAAAAAATAACAGCTACAAAATTGTTCATGAATTATTTGTACATTCATATTACTAACTAAACAAAAACTAACCTTAAGAAAAATGCAGATCTTGCAGCACGTGGCACCTTGTCTGGACGTAAAAACTTAGGCGGAAATTGCATGGCAGTAGAACCTAGCCTCTCTAAATGAGTAAAATTTACTAAATTTCTTTAGTTGCGACATGACCAGAAAATGAAATTAAAATTTCCTAATTTTTTCTTCGCTGATTTTAAACTGACAAAAAATTAACTTGAAATGGAATTAATAAATAATCAGCATTTGTTTAAATCAGCGTAATTTGACTCCAGAATGCAGTTAGTAAATTTTATTATGTACTTGTCACGAATATTAATTTAACAATTGTTAATTAAGCCCAGTCCCACTTTTTACAGTGTAGTTCTTATATAACTGGTCAAGTATTGCGTCATTGCAGAAGAGAATGTGGAGTTATATAAGCTCCGTCTCGTAATGCCACATCCAGAATTGTAATACTGTGTCCTGCTGTAATCCCACTGATGTGCTCGGAGTGATTGATGGCTTTGCTAAATTGCGAGTGCCAGCTGTTCCTGCTAGGCACATCGGTATCAGCGGAGGCCTTTTTTTTTTTCCTAGGGAAGAGTTTAAGATTTTTACAGTTGAAGTGAATTTTAAACAGCAATAATGAGCATGAATAACATTTTGTGCAAAAATTTTGTGTAAATAAATAATAATAATAATAATAATAATAATAACAAAAAAAAAGTTACATATAAGGAAGTAATCATCTATGGCATGCTCACAGGAAGCACACACACAAATAAAATGTCACAATTTGTCTGCACTGGCCTCTGGAGGAAAGAAGTCAATGCACTGCATGCATGCTACAGTATAATGAGGACCTGTTTCAATTTCCTGTGTGTGGACTTAAGCATCCTTCTGTTTTTATTTGTTAAAATAAAAACAAATCCCAATGTCCACACAATTGTACTATTATTATTATTATTATTATTATTATTATTATTATTATTATTATTCTGTTATAGCTTGTATACCATCTCAGGAATGAGAGCATAATTCTAGTTTTCTATACCTGTAAATAAGTCCATTACCGAATAATTTGATCATAATCCTAGTTGTTACTTAAACCTGAAATTCCTATACACCCAGAAGTGAGTGGTTTATCATGGACACGCGGTATCTTCAGAATAGGCATTTATATCTAAATGCACTTTTTGATCCATATCCTATTTATCCTTTTGACTGAAATTCTTATTGAGAATTCAATATTATAGTTTAGTGCTTTGAAACACAGGACCTGTTACAAAGCAGCTTTACAAAAATCTAAATTTCAGATATAATAATTTAAAAAAATGTTTACGCATCCACAAAGCATCACTATGTAGACAGGAAATTCATTATGCAGTAGTTCTAATATGACATTGTTTTTGTTTTTAAACTGTTCACTGTCCAAAAACTGTTTGTGGCAAAAGTAGTGATAAAAAAATAAAAAAAAAACTTCAAAGCAGTTGTGGTCATAAGCCTTCTTCATGGTTTTCCAGGGTTATCTTTAAGCTGTCCCTGTAGGGGCATCCTCAGAAGCAGTGAGTAGTTTCCAAGTGATAGAGAGCAGACGGGGGTAAGATGACTGGTCTCTCAGGCAGATATGACATTAGAGATTATGGGCCCCTTGAAAATATAATATACTGCGCCCCAACCCTTTTCAATTGCCAACACAAAGCCAACCATTTTCAATGGCCATTACATTTTCCTGGGCCTTTAGAATGGTCCTTATGAGAAAGGGAAACACAGATTATTAGTTATACTCATAATAGTTAAGGATGATGTACTATATATATAGTTTAAACTATATATAGCAAAGTTGGTGTATCCATTTGAATGTTGAAAGTGTGTTCGATGGTTCAATAAAGACATAAAAGATACATTTTTGGGGGGTTATTTTGGGTACATTAGATTTGTCAATCCCCTCGACTTGGATGACAAATTAATGCAGAAAACCATGAAACTCCAAAAAGGTTCACATGCTTTTTTCCCCCCACTGTATATCAAGTATGTGCCTACTGTAATGTATTTTAACATCATCTTAATCTTTATTGGAATACAGTGTATGACGGAAGAAAAACTGAGTTTTGTGTTAGTTTTACAGTATATCACAGCATGTAACTGTTAATTTACAAAGAGCAATGCAATCTGCTTTTGCAATGGCTGAGACAGGACAGCTGAGTCAGCACAGACGCCCAGACTCAGGACAGGCTAAATGAAAGATGAACGTTGGGGGAAAAAAATAACAAACCCAGAACACAAAGAAACTAAAAGCTTAAACAATATGACTGATCAAACTACATAAAAAAAAAAAACATCTGTGAACAAATGTTGAGATGCAGTCATGCAGGAAAGCAACAGAGAAGAGTAAACGTCGAAATAGAAATCCACCAATGTGGAGTCAGCCCTCCCTGACACCTGAGAGTCCTAGGACATTTGTTTTACAATAGTAACGGCTATTGCTGTATCGTCTTTGGAAAAACTGTCTCCAGTAAAACCCACGCTTCATTAACATGACTGATGTCATTAATTCAAAAGCTGAATTAAAATAGCATCAACCACAATCTAGCAGAACTGTATGTTAGCTAAGCATGGCAAAACCACAGTATCATCCAGTTAAATTTATAAAAAGCTTTTTTTTAAATTTTTTATCCAAATAACAAAATGATGACACACACAACCACACAATAACTAAACGATTACCATATTTGCAAAATTGTTTAAGAGGATGGCTGGTGTTAATAGGCTAGCCAACAGCACTGTATGTTTCTAAGAAATATTTCAACTAAAGAAAATAAAGAATCAAAAAAGACTAAATGTTGCTGTTTAACAGGCTGAGCAAGATCTTAGCTAGCTTACAGTATAAGTCAGTGTGTGATAGTGTTGCTCGAGCTGCAGCCCTTTTTTTTTTTCACTGAGCTTCTGCCAATTTTTGGAACCTGACCTAATAAAACATCTGAAATGTTCACAGCTCAGTAATCACACAGACAAAACAATACTCACTCTCATAGTCTATACCGCTTAATCCTGTATACAGGGTCACAGGGGCCTGGAGCCTATCCCAGGAGACTTTAGGGTGTTTTCTCACTGGGCACAAGGCAGGGTACACCCTGGGCGTGGTGCCAATCCACTATAGGGGACATACACATACACACACCTATTTACACACTACGGGCAATTCGGGTACATCGGTTAACCTAATCTGCCTGTCTTTGGACTCTGGGAGGAAACCGGAGCCCCCCAAAACACCACTTTACACTGTTCATTCTGGGCCAAACTCTGATTGGACTGAAGCAGTGAAGCAGAACCAAAGTTGTTGTCCAAATTCAAGTCAAAGTAACTACAGGAAATGTGCCTGACTACAACATTGCCATATACTAATGCTCGCATTCACTTTGAGGTGGATGAGGATTTTATTTATTTAAACGTGGCCAAATACATTGGGAGCATGTGTTCATTTACAGCAGAGCACAGAAAATTGAAAAGCAAGGCACTGTAACGCACACTGAGGCTGTGCAGTCAGTGGGACCAATTGGCTACGATAAAAATAGTAACTTTAGCAGCCACAGTTCACGACCCCTACACCCTGTTCTGCACTTGGACGGTAGTTTATGACTCTTGAGCAGATAATACTTCTGTCACAGAGAAATTAGAAGACACTGTTCCTGTCAGGGGTACAGGGTGTTCCTGTCAGTGCTAAATTACTTTCCTCAATTGTTTTTTTTTTTCTTTTTTCTTCTCTATCTTACCCCCTCACCTTCTTTTTGTTATGTAGTAGCACGTAACTCAGTCCATGAAGAGCTCGATAATTACTTGCTATGCATGAGCATTTGTGTTGCAGTAGGGAATACATAAGACGGCAAAACTAATAATTCTGAGGACTCTAAAGATTTGAATTGGTGGCCTCAGGTGACTTTTTCATTTCATTTTTCCCAAATATAGTTTTATTAAATAATGACTTTTAGAAATCCTTATTGACTTATTGCATCAAAGTCTGCATTTTTCTAAGGTATAACTCAAGTACACATTAGATATTCTCCATCCATCCATCTATCTACGAAACTCTGCAGTCCAATTAGATACTGTGGAGGCCAGTGGTGACCTTTGTATTTATTTTTATGACTGTGGTAGGCCCTTCTGTCAACATTTACATACAGTACACATTCACAATCACACATCACAGGCAATAAGGGAATGCCAATTATCCTAATCTGCATGTCTATGGACTGTGGAAGGAAACCAGAGTACCCAGAGGAAAGCCACCAAACACGGGAAGAATATGCAAACTCCAGGCCCCCCGAGTGGCGCAGTGGTAAGGTGCTCTCACACAGTTTTTGGAGGAACTTGGCAGGAAGGTTGTTCCGAACATCTTGGAGAACTAACCATCTCCTGTGGATGTAGGCTGAATCAAATCCATCTGCCCCTTCATGTAATCCCACACAGGCTCTGTGGGGACCAAACCATTGCTTCCATGACTCCTTGTTCTTCCCTACCCTGAAGATAGTTCTTAATGTTTAAGGTTGTTATCCTGCTGTAGAATAAATTTGGGACCAATCAGGCGTCTCCCTAATGGAATTGCATGCTGGGTAAGTATCTGTCCATTTTTCTCAGCACTGAGGAAACCATTAATACTGACCAAATCCATTCCAATCCACTCCAACTCCATTTGCAGAAATGCAGCCCCAAACCTGCCATGAACCTCCACCATGCTTCACTGTTGCCTGCAGACCTCTCTCCGCTCTCCAGTCCTTTGGCAAACATTTCAAATTTTCACTCATCAGCCCAGAGCACCTGCTGCCATTTTTCTCCACCCCAGCTCCTATGTTTTCACTCATAGTTAAGTCACTTAGCCTTGTTTCTGTGTTGGAAGCACATTTGTCCATGAAGACCACTTATAACCAGACTTCTCCGGACAGTAGATGGGTGTACCTGACTCCCAGGAGTTTCTGCCTAGTTCTTTGCTGATGTCATTGCTGGACATTTTTTAATGTCGAAGGGAAGTAAGTATGATGCGTCCTTCATCTGCTAAATTGCTTGTTTCTTTGTGCTTCTTGAAAATAGCTTGAATAGCTTGAATTGTTCCCTGGGAGAAATCTTGCTGATGCAGCATGACTACCTTGTATCTTGTATCTACCTGCGCTCTGTCTTGCCATGGTGTATAACCTTCGGCATGAAACTGTCTTCCACAACCTCACTTTAGTAGCAGAGTTTGGCTGTTCCACACCCAGTTTTAAGCCTCCTACACAGCTGTTTCGGTTTCAGTTAATGACTGCATTCCAACCTACACATGAAATTGATGATCATCGTTAATTATTACACCTGACTCTGATCCCACAAAATAAATCACTTTGTGGAAGTGTAAGAATTGATGCTGGTTTGAAACCAAAGGTAGTCACACTAAATATTGATTTGATTTTGATTTTTCTTTTTTTTTTTCACTCACTTTGGATTTTGTAAATGGGTAAAAATAAACAATGTCTAAAAAATATTTTTGAAAGCATTCTTACTTTACAGCATTTCTTCACATCTGCCTAAAACGTTTGCATTGGACTATACATATATACATAAATACAATGTGTATTCGATTTTTTTTTGTTTGTTTGTTCATAATTGTTTGGTTGGTTCTGTATTTTTCTCATTTGTTCCTATCAGACTGGTGTACTTTGTCCTAAAGTACATGAGTCAAATGCGGTAGGATTTTACAAAATCAAGGTCAACGTCCATCAACACACAGGCAGGGTTTCATAGACTATTAAAATTTTTATCCAAATCACTTCAATGACAGAAAATCTAAAAGAATTGCACAGGGAAAACTATAGTCCTTTTTTTCCTATTTCCTTTTCCACTTTGCCACTCCCACCTTGGGGGAATTCTTGTCATCATCTTAATGGTCATTTCTATACCTCATTAACTCAAATGAAGTTCATTAGATGTTCCATTCTGTAGATGGTGGCCCATCAGGTCAGGATCAGTGTAGAGTAAAGGAGCAGAATTTACCCTGAAGCCATAGTTATTTGATGCAAACGCACTCAGAAATACAGAAATGAAGATATTTAGTGTGTAAGTGTAAAAAGGAGCAATGAAACAGATAAAACCATTTGCCAAAAATTGGATAGTATAATAGAAACTAAATTGTCAGTAAACCAAAATATGTTTGGTGTTGATAATTTTGTACATTGACAATAAAGATAATCTACTCAGATTAACTTATTGAAATATTGGTGCATTCAAATATGAAAAACTATTAGCCTTTGTTTGACATTACACTTTAATACAGTAAGTATGTACCAATGCTAAAAATGCACTCATTTGGACAAGATATCAGGTCAGTGGAAATCCTCATAGTCTATTAATGATACAATCCTAGTGTAATGATGGACGAAGAAATGTGATGTCTACACTAGTCTTTAAATTAAAGAGGTTTTTTACAATGCACTTATATATATCGCTCATATACAGTATGTAACTCATATATATATATATATATATGATTATTTTATATGTAACCCTCTTTATGTGCTCCCAAACAAGTCTGTCTCTGCGTTGTGTTTGGTGAATGAGAAAGAAGGGAGGACACAATTTGTGGCTGGATCGACAGCAGGGCAGCTCTCTCTCTTTATTTAGTTGATTTTCTCCACATTGGGCCTTCTCATACTGTAAGCACAAAACAACTCTGTCATTTTCTTTTCAGTTATACATAGAAATGTAAGCATAACAAAATACTGAAATAAAATATATTTTTTAATGCAGCCACAACTATATTAATACAAATCCAACAATATAAATCTCTCCAAAACAAGTAATATAAAAAATAAAATATTTTCTATGATGCATGACAAAGAAAAAAAAACCCAAAATGACCAAAATAATGCCACATCTCTTTCAATAAATGTTCCATAAATTAAATAATCACTCATCAATTAAGAGAAGGGGCCCCATCACACAATTACTTACATAGAATAAACACAGCCCCCTCTAGTGTGTGGAAGCCAATATCACATCTTCCCTACAGTATATACAGGGGTTGGACAATGAAAGTGAAACACTGGTCAATTTAGTGTTGGAGGTTTCATGGCTAAATTTGACCAGCCTGGTGGCCGATCTTCATTGATTGCACATTCCACCAGTAAGAGCAGAGTGTTGAAGGTTTAATTAGCAGAGTAATAGCATAGTTTTGCTTAAAATATTGCGATGCACACAACATTATGGGTGACATATCAGAGTTCAAAAGAGGACAAATTGTTGGTGCGCGTCTCGTTGGCGCATCTGTGACCAAGACAGCAAGTCTTTGTGATGTATTAAGAGCCATGGTATCCAGGGTAATATCAGCATACCACCAAGAAGGACGAACCACATTCAACAGGAGTAACTGTGGACACAAGATGAAGCTGTCTGAAAGGGATGTCTGTGTGCTAACCCGCCTTGTATCCAAAAAACATAAAACCACAGCTGCCCAACTCACTGCAGAATTAAATGTGCACCTCAACTCTCCTGTTTCCACCAAAACTGTTTTTCGGGAGCTCCACAGGGTCAATGTACATGGCCGGGCTGCTATTGCCAAACCTTTGATGTCACTTGTGCCAATGCCAAATATCAGTTTCAATGGTGCCAGCAGTGAAAATCTTGGGCTGTGGACAATGTGAAACATGTATTGTTCTCTGATGAGTCCACTTTCACTGTCTTTCCCACATCCAGGAGAGCTACGGTGTGGAGAAGCCCCAAAGAAGCGTAGCACTCAGAATATTGCATGCCCAGAGTGAAGCATGGGGGTGGATCAGTGATGGTTTGGGCTGCAATATCATGGCATTCCCTAGGTCCAATACTTGTGCTAGATGGGCGCGTCACTGCCAAGTATTACCGAACCATTTTGGAGGACCATGTGCACCCAGTGGTTCAAACATTGTATCCTGAAGGTGGTGCCGTGTATCAGGATGATAATGCACCAATACACACAGCAGGACTGGTGACAGACTGGTTTGATGAACATGAAAGTGAAGTTGAACATCTCCCATGGCCTGCACAGTCACCAGATCTAAACCAGATCACTTTGGGGTGTTATGGAGGAGTAAGTTAGGAAACGTTTTCCTCCACCAGCATCACATAGTGACCTGGCCACTATGCTGCAAGAGGAATGGCTCAAAATCCCTCTGGCCACTGTGCAGGACTTGTATCTGTCATTCCCAAGATGAATTGATGCTGTATTGGCCGCAAAAGGAGGCCCTACACCACACTAATGAATTATTGTGGTGTATAACCAATTCAGTTTCATTGTTCAACCCCTGTATATCACGTTCATCCGTATCTGGATTGACATCAGTGTCCTGAATCCAACTTGCAGCCCCAACATTGTGCTATCGCACATCGCTAGTCATAATGAGTTTCACTCTGCCATATTTTTATTACATTACAATTACAGTCGTTTTAAAAACCAGGACAGGAAGTAATTGTGCGTGGGAGTTCATTGGGAGTGGGAGGATTGTAAAAAAAAAAAAATTGTCATGTGTACACCTCTCCACATCTTGCACAGTAATATAGTGTTTCTGATCCATTAATGGTAGAAGAATAAAAAAGTCTGTTGAAGTCTTAAAAATATTTTCTGACTAACAAAGTACACTTAGTCAGCTTTTTTCCCCCCATTTGTCTTATTATTTTTTCCACCTCCAGGCTAGTGAACGTCCTCGCTGCACTGTAACTACAGAATGTTTTAGTTGACCAATTAAGCAGCAACCCCTAATAGCTGTCATGATGTCCATGATGTAAAAAGCCATTATGCAAGGGTTTTTGTATCAGCTCCAGTATAACTGACACATTCTTCAACAGTGCCTTTTTCTTTTTCTGCCAAAGTATGCATGGTATTGTGTCTGGGTTGAGATGTGCTGAGCAAAATGTTAGGCTTGGACTGAAATCCTCAAGTGTGTCATGAAAAAAATAACTTCAGCTTCTGATTTCTGATGTCTAAATCTTTTGAAAGGCTACACGAACAGTAGAAAAAAAAGAGCCAGAAACAGCACAACATTCTTTCTGTTCCAGGAATAGACTTTATTGCATCAACATGTTCTCCTGAGGCCTGAACAGGCGATATTTATATATGTGTGTGTAAACGTATGGAGTCATACTGTATGTAAATGTGTTCAGTATATCCACTTCAGGAGAATGAGGAATTCTTAAGGAAATTAAATGTCCTGGGGAAAAAAATCATTGTTTTGCAAAAACAAGATTTTTTTTCTTGGGGTTGTTACATCGGATCATTTGATCTCGAGTCACTGGCACGGGTTTTATCCTGGTTGCCCTTCCGACTGCAATACCACCCATTTCTCCAGATTTACGACTGGAAATGAGGATGCCCTGTATCTCCACTGGCTGGATGTCTTATATGACTGTAGAGTTGCCCAAGGACCAAACAGTGGCATCCTGCCAGTGGTCAAACCCCTGCCCCATACTTCAGCAACCCAGGGCCTCATATGCTTGAACCCCTACTGTCCCTGCAAAGGCACTAATTAGAGAAACATATTGGAGCATTGGACCATGTGTTCGTGATCACAGTTTTAAAAATAACTAAACGAACAGTGTTGTGCTCATAGATCTTAGTTACGTGCATATGGCAGTTCTGATGGATTCCCTTTTACTGTGGATATGCATCTGTTCCAGAAAATATGTGTGGATATGATTGAATTTGAGTGTGGCAGCTGCTTGCACAGTCCAGCAGCATCATTCAACTATGTAGGTCAGACAAAAATGAGAGGAAGACAGAGAAAGAGAGAGAGAGAGAGACCATCCATGCTTTAAACCTAAGTATATTATTACTTCAAAGAATTTGTTGAATTAAATTTCATAAGAGAAATCGCACGTCTTTACATTTACATTAATGTTGACAAATTGTCCATATTGAACATCTGGATTCATTACTTCAACAAATGTCTAGTTCTCCTGAATGTACCAAAGACGAAATATATAGAGATATGGATTGATGTTCCCGTAATAAGCTGCCTTATTTTACAGACTTTCTATTGAATGCTTGTATGCTAGATGTAGGTGTAGTTTAGCTTTATTGCCACAGTTTAATCCTTATTTAAAGATTATTTCCCATCACTATTTATAAGGATAAAAGCTGCTCCATGCCTTCTCTGACTAACTACCTTTACTAACCAACATGCCCTTCAAGGGCTAGTCTTGCATCTTGAGTCTTGAGTTTTTGCTATCGAAGCTGTATGCATTGGACGTAAAAATTCTATAGATAACTACCTACATGCCATATGGTACTACCCACCCATTAAACATTTGTGACAAGAATCTACTAATACATTTTCCCTCCTGCTGAGCCACCTCATCCCGCTATCTCTATCACTTTATCAGCTCAGAGACAAATCATTTATTAATATCACTAAGAAAAACAGAATGCATCGGATAGCATTAATAATGTATGAATAATGTAATAACTTTAACATAGATTTTTTTATGATGTTTATAAGGTTATAATAATCCATGGTTGTTAAATGCAAAAACATTTTCATAGTTATCTGAATATTACACCATTATAATGATTTTTTTGGTAAATAATCCATGGTCAGACATCTGCCCCAGATGTTAAATGAGTTCCAATCTTAAAGTATTTTATTAAAAGGGAAAGTCAGCTACTTTATTTTATGCTCCATCAGCTGTCAGTGATCAGCTCAGGTTCTGTAAAAAGGAAAGACAAGGCAATATGGACCCCCAACAGCAAACCAATCTAAACAACAAGTTGTCAGTGCATGTATCTGTCAATCTTGCTGCCTGTTAAATTAATAAATCTTACCCTCTTGCACTATATTCGTAAGGATCTCAAAGGAACTTTTGTATAATTATAAGATTTTGCCTTTTGTTGTAAGATTCTAACAGGAAATCAAAGAATCCTTAATGGAGCTAGATGGAGGAGTGGAGCATTCACAGTGGGAGTGTTTCAAAGGAAACTTGAAGGAATAGGCTTTTGATTTTTTTTTTTCATCCAGCTACCATGTGGCATACTGACAACTACATTTGAAATTTCAAGCTGTACGCTATTGTTTGGGGGGATTTTCTTTTCTGGTGCATACCCTCCTCCTCCCCCAAAGGAGACACCCCTCCTCCAACAACTGTGTTCACCGTTTTTAAGCTTAATAATTAAAATAATATATTGTAGTTGCCATGTAGTTTAATTAATTTGCAGAAGATCCTGTCCACAGTGTCCTAGATCCAGATCATAGTGGAGTCCAGGAAGCATAGCTAAGTGGTTCACTATTTTCTATTTTTGTTACAGTAATGCATGCCATAACCCAGTGTTATCAAAAGTATTACAAATGTTTATTTGTATGGTATTTTTAAATCATATCAACAAAAATTCACAAGGCAGTAGTTTCCCTCCTAGGAGCAAGAAAGGAGAAGAAGGTAATAATAAGAACAGGATGGAAGTAATCAGTGCTGGATTTGAGCAGGTTGCTGTGAATGTTTTGAGTGTCCTTTACTGGTTGGCTAGATGACAATTTCCCTTGGAGAGAGTGTAGGCTAGAATTAGGCTTTAAACAATAGACATATTATCTCCATGCTTTTCTCCTGCATTCAGATCTTCTGTCCGGTCTTGATGTGAGTTGGCAGCTGGGAAAGTTTATTATTTTTACATTTTATTTATTTATTATTTTATTTTATTTTTTCACTAGGCAGTTGGATTTGGTGTGGCTTCATCATTATTTTTGTGGTGTCTCCAGGGTTGCTGTCCATGGTCCTGATCCTTTACCAACTGCACTCTGGATCTGATGCTACATGTGTATTCCAAACTGCCTGGCTCTGTGTATGATGCACATAAGTGTGTAAATGAATTAGAAATTATATATTTACAACTTCTCGTGGGATGCGCAAAAACAGATGCAAGGATTTCCCAGGAGTGAGAAAGGAAGTGTTTGTGTGTGTGTGTGTGCGTTTGTGTGTGTTCTCAAACAGCTGCGGGTATATGGATGGTACAGGTCAGGGATGAATTCCTAAAGGAGGTCGTCCTTAAAAGCAACTGCATTGTTTTGGAACAGTGCTCCAAACACTTGCTATGTTCACTCATTACATGGCTGTATAGAGTAGAAATGCTACATCATGGTTTTCCATCCTGAGACAGAGAAGTCACGATTTTTACCTCAGGCAATGGATTATGGGAGAAGCAGCTCTCTGTCTTTCTCACTCTGCCGTCTTTATCTAGGTCATAACACAACACAGCCTGTTTTAGTACTTTAAAAAAAAAGAGGACTCTCCCTATCTCTTTTGTTTTTAAGCAAATATAGTTGGAGTACAGTGACATTACAAAAATGAATAGGGAAAAAAAATTACAAGATGGAAGATATGGTTTATATAACCATCTTTATACAATGAAGTGACATCTAATAATTATTAACTATACACAATGTGATGGCTGTGGTTTTGGCTGGCGAAACATCACTCAAGGGTGTCCAGGAATATTTCAACAGGGCTGCTCCCCCACTGTGCTCCAGTGGAAGGCCATCAGCAAACAGTGGAAGTCCATGATCAGACCTACATGGTAACTCTCAGCTCCATGCTCTAGTGGAAGGTTGACATCTCAACAACCCATGGAATCCAGAGTGAGGCCAACAGGGCAGCTCCCCACCATGATCCACTGGAAGAATTACAGCATAGCTCTGCTTCAAGTCAAGCTTCCAGCACAACACATTGTGGAGGTTAAGATTACCATAATCTCCACAGTAGCACTACCAGCCCCACTGCATGTAGAGGTCAAACCTGTGATCTCCTCCATTCAGCACTGCACAGAGGTCGACAAGGCAGCCTCCACTGCCAGGTTTCAGTCATGCCATGACCTGTCCCACCAATGCCAAGACCTGACCCAGCAATGCCATGACCCTTCCCACCAATACCAGGCTCTCAGGCTCTGGTCTGGCAGTGCTTACCCCCACTATGCATTGCCTTGATACAATGCAATTCCCAGCTCGGCCTCAGCTAGACTTTGCGATGCCAACTAGCTTTGATGATGCTCTGTCCTTACCTAACACTGGCCTAAAAATGTTTCCATCAGCGACTTAAGATCGGAGCCTTAGCTTGGGCCCAGTCATAGATTTGCCAGAGTACGAAGAGGGGAGAGGCTGCCGTCCCAGTCATAAGCTCATGTAGTGCAATTATGAGTTCCATTCTGTTATGTCCTGATAACTGTCTATGAATCTGTGTAGAAGACAAATGACTTTGAAAAGTAGGTTTGACGTTTTGGAAAGTTTCTCTCCTGTCCGCCAGCAGAAAGAAATAGATTAGTGACTCCACAAGAGTTACTGAAACAGAGGTACGATAAGATAAAGACAGAGAGAAAGAACCGAGTGAAAGGCAGTGGGAGTTGGAAGACGTTGGTGTGTGAAATGCAGCAATCAGCCTCAGAGATGGAGTACCACCTTTGCTGCTATGCTGCCAAAGTGTGTGAGCACAGACTTGCATTTACAATGCATTTCAGATAACAGGACATACCGTACCTCTGTCACTGTGTATACTTCTGGTTTCTGAGCAAGAGCAGTCCTTTTATACCTCAGTCCTGGGAAATTAAATTGGATAATGGGCAGAAGTGTTCACCACATTTCAATATTTTTATTTTCTACTTGTACAATTACAATTTTTCATTGCAATATTTTCCATTTGTACACTTAATGTATAGTATAATGTATAGTCTTTACTTACTTACATTTTACATTTTATATTCTATATTTTATATTTTATTTTATTTTATTCTCTTAGGTCAGGGCAGTTGCCTAAGCATTTCACTGCATATCGTACTGTGTAGGATTGTGTATGTGACAAATAAAATTTGAATTTGAAGTATTGCCTTCACGCCCTGGACCCTGGAGGTGTGAGGCATTAAAAATATATTTTTCATAATGTCATATGTATATACACTCGAATGTCATTTGACAGTTTTTGAGTGTAGTGGATATTGTGCAAATTTACTTTTAAGATGAATATAATCAATATGTTCTTTGGTAGGCACGACGGTGTAGTGGTTAGCACAGTCGCCTTGCACCTCCAGGGTCTGGGTTCGATTCCCGTCTCTGTGTTCATGGAGTTTTCACGTTCTCCCCATGCTTGGTGGGTTTTCTCTGGGTGCTCCGGGTTCCTCCCACAGTCAAACAGATGCAGATTAGGCTAATCGGCATTCCCAAATTACCCATAGTGTGTGAATGAGTGTTTGTTTTTGTGTGCCCTGCGATAGATTTGCACCCTATCCAGGTTGTACCTCGCCTTATGGCTTAAGTCTCCTGGAATAGGCTCCAGGCCCCCACGACCCTGAATACGGGATAAAGCGGTATAGATGATGAATGAGTAAGTGAGTGTTCTTTGCTTAAGCCAATAATCTGACTCAAGTTTAATGACAGAATCAAACATGATGAGTAGAATGTCTGTACTTATGTCTGAGGTCTGAATACCAGAATTAGTTAAACTAAACTCAGAATCCGACCCTGTGTTCTTTCACTCTGCTGTATCAGCTTATAATAGACCTAATGCCATTATCTCTCATCAAACTGCTATATGAACTCCCTGTGCCAATGCAGCAGTATTCAGCAAACAAAATAATCATGATGTAAGCCTCTGTAGAAGGTACACAAGGGTTTAGAGTGAGGATGTTCACACTCACACACACAAACAATTTAGAGCTTTTGTGCATGAAAAGAGTGTGAAAAGCCACAGACATAGCCTGTGGTTTTATAGGAGAAGGAAGTTACAAAATTCCAGATATAATACTAAAAGACTTTAGCTATCAAGATGGCAAAGTTGGCATTTGACTCCTCAAGAACGTTCCCAATTTATCTGACAATTCCACATACCACGAGACAGCTACCGAGGCTCACTTTAAGATGTATCCAGTAGATAACTGCACTTTTCAGACTTCTGCTCATGCTGTGTCACAGGGAAGCAGAAAAGTGCTTCCTGCCCTCTTCTCCATATATGAACTCACAGAAACCTTTGATTCACTGGTCTCATTGGGATTGATGGGGTTTGCTGTCATTCTCACCCAGAGATCATGGACAGTTTTTGCTACCTTGGTTGTTTTGCTACCTTTGGGATTCAAATGTATAATCTTGTGCTTTAGGACAAACGCTCATACAACATTGTTACATAGGTTTTTACATTTTTTTAATGTTGTCAAATGCCCTTAAGCCAGTGCCTTAACCCTCATTTGGACCATATTCTGTTCTTACTTGAACGTAGCTTTTGTCTCTAATGTTGAAAATGTTAAAAAGCTCAATGTATCTTTTTTCCCGACTATTACGTCAAGAGTGCTTGAGTTCTAGTCAAGCGACATTTTTTCCCCCTTCCACTGAATTATGTCGTTTCAGAACACAGAACAGAAGGATAGACGTAATGTATGTAAAGTTTCAGCCATGAGTGTGTTAAGCTGTTCAACTGTATTATCAACTTTTTAGACCATCTATCTATAGATAGATAGATAGATAGATAGATATAGGCATAGATACAGGCTTGTGACGCCTACAGTTATCCAGTTGCCACAGTTTTCAAGGGTTTCACCTCAGTGCAAAATTTGCTCCAGTCCCAAAGGTCAATAAGGCTGCATTCTGCAGTTCTGTTGTGAACGAAAAAGATGGTGTTAAAGATTGTCGTGGCCAAAGGGACATGAAGAATAGCAGCACAATGTCACACTATGCAATTCACTCCAGATGGAACCCCGCATTTTAAATGCGCTGCGTCACTTCTTATATAAGACAACTGGAGGAGGGTGTGTAAAGCGTGGAGTAGCTTACCCAAGTGTGTCGCTAGAAAATGAGAGCCATTTTAAAGTCAGTGCTGCAGTAATCAAAGTGATCATTGGGCCTTTACTTTTTTCTGATTAAACTATTTGTACAATGGCTTTATATACTGTTTAGGCCCACAATCAAATTCAGATGCAGTTCAGCACCTCAGAAAATCTTCTGCTGAATAAGGCAGTTCATTTTGAAAATTCGATAAAGCTGCAGCCTCGTGGAAGCCGTATGAAGAGCAGAGGCTGAAGCTGAGACTGAAGTAAATGTAATCTCCTGAGAGCATTCATGTCAAGTGTATTTTGAGGAGTGGAGATTGGTGCTGGTGAAAAGAAAAAGAAAAAGGGAGAAAACAAGATCGTCTTTTTCCCATAATGATCAGTAAAAACAAAATGTGGTTAATGTGGTTAAAAATAGCCTCATGTAAAAATGAGCAATTATGTATTTTTGATCTTCATATTTTCAATATTATTTTAGTAAAATGTATAATTAATAATCTTTTTTTTTTTTTTTTCTTAAATCAACACAAACCTGCTAGACCAAATCATCTGTTTGACCTCCACAAAAACAAGAGCAATGTAAAGGCAAAGGCTGGCGAATTGACCTTAAATACTATTTAAATTCAATTTTTTTTTTTCAACATCAGTTCCTGGATGCTTCATCAACATCAATCTGCTCAATGCAGGCTGTCAGCTGAAGTTCTACAAGGCTCGGTGCTTGGTCCATTCTGTTTCTCCCTTCTATACAATCTCTCCTTTGTTAGGTTAAACCCTGAAATTTAATTGCTGTTTTCCCTCTGCTAGCTTCCTGTAGCTGTCCACATCAGCTTTAAAATACTGATGCTCGCCTACATGGATCTAATCCTGCTCTGTTCCACGATCTTGCATCAATATTGCATGTCCTCAGATATTTTTTTTTTTTTTTTTTTTTTTTTTGGACTGAGTAATCATATTCCCCTCAACTAACATCCAGCAAACAGGCATTTACCACAATCCTATCAAATATTAATGGATTTGAAATAATCCTGTTTCATTCTGAAAGATATAACACACCATGGAAAGAAAAATGTGGTATGGTTTCTATTTGATGTTCTTTTAAGGCCACCTACTGCTCTGAATGCATCATTTCTTATATACTAGAGAACAGAGCAGTTCATAAATCATGGACGACATTGTGTATTATTGGTGCAACAAGCACTGTATCTGCAGAACACACAAATGCAAGAGCCCAAAGAGGAAAAGAATATATCAGAGCATAAATAATTCAAAAGCAGATTACTTGAACAAGCAGATTACTCCGACAACAAAGTGTGTCTTGAGCTATAAAATCAAATTTACGTACTGTATCACAAAACCCTCAGGTGGAAATACTGTAACATGAAAACTTGTCAAATAAAATAAATCTGGGTTGTTGTTTTTTTCAGTCATATTTTCAGTCCAGTTCCTCTAATTGACCAGTTTGAGAGGAATGTTTTTGTTTGTTAAGATACACAGTGATCTATGAATCATTCAATCATAAAAAAAAATATTTAAAAAAAACACAGAACACTGGTGATTAGTATACTGGTGATGCCAGTGTAATTTGGGAATATGTGCTGCACTGTGCAAAATTTATATAGGCATGTGTAAGTAAATGCTGTAGAGCAAAAAATGGAACAAGGGTGTGATGCTTTGATGTGATGCTTTAGATTCAGGTACAATTTACGCAGTTTTATAAGGAACTTCGCTATGTAGTTTTACTGAGCATGCTGAGCAAATCCACTCACAGTCCTTCTGACGACTTTTGTATTTTGTATTTTTGTCTTAAATGTGGTGACTTACACACGTGGACAAAATTGTTGGTACCCTTCGGTCAATGAAAGAAAAACTCACAATGGTCACAGAAATAACTTTAATCTGACAAAAGTAATAATAAATAAGAATTCTATGAATGTTAACCAATGAAAGTCAGACATTGCTTTTCAACCATGCTTCAACAGAATTATAAAAAAAAATGAAACCTCAAAAACTCATGGAACAGGCCTGGACAAAAATGATGGTACCCCTAACTTAATAGTTTGTTGCACAACCTTTTGAGGCAATCACTGCAATCAAACGATTCCTGTAACTGTCAATGAGACTTCTGCACCTCTCTGCAGGTATTTTGGCCCACTCCTCATGAGCAAGCTGCTCCAGTTGTTTCCGGTTTGAAGGGCGCCTTTCCCAGACAGCATGTTTCAGCTCCTTCCAAAGATGCTCAATAGGATTGAGGTCAGGGCTCATAGAAGGCCACTTTAGAATAGTCCAATGTTTTCCTCTTAGCCATTCTTGGGTGTTTTTAGCTGTGTTTTGGGTCATTGTCCTGTTGCAAGACCCATGACCTGCGACTGAGACGCAGCTTTCTGACACTGGCCAGCACATTTCTCTCTAGAATCCCTTGATAGTCTTGAGATTTCATTGTACCCTGCACAGATTCAAGACACCCTGTGCCAGATGCAGCAAAGCAGCCCTAGAACATAACAGAGCCTCCTCCATGTTTCACAGTAGGGACAGTGTTCTTTTCTTCATATGCTTCATTTTTCCATCTGTGAACATAACGCTGATTTGCCTTGGCAAAAAGTTCCATTTTTGTCTCATCTGTCCATAGGACATTCTCCCAGAAGCTGTGTGGCTTGTCAACATGTAGTTTGGCATATTCCAGCCTGGCTTTTTTATGATTTATTTTCAACAATGGTGTCCTCCTTGGTCGTCTCCCATGGCTCAAACAACGACGGATGGTGCGATCCGACACTGATGTTCCTTGAGCATGAAGTTCACCTTGGATCTCTTTAGAAGTCTTTCTGGGCTCTTTTGTTACCATTCGGATTATCCGTCTCTTTGATTTTTCATCAATTTTCCTCCTGCGGCCACGTCCAGGGAGGTTGGCTACAGTCCCATGGATCTTAAATTTCTGAATAATATGTGCAACTGTAGTCACAGGAACATCTAGCTGCTTGGAGATGGTCTTATAGCCTTTACCTTTAACATGCTTGTCTATAATTTTCTTTCGAATCTCCTGAGACAACTCTTTCCTTCGCTTTCTCTGGTCCATGTTGAGTGTGATACACACCATGTCACCAAACAACACAGTGACTACCTGGAGCCCTATATATAGGCCCACTGACTGATTACAAGATTGTAGACACCTGTGACGCTAATTAGTGGACACACCTTGAATTAACATGTCCCTTTGGTCACATTATTTTCAGTATTTTCTAGGGGTACCATCATTTTTGTCCAGGCCTGTTCCATGAGTTTATTTTTTTAAATAATTCTGTTGAAGCATGGTTGAAAAGCAATGTCTGACTTTCATTGGTTAACATTCATAGAATCTTTTTAAATTATTACTTTAGTCAGATTAAAGTTATTTCTGTGACCATTGTGAGTTTTTCTTTCATTGACCAAAGGGTACCAACAATTTTGTCCACGTGTGTACATAGCGTGCTGCTTTCTTTTCTGCCATACAAGTCTTGTTAATCGTGTGGTGGAGTAATGATGTTTGAAAATCAGAAACGTTTTTGTAGTAAAGTCTAAAAAAAAATTATATATATATATATATACACACACACGTGGACAAAATTGTTGGTTCCCTTCGGTCAATGAAAGAAAAACTCACAATGGTTCACAGAAATAACTTTAATCTGACAAAAGTAATAATAAATAAGAATTCTATGAATGTTAACCAATGAAAGTCAGACATTGCTTTTCAACCATGCTTCAACGGAATTATTAAAAAAAATGAACTCATGGAACAGGCCTGGACAAAAATGATGGTACCCCTAACTTAATAGTTTGTTGCACAACCTTTTGAGGCAATCACTGCAATCAAACGATTCCTGTAACTGTCAATGAGACTTCTGCACCTCTCTGCAGGTATTTTGGCCCACTCCTCATGAGCACGCTGCTCCAGTTGTTTCCGGTTTGAAGGGTGCCTTTTCCAGACAGCATGTTTCAGCTCCTTCCAAAGATGCTCAATAGGATTGAGGTCAGGGCTCATAGAAGGCCACTTTAGAATAGTCCAATGTTTTCCTCTTAGCCATTCTTGGGTGTTTTTAGCTGTGTGTTTTGGGTCATTGTCCTGTTGCAAGACCCATGACCTGCGACTGAGACCCAGCTTTCTGACACTGGCCAGCACATTTCTCTCTAGAATCCCTTGATAGTCTTGAGATTTCATTGTACCCTGCACAGATTCAAGACACCCTGTGCCAGATGCAGCAAAGCAGCCCCAGAACATAACAGAGCCTCCTCCATGTTTCACAGTAGGAACAGTGTTCTTTTCTTGATATGCTTAAGTATAATTAGCTAAATTTGCCTTGGCAAAAAGTTCCATTTTTGTCTCATCTGTCCATAGGACATTCTCCCAGAAGCTTTGTGTCTTGTCAACATGTAGTTTGGCATATTCCAGTCTGGCTTTTTTATGATTTGTTTTCAACAATGGTGTCCTCCTTGGTCGTCTCCCATGTAGTCCACTTTGGCTCAAACAACGACGGATGGTGCGATCCGACACTGATGTTCCTTGAGCATGAAGTTCACCTTGGATCTCTTTAGAAGTCTTTCTGGGCTCTTTTGTTACCATTCGGATTATCCGTCTCTTTGATTTATCATCGATTTTCCTCCTGCGGCCACGTCCAGGGAGGTTGGCTACAGTCCCATGGATCTTAAATTTCTGAATAATATGTGCAACTGTAGTCACAGGAACATCTAGCTGCTTGGAAATGGTCTTATAGCCTTTACCTTTAACATGCTTGTCTATAATTTTCTTTCGAATCTCCTGAGACAACTCTTTCCTTCGCTTCCTCTGGTCCATGTTGAGTGTGGTACATACCATGTCACCAAACAACACAGTGACTACCTGGAGCCCTATATATAGGCCCACTGACTGATTACAAGATTGTAGACACCTGTGATGCTAATTAGTGGACACACCTTGAATTAACATGTCCCTTTGGTCACATTATTTTCAGTATTTTCTAGGGGTACCATCATTTTTGTCCAGGCCTGTTCCATGAGTTTATTTTTTTAAAATAATTCTGTTGAAGCATGGTTGAAAAGCAATGTCTGACTTTCATTGGTTAACATTCATAGAATTCTTATTTATTATTACTTTTGTCAGATTAAAGTTATTTCTGTGACCATTGTGAGTTTTTCTTTCATTGACCGAAGGGTACCAACAATTTTGTCCATGTGTGTATATATATATAAAATAAAATAAAGAAATCCACAGGAAAGTTTGCACAAAAATAAAAATGAAAAATACTCAGATTGTCTAAGGCTTTTCCTGAACACTTCATTCACTGTATGTAAACTCAAAGTTTAATGATAAAACGCATGCAACCATATTTGTTGCTGTTATTATGATCGCTATTTGTTTCCTTTTTTCCGACTGAAATACACCCATTTTTAAGCATGCAGAAATAATGCAAAAAGGAATTCACAGGGGCAAATAGCAAAAAATCTTAAAATACCCATTTCTACCATTACTGAAAATAGTCCAATGATATAAAGGGCTAGTGCATCAGTGGAGTCATGACCAGGTCAACCTTGACTTCCGTCTTCATGCTGTTTGAGGATCTACTGAGAACAACCTCCTCGAGCGAGTTGTTGCTCTTAAGGACAGCATTTACTGTATAATCTATTAACGGCACTTGCTCGAGCCGTAGTAACTCCACTGTAACATATCATAAAACACTGCAGGATTTACTGCTAATGTTACACTTTCCAGCTTAGTCATGGCTTTCTAGAATGTCATTACTGTACCATCATTTTGTTTTCAGGAAAGAACAGAAAGTGCTTGTAAATTTTCCTCCTGGTTCTGGGAGTGGATGCAAATTGTGCGAAGAGTCTGGAGTGTTCCGATTCAAGTAGAGAAAAGCTGGAGGGAAAGAGATTTAATTATATAAAAAGCAAAAGTGATTATGGGTTTTTTTTTTTTCTGGTTGTGTGATTAAAATATTGGAGTGTTACATTGCTTGCTGCTTACTTTGATCTATTAGCCCTTCTTAACATCAAATCATTAAATCTCCCTCCCTCTCTCTCTCTCTCTCTCTCTCTCTCTCTCAGCATTCATTATTTATTATTCTATAATAAATAAGCACTGACCCTAAAGGTCATTCATTTAATTTGCTTAAAGGTCTGTTTTTACAAATCGTGGCTTGTTAGCCAAATTCTTTTTTTTTTTTTTTTTTAGGCGAAGAATAAATAAGCAACTTAAACTCTTTCATTCAAGCTTGGTTAATCTGCATGTTTGAAAGTCAGCGGGTCATAACTGAAACACTATGGAAATTAAATCGCGCACCACTCGGTCAATCAGTCGGTCATTAATTAAACATGAATGCATTCAATTAAACCGAGCTTATTATGCAACTAGCCACTTTATGGACATAGTCTTATATGCGAATTAAGAGGCAATTACATTAAAAGAAAAGACAAGCAGCATTTTTTTTAAACTACTGGTTTTACAGTAGATGCATGGCTTAAATTAAAGGTCCATATTGTCTATGCGGCGCATACATGTTTTCAGTTGAAGGTCAAATTGTATACACAGTTTCCAGTATATGTATCTCCTTCCTTTTCACTAAACTAGCACCTTACTATTAGAAAAGATCATAAATCACCTAAAGGTAAAGCAACACAGTTTTCAACTTTGTTAAAAAATAAATAAATAAATAAATAAATAAAATAATAATAATAATAATCTAATTGGCTGAGCCACGTTCAAAGTCACTGATCCTTCATACTGTAGATTGAGATTATTAAATCATTTTTTTAAAGGAAAAAAAAGCTTACAATACTCCACTGATCTTTTTTCCAATATGTTGCTTAGCGACCAAAGATTACGGCTATCAGATTATATTGTGCAGTGCAAGAATTGATGCTGGATGTTGTCATACTGTTTTGGTCGCCGATTTATAAAAGCAATAAGCCACTCAAGGATGTGCATTACAGTGATGTGATTTTAGGATGGACGTGGTGGTTTTAGACTGCTGTCTGAGAATGGCTTTTTCCAACGATTCTATCAAGGACGCACATGGCTCTCAAAGCGGCTTATTGATGTGATATCTTGAAGTAAAATCATAAATCATTGGATGCATTTTATCCTTTTACAGGAGTTTCCGTAGGCCCGACCTATAAATACAATTTGGTTCAAATGATATGATTGTTTATACAGGAGTAGCCCTAATGTAATACCTGTTTTAGGTTACAACAGGTCATATCAATAAGTTATATGTTTATGGATGGTTTTAATGTCTTTGAGTTGTTTCCATTGCATGTCCTTCTTAAAAGACACCCTATTACATGGTGAAAGATCTGATTAAGATATTTATTAATATACGGTTATTGTGCCGGTATATGTGTGTGTGTGTGTGTGTGTGTGTGTGTGTGTGTGTGTGTGTGTGTGTGTGTGTGTGTGTGTGTTGGTCATGAGGAGCTGGGAGACTTAATAGGACACCAGTTGTAATCATCACCACCATCCCTTTTGTTTTCAGTCTCCTTGACCTTCTCAGGATTTATAGATTCATAACTGTGTAGCGCTACAGCCAGTTGAGTGCAACAGAGAAAAGCTGTTGGGAATGAGATGCTGTGATAACATTAAGCCTGTGTGGGATTGCACCGTTTATTTAATAAACCACGGGAAGGCACCTTTAGGGGGAAAAAAAAACAACTGTGCAGGTAAATATGCTGCTATATATATTGTATACAATATGTATTAGTACAATTTGGTGTAGATTTGGTGAGTACCTAATAAACTGGCGGCTCAGTCACACATACTGTATGAAAAGCACCACAGCAGGTTAGTTATGTAACATGATTGCTTCTGAATTCATTTTTAAATGCACCAAGCATGGGTGGCACGGTGACTTAGTGGTTAACCGGGCAGATTTGATTCCTGCCTCTATGTGCATGCGATGGATTGGCACCCTGTCCAGTGCCTCGTGTCCTAATATAGGCCCCAGGCCGCCTGCAACCCTGTATACAGGATAAAGCAGTATAGACGATGAGTGAGTGAGACAATAAGCATTCCCTTTATTAGAAACATCTGTCCTTCAGATCATTCATGCAGTTTTGTCATAACTAAACATGTGGCAGACGTGCAATGTCATGTACGAGGGGCGTTCAGGTCAAACCGGGACTTTTGATTGTTCAAAACTCCCTTTATTTCTCTATATAATCCCCTGCTACACTAATGCACTTATCCCAGCGTTTCACTAGTGCTTGGATACCAGCAGGGTAGAAAGTTTTCCCAGCCATGATCGGCCTGCCTGCTTCACGTCTGAAACACCCACACCAGTGGAAATGGCTTGGAGTGAGGTCAAGACTGTACGGGAGATACAAAGGTACCAATAAGTCCTAGCAGAGGTCTTGTAATGTGCAAGAGGTGTTTGTGAACGATTTTGTGAACAGCTCCCACATCCAGATGCATATCTTTCACAAGCTGGTGTCAAGTTATCCATCGATTTTCAAGTACGAGGCGTTCCACTTGCTGAATGTTCACAGGAATGACTGCAGTGGGCTCCAAGCCATCTCGGCCGGGATCGTCATTCACAGATTTATTCAAACGTTTTACAGCTGATAAGAGCCTCATCGTTAGATTGTGCTTGAAGTTTTCTGTAAATGTCAATGGGTTTTTACACCTACAGTACATTCACAATGAGTTTCAGCACAAGTCCCGGTTTGACTTGAACGTCCCTTTTTTTTTTTTTAAGGTTCACAGCTAATATAAGCTCAGAGACACTGACCATGGCATGATTGTTGATGCAAAATTGGTTTGGTCGTATGGTTTGAGTATTTCAGAACCCGCCTGTGCTCAATGTCACACACCTTATATTTATTCCACGTCTTACACGAATGAAACCTGATGTTCTCTTTTTGTTCAGTCTGCAAGAACCAGGAGAAACTCTTGATCGGAATGATTTTAATTTATCCCGTTATGCTGCTGCCACATGATTGGCTGATTGAATAATTGCAAGAGTCATCAGGTGGACATACAGTCTATATGATACTGTAATATATAATGTAATACCCAATATGTACAGCATGTGCGAGACACAGCAACATACATAACACTAATGACACCTTTTGCACTTCTTCCATTGCTAGTGCCAGTCATTTTTTTTATAAACTGTATACTTTTCCTCAAAAAATCAGGTCATTTTATTAAGAAGCAGAATTTTAAGGCTGAAAACAAGCCGGTGTCTCCTACAGGGTTAATCAATTTACTCAAAATACGTAAGGTCATCTTAAACTGTGGGATGGAAATAGGCTTGGTATTGGGTTGTTGCTATGGAGAAGGCTGCTGCTAATAAGATAGTAAACACACACATACACGCACACACACACACACACACACACACACACACACACACACACACACACACACACAAATGCAGCTTTTTTGAGTGTGTTCTCTTTTCTAAGTGCTGTTCTCCATTTTAGCACTCGTTTAATCTCAGTCTATTTATTTCTCTCGCCCTACCTCTGCCATGCCGAACACAATCCAGCATATAAAACTACACACGCTAACACTGTGCGCCTGTGTGGAGCTCACTGAAATCCTTTGGGCTGATGTGCAGAGTACCAGCAGCCATATGTGCAGCTGAAATATACATGTTTAAACTGCTTTAACTGGGGGCTGTTTTGGCTCACGGAGCTCATGAGACTCATCAAAATGCAAAAAAATGTTGTCATTTAACAAATAAAAAAATGATTAATATGTTAAAGTGTGCAGATTAACATTTATGGAAAGGAGTCTCGGGTTTCAGTGTTTTAACCTGTCAGTAAGCCAGTAGGTTTATTATGGGGGGGAAAAAAAGCACTTTTTGGTTTCATAATTACGGAAGCGCATTGCATTCACAAAAGAAATAAAAATCACGGGAATGATCTCATAATTATGTCTCTGTCAGTGAGCCGGCAGGGGGCGCGATGGATCCACGCGCAGATTGTGAGTGCTTGTGTATGACTGAGCCGGAAGAGTGGTGACAGTACAGACAAGACTTGAGTTTAGCTCCGCGCTGCGGTGTGAGCAGGAGAAGTATGGCTGGAATGCGGAAGTGCACAGAGCCGGCGCGAGCGAGGCGCGATCCGATGTATATGCCGGTGTGTGAAACCTGATCCTCGCGGTGAAGCGGGAGCGTGCAGAGCCGACGCGGGAAGAGAGAGCTGCGTGAGCCGGTTGGAGTAGGCAGCGCGAGCTCGGCGCGGAGCGAGGATAAATCGTGGTCGTAAACAGGCGAGGGTCGAAGCCGGGGAGGAGAGAGAAAGTCCGTGATCCAAGCTCGTGGTCGATAACAGGTAATCCAAAAACTAGAATCCAAAGGGCGAGAGACAAAGACGTGGTCGGAGAAACAAAACGAGGTCGATAACTAGGCAGACTATGACGAGAAGAAATGCTGGTATATTGGGCTGGTGAGGCACACAATAAACTGGCGACCTGGTGGTGGCAGAGCGTGGTTTAAATAGGCATGACAGGTGATCACTGATGGCGTACAGGTGTGTGGAGAGCAGAGAGTGAGGCGGTGGGGTATAAGAAGTGGTTGAGAGTGTGGAATGGGAGTTCTCAGGTGATCATGACGGTGCTGTGGCTTGACGTGTCGTGACAGTACCCTCCCCTCTATGGACGCCTCCAGGCGTTCTCGCGGGTGCTTCGGGGTGAAGTCTGTGGAAGTCAGTTATTAGAGAACGGTCTAGGATGAATTTGGCGGGTACCCAGCTTCTCTCTTCTGGACCATAGCCCTCCCAGTCTACTAGGTACTGGAGGCCACGCCCGCGGCGGCGAGACTTGAGGAGCCTATGAACAGTGAAGGCTTCGCCCCCATCTATGAGTCGAGGGGGTGGGGGAGGCTGGGGGGGTGTAGACAGTGGGCAAGGAACCAGGCGGCGAATCTGAGAGACATGGAAGGTGGGGTTAATCCGACGCATGGAGAGGGGTAGAGAGAGTCGTACAGAGCATGGATTAATAACGCGGTTGATTGTGAAGGGGCCGACGAACCTTGGAGAGAGCTTCCTTGAAGTGGTCTTGAGGGGAAGGTCACGTGTGGATAGCATGACCCTTTGGCCGATGCGATAACGGGGGGCTGACGACCGGTGGCGGTTAGCCTGGCGCTGGAAGGTGCTTACTGTGCGTAAGAGCTGCTTGCGGGCCCGTTGCCATGTCCTTCTGCAACGGCGGATGAAGGTTAGGGCTGAGGGAACAGCTACCTCCTCTTCCTGGGTGGAAAAAAGGGGTGGTTGATAACCCAGACAGCAGTGGAAGGGAGACATGCCTGTAGAGGAAGTAGGAAGCGAGTTGTGGGCATACTCAACCCAGGGGAGGAAGCGGCTCCAGGAGGATGGGTCCTGAGAGGCCATGCACCGTAGGGATTTCTCAAGTTCCTGGTTCATCCGTTCCGTTTGGCCATTGGTCTGAGGATGAAACCCAGATGAGAGACTGGGACTGGCGCCAATGAGAGTGCAAAAGGCCTTCCAGAACTGGGCAGAAAACTGAGGGCCTCTGTCCGAAACAATGTCGTTGGGGAGTCCATGAATTCGGAAGACATGGTTAATCAGGAGTTCTGCCGTTTCTTTAGCAGATGGAAGCTTGGGTAGTGGAATGAAATGAGCAGCCTTAGAAAAGCGATCCACAATGGTCAAGATGCAGGTGTGATTGTGTGATGGTGGTAGTCCAGTGACAAAATCGACGGAAATGTGGGACCAGGGGCGGTGAGGGATGGGGAGAGGTCTCAGTAGACCCTCAGGAGGCCGATTAGAGTTCTTATTCCTGGAACAGACATCGCAGGAAGCTACAAAATCCTTGACGTCGTCCTTGATGGTGGGCCACCAGAAACGTTGGTTAAGGAGGAAGAGAGTGCGTGTCACCCCAGGGTGGCAGGCCAATCTGGAACTGTGGGCCCAGTCCAACACCTGGGGGCGAACAGAGGCGGGAACGAAGAGCTTGTTGGGGGGAACGACACTTGGGCCTGGTTCTCGTTCGAGAGTCCGTTGGACAAGGTGCTCCACATCGAGACGGGTCGTTGCCACGAGGCAATAAGGGGGGAGAATCGTCTCAGGCATGGATATGTCCTGGGGCGTGGAGAACTGTCGGGAGAGGGCATCAGGCTTGACATTTTTAGACCCAGGGCGGTATGATAATGTAAACTGGAACCGAGAGAAGAACAGTGACCATCGTGCCTGACGTGAATTAAGCCTCTTCGCTGTCTTCAGGTACTCCAAGTTCCGGTGGTCAGTCCAAACAAGGAAGGGGTGTTTTGCCCCCTCTAGCCAATGTCTCCACTCCTCGAGCGCCAGCTTGACCGCCAGGAGTTCACGATCCCCTATGCCATAGTTCCGTTCTGGGGGAGTGAGACGGCGGGAGAAAAAGGAGCAAGGGTGAAGTTTGTTATCCTCAGGGGATCTCTGTGACAAGACAGCCCCTACTCCTGTCTCGGATGCATCCACTTCCACGACAAACTGGAGGAGAGGGTCGGGAAAAATGAGGACAGGTGCCGTGGTGAAGCGGCGCTTAAGTTCCTTGAACGCCTTATCGGCCAGTGAGTTCCATCGGAACACGGTTTTGGATGAGGTGAGTGTCGTGAGTGGGGCCGCCACCGTGCTGTAGTTTCGAATGAAGCGGCGGTAAAAGTTAGCGAACCCCAGGAACCGTTGGAGTTCACGCCTTGAAGATGGTGTCGGCCAGTCGGTGACTGCCTTGACCTTGGTGGGGTCCATCTGGATGCCTGCAGGGGAAATGGAGTAGCCCAAGAAAGAGGTGGAGGTGCAATGGAACTCGCACTTTTCTGCTTTGACGTAAAGTTTATTTTCTAATAGCCGTTGCAAGACCTGACGTACATGACATTTGTGTTCCTTTGCAGAGCGTGAGAAAATTAGGATGTCATCCAGATATGCAAAAACAAAGACGTTGAGAAAATCCCTGAGGACGTCATTAATGAGGGCCTGAAACACGGCCGGCGCATTGGTCAGGCCAAACGGAACTACGAGATATTCGTAATGGCCGGTGGGGGTGTTAAAGGCAGTCTTCCACTCATCACCTTCCCGTATCCTGACCAGATGATAGGCGTTCCTTAAGTCTAGCTTGGTGAAGACATGGGCATCCTGGAGGAGTTCGAAGGCCGATGACATTAGCGGTAGAGGGTAGCGGTTCTTTATCGTGATCTCATTTAATCCTCTATAATCAATGCAAGGTCTGAGGGACTTATCTTTTTTTTCAACGAAAAAGAATCCTGCTCCCGCTGGTGATGATGATGTACGGATAATCCCTGCTGCAAGTGACTCATTGATGTACTGTTCCATGGCCTCTCTCTCAGGTTGAGAGAGGGAGTAGAGTCGCCCCTTGGGTGGAGAGGTGCCAGGAAGGAGGTCAATTGCGCAGTCATAGGGGCGGTGAGGAGGTAGGGAAATAGCCCGTGACTTACTGAACACTAGTCGTAGGTCATGATATTCAGTGGGGACCTTGGATAAATCGGGGATATCTTCTTGTGGCGAAGGCGAGGTACGGCCCATAAGAGCAGAGTGTAAGCATGAGGAGAGGCAGGCGGGGCTCCAATCAAGGACGCTCCTTTTAACCCAATCAATGTGGGGGTTATGTAGTCTTAGCCAAGGGAGCCCCAACACGATGGGTGCATGAGCGTTTTGGATGGTTAGGAACGTGATGGTTTCAGTGTGATTGCCTGAAAACTGTAACGTAATGGGGATAGTGCGATGAGTAATGGGAGTAAGTCTGCTACCATCAAGGGCCTGAACAGTGAAAGGTTGGTGTAGGGGTGTGAGAGGAATTTGAAACTTGGACACAGTAGAGGAGGAAATTAAGTTCTGGTCGGCCCCGGAATCCACTAGGGCATAAGTGGCATAAGATTTATCGTCATGAGTCAAAGTCACTGAAAAACATGATCGTTGGTCCGGGGAAAAACTAGAAGCTGGGCCCCCCTGTATTCCCAGAATCACGGAGGGGGCCTGACCTTTTAATGGGCAGGAACGTACAGCGTGACCAGCCTGACCGCAGTAGAAGCAGGCGCCATCGTCTCTGCGGCGCTGGCGTTCCTTCGGTGAGATACGTGTATGGCCTATCTGCATGGGTTCAGGGGGTGCCTCAGGGGTGACTAAGGCCGGTACCGAGGTGCATGGTGTAAGACATGACTGCCGTTCCGATCGCCGAATCCGCTTGCGGCCGTCCAAACGTGTTGCTATGTCAATGAGTCCATGCAGGTCCAATGGGAGCTCTCGAGCCGCGAGCTCGTCTTTAATTGGGTCTGAAAGCCCATGCAGGAAACAGTCAAAAAGGGCCTTTTCATCCCAGTCGCACGAGGGGGCCAGAGTCCGAAAATCGATGGCATAATCCGAGACAGAACGTACTCCCTGGCGTAACTGAAGTATTTGGCTTGCTGCCTGATGCCCTGTGAAGGATCGATCAAAAACCCTCCTCATTTCATCAGTAAAAGTCTTATAAGTGAAGCAGCATGGAACTTGGGCATCCCACAGAGCGGTTCCCCACTCTCTTGCCTTTTCAGTAAGGAGAGTGATGATATAGGCGACCTTAGAACGCTCTGTGGGAAATGATGTGGACTGTAACTCCAGAACGAGGGAACATTGAGATAGAAAGGAACGACACGTGGCTGGATTCCCATCATAGGTCGGTGGAGCAGGGAGACGTGGTTCCTGTGCTGGGGAGAGCATTGGAGGAGGAAGTTGAGAAACTGCAGGAGGTGGCTGATTTCGAATCTGAACAGAAAGAGATTGCAGGGTTTCTGTGATGGTTTGAAGTGTGTTGGTTATCTGTGTGATTTCCTGCTGATGTGTGCCTAGGAGGGCTCCTTGGCTCTCTAATGCCCCCCTCAGGCGAGCTGCCTCTGCTGGATCCATTCCTTTTGGCCAGTTTATTCTGTCAGTGAGCCGGCAGGGGGCGCGATGGATCCACGCGCAGATTGTGAGTGCTTGTGTATGACTGAGCCGGAAGAGTGGTGACAGTACAGACAAGACTTGAGTTTAGCTCCGCGCTGCGGTGTGAGCAGGAGAAGTATGGCTGGAATGCGGAAGTGCACAGAGCCGGCGCGAGCGAGGCGCGATCCGATGTATATGCCGGTGTGTGAAACCTGATCCTCGCGGTGAAGCGGGAGCGTGCAGAGCCGACGCGGGAAGAGAGAGCTGCGTGAGCCGGTTGGAGTAGGCAGCGCGAGCTCGGCGCGGAGCGAGGATAAATCGTGGTCGTAAACAGGCGAGGGTCGAAGCCGGGGAGGAGAGAGAAAGTCCGTGATCCAAGCTCGTGGTCGATAACAGGTAATCCAAAAACTAGAATCCAAAGGGCGAGAGACAAAGACGTGGTCGGAGAAACAAAACGAGGTCGATAACTAGGCAGACTATGACGAGAAGAAATGCTGGTATATTGGGCTGGTGAGGCACACAATAAACTGGCGACCTGGTGGTGGCAGAGCGTGGTTTAAATAGGCATGACAGGTGATCACTGATGGCGTACAGGTGTGTGGAGAGCAGAGAGTGAGGCGGTGGGGTATAAGAAGTGGTTGAGAGTGTGGAATGGGAGTTCTCAGGTGATCATGACGGTGCTGTGGCTTGACGTGTCGTGACAGTCTCATAATTATAAGATCCTTATCTCAATTACGATTTAGTATCTCAGTATCTCATAATTATGACTTACTAATCCATAATTACGAGATAAGGGGGAGTAGCCTGTAGCAGGGGGACATTTTAGCGCACAACATCGAAAAACAAAAGTTTTAATAAGTCATAATTATGAGATCAGGATTATGCAATTGTCCCACCAATGCGAAAAAGCAAAGAAAAAAAAAAACAAGCAAAGAAAACAACTAAGGATATTTAAATGACTGGAATTGGGTTCAGAACTGTCTAAAGCGCTTATAAAACCTGAAAGTACAGTGCTGAACTGACTTCATTATAGAAATGTAGTTGAAAAAAGATATAACTTGAGATCACTTAAACGATTGATGATTTAGCATCAAAAAACTAGACAGTAGAAATCACAGCTCTGTTTAATAGTGAGCGTAAGAGTATTTCCACACAGTGTGGAACTCATGAGATCTCACAGGCCAGGGACTAAACAGCTGTTTGGCCATAAGAAAAAAAGCCTTTGGTTTGCCAGGGAGGATAAAGAATCCACTCTACTGAACTTTGAGAGTTCAGTTTGACCCTTTTCCATCAGGATACGTACAGTAGGGAAGCACATGAAGCAATGCACTCATCATGAATGGTGCCCACTTGAGGATTAAGGGCCTTGCTCAAGGGCCCAACAGTGGTGGTCTTGGGGTTTGAACCTGAGACCTTCTGAACTGTCGTCCAATGCCTTAACCACTGAGCTACTCCTGACCCCGGATGGCTTCAATTGGTCAGGTCTGGACTAAGCAATGTTGTTTGGCAATAAATGAAGTCAGCTGATGACCTGGTTGTACTGACTAACCAGGTTTTCACATAAATGGAGGTTTTCCTTCAATGATGGCACGGACATATCCAAGGACTCATATTGTCAAAGAGCAGTTCTGGAGTATGAGGAATTGTTTTCACACCTGACCTGGGCACCACACTGTGCTCCATAATCAAAGCTAAAAGTAACAAAAGCTTAGTGTGTGTGTGTGTGTGTGTGTGACTTTTCAACATTTATAATGTATAAGATTAATGAAACACTTCGGGATGTGTTTCAATAGCCATTAATCATTTTCCTATAGGAGCGCCGTGTCCTTACATACACACACTTACCGTTTAGACCCTGGCTCCTGATGTGCTTATGAAGTGACTGAAATTTTATCACTGCTTCATTCTCAATCTCAATCGTACCAGAAGAATGTCTGAGAAATGGGATGGATCTGCTAAAAATATGTTAAATGCAAGTCGTTTGCTGATTAAGTGAGTGAATGCTGAAATCCTGATGATGCTGCAGCTTCATTAGTGGGTCTTTATGTGTATTCGCAGGAGACGGAAACCCCAAAGAGAGCAGCCCTTTTATCAACAGCAGTAGCAGCATTGATGTTGAGAAGAGCCAGCAGTATGATGGCAAGCACATGGCCCTGTTTGAGGTACAGATTTTTATTATCTATTTTTCCCCCAGATCTAATATTAGAAGAATCACTGCTTTCCATGGCCTTGGTGTCTTCTTCTGGTGTAAGCTTTAGAAGCTTGAAGCTCTCCTAACAAATGATTCTGATGTGTGTGTTGTAGGAGGAGATGGACACCAGTCCCATGGTTTCCTCTTTGCTTAGCAGCCTCGCCAACTACTCCAACCTGCCCCAGGGCAGCAAGGAGCATGAGGAGGCTGAGAATAACGAAGAGGCCCGCAAGAAGACAGTGCAGGTAAATGCACAACGTGACATCAGTGGTTAAAATACGTGACGTCTTTTAGGAAGAAATTAAAAATGGTAGTCATTGGTTCATTGCTGTTTCTTAAAACACATTGTTATGGGAGAATGGTCAACCACTGGGTGGTAATACTAACCCTGCTTAAATATCCCAAAAATGTGTTAGTTCTTTTATTGTACTTTTAGGAAGAATAGCTAACTCAAACAACAGTCCTTATGTAAAAACAAATGAAAGTTTAAACCTCAGTCAGAAAAGTTGGTTAAAGTAAAATTCATTCTGAATTAATTATATAAAATGGTCATAGTTCTGACCTCTTCTGTAATACTGTAGACTTCATTAGGTATTGGGTTCAACTGCTCACTATTGCAAATATCTACTCATCCAATCGCATGGCAGCGACTCAATCCATTTAGGAATGTAGACGTGGTCAAGACGTTCTGCTGAAGTTCAAAAAAGTACCGGATTGGGAAAGAAAAGGTGACTTAAGTCACTTTGAACATGGCATGGTTGTTGGTGCCAGACTGGCTGGTCTGAGTATTTCTGAAACTGCTGATATACTGGAATTTCTTACCTACAACCATATCTCTAGTTTAAATAGAATGGTGTGAAAAAGAGAAAATATCCAGAGTGCAGCAGTTCTCCGGGCAAAAATAAAGTGCCTTGCTGCTGCCAGAGGTCAGAGGAGAATAGCCAGACTGGTTCGATCTGGACCCCACCGGGTGTCACTCCTTTCAGCTAATGACAGGAAACCGAGGCTACAAATAGCATGGGCTAACAAAAAATTGGACAATAGAAGATTAGAAAAAACATTGTGTGGTTTGATGAGTCTTGATATCTGCTGCGGCATTTAGACAGTAGGATCAGAAGTTGGTGCATTTATAATTGTCAGTACCTGAATTCTGTGCATCATGCCTATCATGGGATTTAACCTGACCTAGAGTACCTCTTCACATCCATCATTTCTTCATCCACTATGTGATTTAACATGGATAATGATCTTTGATTTTTGAAAAACTGTCTGCATTCATTATTAACCCACACATTGACGCTGATCCATTTGTTGATCTTTGCATTGAATTGCCGTCTCCGCTGATGTTTCTGATTATTGTTAATTGATCCGGTTTTGTCAGGCTCCTCGTATGGGCACGGTGATGGGTGTCTATCTGCCGTGCATGCAGAACATCCTGGGGGTGATCCTCTTCCTCAGGATGACGTGGCTGGTGGGGGTCGGTGGCGTCCTGGGAACCTTCCTCATCGTCTTCATGTGCTGCTCAACGGTGTGTCTTTTACTCTTTCTCTTGATCACGGAAAAATGCATGCGCTCGCAAGATGTCTCTGATGTTCGTGTTATAATGTCCGTTTTTTTTATTAAAGACAAATATTACACAAAAATATGGGTAAATTTTAAGGTGTAATAAAAGGGTTAAATAATTCATTTTTAGAGCCCCCTATTGCCTGAGAGGTAAAAATTTTTAAATACATTTAAAATGATGTCATTTATTCCTTTACCCTTTTTTTTTTTATTATTTTTTGGATCTGGATTTTTTCAGATTTTTTGCCTAATTCAGTCATAGCCAATTCCTATCCTTCATTATAGCACTCCTCCATCAAAGCTACAACTACCAGTCAGGGAGGGCTGAAGTGACCCAGGCAACCGCATCTTTTTGAACTGCTAGCGCACACACAATCGGGAGCGGCGTGACATACTTAGAGGACAGCGCTATCCGCTCCTTCCACTTGCATGGACTTACAGATGCCCGTGTTTGGACTAGGGCTGCGACTGATGTGAGAGCGCTAGAGTGCGTCCCTTCCCTCCCCTCCGAGAGAGCTCGGCCAATCAGCTCTCTTTGGGCTCCAGACTACAAGAGGCCACAGCATCACCTGGGATTTGAAATTGCGATCTCTGGATGATAGGGCGAGCACTTGGGTGCACTCTTTTTTAAATTGCACAGCGATTTCGCCAACCACAGTTTTCTAAATATCTTTAAAATGGAAGAATTATTTAGGTCCTTGAACAAGTGAAAAGCTTTTTTGTGTAAGCATATTTATTATTGTCTATTAGTGATGTAAAATAAGAATAATATCAATTATACTGTACTAGTCTTAGTATAATGCTAATACTAATACAAGTCACTCACTCACTCACTCACTCAATCATTGTCTATACCGCTTTATCCTCTATACTGGGTTGCCAACCCCCTGGAGTCTATCCCAGGAGACTTAAGCACAAGGCAGGGTACACCCTGGACGGGTGTATATTTAAGCAATATGACATGAGAGGGAGTGCTGTTGTACTGAATATCAGAATATCATTTCTGGCTTCCAGGGTTGAATTCCAAATCATGTAAAAAGGAAAAGAAATGTCAAAGAATCCCTTGTTCCACCCACAAAGTAGTGCCCTTGATGTGCCCCAGGTGTTAGCGAGCAATTAGTGTTAGAAGCTGTAGTTACCTTTATAGCTTGCATTTGCCATGAACAGACCAACATGGATGGCGACAAGTGTTTTGTTGTTGCAAGTGTGACTGGTTTTGAATACGGGTTTTGGAAGGCAGCTGCTCTCACCTCTTTCCAGCACTGCGGACAGTACCGATCTACTTTCACCCATGCTGGTGACCGACAGTTAGTGTAATTAAAGACTGTTAGAGCACTTGTGATGCAGCGTTAACTGTTGTATAATGCTGTTTAATATTCCAAACAAGTCTCCAGTGTTAATCCAGCCATCATGTGGGCCATGGTATGGCTGCTGATCCTGTGGGATTTTCGCACACACTCTCTGGAGATTACATGAAATGTTGAGGGGGGAAAAAAAAGCCTCCAGCGAGCGTTGGTTCTGTGGGCGGAAACGCCTTGTTATCAGAGGAGAACGGCCCGACTGGTTCAACCTGACAAGACTATGTTACCTCAAATAACTACCGTTTGCAACTGTGGTGAACAAAGCAACATTTCAGAATGCACAAGCTGAATCATTGCAGAGAAACGCAGAGCATTCTGCTCCTGTCATTTAAGAGCCAGGATCTGAGGCTACAAGGGGGTTTACAGTTGAAAAACCAGGCAATGCATTCAAAATGTTCTGTGCTGTTTCAGAGAGTCTAGTCCTTTAGCTGTGGTTTTAAGCAGTGTAGGTATAAAGCCTGCAGTCCGCGCCACCCATCTAATCCCCCATCTCATTTTCAGGGCCTTGCTCTCACAGCTCAGCTACAGATCTATGCAATAGTGGTGTGTCTGAATGAGTCTAGTGTGCATTAGGGCTGGATAATGAATTATACCTTCATCATTAAATTGTCTTCATGGGACTCTGATTTTGCTCGGCTTTGATAAGGTTAGCTAATGAGGTAATGGTAGGTAATGGAGTAAGGTTAAACATTGCTGGTATTGATTGTAGTACAGTAAATCAGGCTTGTATATCTAATCTCAGCCAACTCTGTCAAATTTATGCTTCCCCTAAGACAAGGAGAAGTTTTTGTTCTTTTACACAGTCGTGTCAGTGATGTGCATCTTTCCCTATGTCTTTTTTGACATATAGTTTTATATAGGAAATGGTGAAAGAACCATTTATGACAATATACTATAACCAGCCAAATCTCAAATCTCCTATTACTTAAATGCATCATTTGATTTCACACTAATGGATGAGGTGGAATCAAAAAGATTTTGAGATCACCTCAGTTTACAAGAAAGTATATATGTAAGTTTATTCATCTACGTTTACATACTATCACCTTCAAAATAGTCCCGTTGCACAGCGATACCCCTCTACAAGCATTAAAACCACTTCTGGTTTTGCAATATGTCCTGGAAGTCTTCTTTTCAAAGCTTGGTAAGCACCTTGCACTGGATCTCCCAATGGTGTCAAAATGGCAACCTTTCAGTTGGATTTTCATCTTCGGGAAGAGGCCAAAGTTTGCAGGAACCAAATCTGGCGAGTAGAATGGATGCAGAAGTGAGGTTATGTAGTTTCTGATGAGAATCTCATGAGTGATGCGAGCTCAGTGACAGGATGCATTGTCGTCATGGACCATCCGTTTTTTTTGTCCATTTTGTTTTTTTGCTGTAGATCTGGTCTAATCTGTGGTCATCTTCCAGTGATGTTCTTCCGTGCTTGAAGTACAATGGGACGATGTCTTTGGCACAGTGACTCATGAAGGTTGTTGCTCCCTCTGACTGTTTGTGCAGCCTTTTGCTACCATCTGCTACCATCTGCTACCAAACTAGTCTCGAAACTCAAAACGTTTATGACAATGCTGCAATGAGGGCTAAGGCGCTGAGTTACTGATCAGAAGGTTGGAGGTTCGATTCCCAGCTCAGCCAGGTTGCCATTGTTGGGCCCTTGAGCAAGGCCCTTAACCCTAACTGCTCCAGGGGCGCTGTACCATGGCTGACCCTGCGCTCTGACCCCAGTTATGCGAAGAAGGAATTTCACTGTGCTGTAATGTTCATGTGACAAAATGAAGGCTTTACTTTACTTAAATGTTGAAACCATTTGGCAACTTGTGCAATCTGTAACATTGCTGCCATTGTTGGCTATTGTTATATGGAACAGTCCAGGGAATCCTGACATGTGATTTAAAAATGCCCCGTGTTGACCCAGAAGCGGAAGGAACATAATATTGAAGTCTGCCAAGAACTTTGTTAGCGTTCCGTGGATGACCCGTCCTTCACAGCAGGGATCACTACCGGTGACAAAACTAGGGTGTATGGGTCCGAACCTGGGTCCGAAGCAACAGTCTTCACAGTGGAAGACCCTGTCATAGGCGGCACGGTGGCTTAGTGGTTAGCGCTGTTGCCTTGCACCTCCAGGGTCTAGGTTCTATTCCCACCTCTGTGTGCATGGAGTCTGTATGATGTTCCCGTGCTTGGTGTGTTTCCACCAGATACAGTACTCCGATTTCCTCCCACAGTCCAAAGACATGCAGATTAGGTTAATTGACATTCCCTAAATTGCCCGTAGTGTGTGTGTGTGTGTGTGTTTTGGGTGTACCCTGCCTCATGCCCTAAGTCTCCTGGGATAGGCTTCAGGCCCTCAGTGACCCTACAGTATATACAGGATAATGTGGGATAGACAATAAGTGAGAGTGAGTGAAGAGTCCATCATCTCCATGACCGAAAGAGGTGAGGCAGGTCCGCAGCTTGACCAAGTAAATGCTCATTGTCTTTTTTGACATTTCGCGGCATTGTGCATTGAGAATACCCCAGGGGCCAGACCATCAATAACGAATTTTACTGCCAGGTTTTAAGGCATATGGGAGGACATACTGTATGGCAAAAAAACAGAGCTTGTAAACAGAGATATAATGCCAAAATCTTTTCATACCCCTTCATATTAATACCCCAGGAACCTGGAAATAATCAAAAGGAATTTTTTATTAGAAAAATGGTATTGGACTGTATTGAGAGTTGACTTAGATTATCCTCATCCATAACCCTTATTTATTAGCCTCGTGTTCTTTGAAAGAAAATGCTGTCGTCCTTTCGGTTAAAGATGCCAGCAATTCAGGAACTGATATATAGGCATTTAAGTCTGTGTTTATGTCTGTTTGCAGACTATGCTGACTGCCATTTCAATGAGTGCAATTGCTACAAATGGAGTAGTGCCAGGTAAGCAAAATGCAATGGCCCCTGTCTGTGTGTGTGGGTGGGTGTGTGTGTGTTTATATATATATTTATATATACGCCCAGAGGATGGTTGTCCTCGTGTTCTTTATGGGCAGTTAGTCACAGTACACGGCACAGATCCCCGGTGAGCTGAGTCTAGCTCCCGTCCTTTAGCGAAGCGTATTTGTACCATGGCGGGTCTGCTAGGGTTAGGAAGGTGAATGAGGGAAAGACTGAGATAAATATAAACACTTAAAAAGTTTAGCACAGTCAAGGATAAAGTGTAAGTGTAAGTAAGTAATTACTGTGCATCTGTTTCAGCTGGTGGATCGTACTATATGATCTCCCGCTCTCTGGGGCCTGAGTTTGGCGGCGCAGTAGGCATCTGTTTCTACCTGGGAACCACTTTCGCTGGAGCCATGTATATACTCGGCTGCATTGAGATTCTCCTGGTATGAGCAAACGCCATGTTCTGAATGGATTTCACAGTGTTTAGATTTACTAATGAACAAAAGTAACACACTAAGAAGTTTAAACCGCTGTTAGCTAGTTATGGTTAATGCAAATATACCTATATTTCCAGCAATAAATTGTTATGATCTGCAATTTGTCCACTCGTTTCTGTGCTGCAGATCTACATAGCTCCAAAGGCAGCCGTATTTCAGATCGAAGGGCTGGAGGGACCTGAAGCAGAAGCTGCGATGCTCAACAACATGCGTGTGTACGGCAGCATCGTCCTCTCCTTCATGGCCGTGGTGGTGTTTGTCGGTGTGAAGTATGTCAACAAGCTGGCGCTGGTTTTCCTCGCCTGCGTCATCCTTTCCATTCTGGCTGTTTATGCTGGAGTGATCAAAAGCGCCTTCGACCCGCCAGATTTCCCGTAAGCTTGTTGACTGTACTTCATGAACTTTGCATTAATAGTTACTGTAAAAGTTTCTTTTTTTAAAAAGAAAAAAGAAAAAAAAAAAACATGATAAAACAATATTTCTCATGTAGATCAAATGGATTATATATGGTATAGATTAGATTTGAGTCATGAGAATATAAATTACTAATCATTGACTCAGACATTTGGATATTCGATATGTGATAAATATTTGACCTTACTAAGTACGCTCCTTGCTCTGTGTAGGATTTGCGTGCTTGGCAATCGGACTCTGATGTCTAAGGGCTTGGATATCTGCGCAAAAACCATCGAGTCTGGCAACGGAACTGTTACCACCAAACTCTGGAGAATGTTCTGTGACTCTGAGTTCCTCAACGCCACATGTGATGAATATTTCACCAACAACAACATTTCTCGGGTGCAGGGCATTCCCGGCATCACCAGCGGCATCCTGGCAGGTAAAAAGCTGCTGCTGAAGTACTGAAAGCTGCTGTAGGTCAGTCTTAAGACCACCAATCACTGAGCTCTGTTTTGTCTCGGATGACTATATTCCAAAATACTTTATGCTCATATGTCAAAAATAATTTAGCATGACTACATGATCTATGTTACCCACTGATCCATAAACACACCCATCTCGCCAATTACAGTAGTACTCTTTGTAACAATGACATAAAATAGGATCGCACAGCAGCGTTTGCTACAAGGGTGGGTTATGCTCAACATGTCCTTTGTATGTTGTCACGGGTTTGACGCTCAGTTTGACACCACAGACACACGGACACGAGGCGTCATCATATGGAAAACGGGTAATTCTATTTGGAAAAGAAAGAGGGAAATGGTTTAAGGAGGGAGGAAGGAAAAAGGGGAAGAAAAGTCTGGAGGCAGCGCGCAGATGGCATGCGGGCACAAGGCAGGTGAGCTATGGACGCGGGCAAAACGGCTCATCTCACGGACTGGCAAACTGGCCCCTCCCAGCTCTCCTTGGGTGTGGACAAAGACAGGATTCCATTGTGACGTCCGGGGGCCTTTTTCCTCTTGCGCAGCAGGGTCACGAAAGCTGGCTCTTAACGGGAGCTCTCTCGCAGCATTCTATTTGCGCCTTTGAAGTTCCTGGAGCGCATGACATCACCGTCTCTTGTGCCTTCATTGCACTTTGTAGCGTCCGCCGTGTGACTCTTGGCTTCACCCTCCAGACCTCCCCACCTTGTTTTTATAACGCGGGGGAAGCCCAAGCTCCATTAAAGATGATTATTCGCAAGCCGTGCCACTTACTGCGGCCCCGCCCCTTCGCACACCTGCTTTATAGCCAGAGTGTTTGATATGAAAGTGTATATAAGTAAGCCTAAAGATTTAGGCGTGAATTCATCACTGTTGCATGCACTGACAATGTCATTTGTGCTCGCACTTATCAACAACAATGGAAAAACATTGAGTACTAATTACTGGTGGCAAGATCATTGCCAACCAAGGCTTATTTTTTACCTCCAAGTGCTTTGATATGTCATCTATTGTAGAAAAAAAAAAAAGCACTTAACACTTCATCCTTACTATTTAAGCACACTACTAGTACTGTTGATGGAAATATCTAGTGCACTACATGACACTTAACTAGCGCTGGAGCAATTGGGAATTGTCACTCCTAGGATTTTGATGATTATTTTTGTTCATTATTATTATTATTATTATTATTGATTTATTATTATTTAATCTTTTGAAGATGAAGGGCTTAGCAAGCGCACCACATTTATTCCAGTATATAAGACATAGTTTTTAAGATTTCGTAATTCTGTATGTCATGGCTTAGTTGCTTGGACAAACGAATATGGAGTTGAGAAATGTACTGAAAATGAAAATCTTTCTGTTTGATAGAGAATCTCTTTAGCACCTTTATGCAAAAGAATGACATCTTAGCGAAGCCAGGTCTTGCCGCAGTGGTTGACCCCGACGCTCCAATAACCAACTCCAAAAGCTATGTGCTGGCAGACATCACCAGCTTCTTCACCCTGCTGGTGGGCATCTATTTCCCCTCCGTCACAGGTCAGTGCCACTTCATCACTATTTTAGAAACAGTTTCTCTCTCTCGCTAATAAATAAGGAGTGACTAATAGTTTATCTTACTTCCTGTTGCATAGTTCAGTCTTAATGCATTATTTTAGGATGATTTATAGAGTAACAGTTTTGGTCCAAATTTAAATCCTTTGATCCTGGTGTTTTGATTTATAGCCGATCAGAGTTTTTGATGTGAACGTGTATATTATTGTACATAAGCCTTGTTCAGAGCAGCATGGTGTAACTGAAATGTCTTTTGTCTGAAAGGAGAAACGTTGCTCTGTGATGGACATGTGTGTGTGTGTGTGTGTGTGTGTGTGTGTGTGTGTGTGTGTGTGTGTGCCTGTGTGCCTGTGTGTGTGTTTGTGTGTGTTTGTGTGTGTTTGTGTGTGTGCCTGTGTGTGCGCCTGTGTGTGCGCCTGTGTGTGTTTGTGTGTGTGTGTGTGTGTGTGTATGTGTGTGTGTGTGTGTGCGTGTGTGTGTATGTGTGTGTGTGTGTGTGTGTGTGTGTGTGTGTGTGTGTGTGTGTGTGTGTGTGTGTATGTGTGTGTGTATGTGTGTGTGTGTGTGTATGTGTGTGTGTGTGTGTGTGTGTGTGCGTGTGTGTGTGTATGTGTGTGTGTGTGTGTGTGTGTGTGTGTGTGTGTGTGTGTGTGTGTGTGTGTTGACAGCAGTAAATGATCCATGCAGCACTGTATCAGCACATTATTTGACAAGATTACAGTGGTTTTCTTGACCTCTGTCAGTCCCTCTCGCTCACACACAGTACCAGGAAAAAGTATTTGCCCCCTCCCTGTTTTTTTTTTTGTTTGTTGTTGTTGCATATTTGTCACATTTAGATGATTTAGATCAAACAAATGTTAACATTACTCAAAGATGACCCGGGTAAATACAAAATGCAGTCTTTAAATTACGGTATCATTTATTAAAGGGAAAAAAGCAGTGACTTTTGCCTTGGAAATCTCCTTACGGGTGCCATTTTTGCCCATTCTCTTTCTGATTGCTGAAGCATGAGCATCACTTGCCTGAGCGATACTGAGGCAAGTGAGTTCTGCAGTCCTTTAGATGTTGTACTGGGTTCTTTTATGAGCTTCTGGATGAGTCAGTGTTCTTGGAATAATTTTGGTAGGCCGGCCACTCCTAGAAAGGTTCACCACTGTTCCATGTTTTTTTTCCAATAAATTCCTTTGTGTGATATTAAAATTTGTTTAATAACCTCAATCATTTAAGTGACAAACATGTAAAAAAAAGAGAAAAAAAAAAGAATCAAAAAGCTGTTATTCAAATCACAGGTTTCCTTTAATGCAGTAGTTGTAGTATGTTATAATTTCTATAGCAACAGCTCACGCATTCACAGAGACTGGCATGTTTAACACAGACATACCCTAAACCTTGATTAAAAAGAAAATCATGTAATCATTGACATGTTCATTTATTAGAGTTTTGACTTTTCTCATTATAGGTATCATGGCTGGCTCTAACCGCTCTGGTGACCTGCAGGATGCTCAGAAATCCATCCCCGTTGGCACCATCCTGGCCATCACCACCACCTCCATCATATGTATCCTTGACTAGCCTAAGGTCGTGCATTTGCAGAACCTTGCAGTAATTGAAAATGTGTGTGTGTGTGTGGAAAGTTTGGAAATGGCTGTTAAATCTGTTTTGGTGATGGGAGTTTATTGAATGTCAGATTTGTTCTCCTGATCACTTTCTCTGTCAGACATGTCCTCTGTGATTCTGTTTGGGGCCTGTGTAGAGGGTGTGGTGCTGAGAGACAAGTGAGGAACTTATTACTACATTCTGTACAATGTTATATAATGTATATACACTGTGCACTTTTTCTAAGCTTTTTTTTTCTCTAGAATCATTTGGATGTTTCGCAGATTCAGACTCATCTTGTGATTGTGCCATGCACAGGTTTGGTGAGGGTGTCAGTGGAAACCTGGTCATTGGTACACTGGCATGGCCCTCTCCATGGGTCATCGTATTTGGGTCGTTCTTCTCCACATGTGGGGCGGGGCTTCAGAGTTTGACCGGAGCACCTCGTCTCTTACAGGCCATTGCTCGAGACGGGATTATCCCCTTCCTCAGGGTGCGTGTGAGAAACGTGGACAGAGAATGAATATGTGTTTCTTTTACATGCAAGGTTTACTGACTACTCTTGTTTGGCAGGTGTTCGGTCACGGCAAGGCTAACGGTGAGCCCACATGGGCTCTACTTCTCACAGCCACCATATGTGAGATTGGTATCCTCATTGCCTCCCTGGATGCTGTCGCTCCCATCCTGTCCATGTACGTAATGCTAATACCTTTAATTACCTCATTATGCATAACCATTTCATCTGACCCTAGTGACCTTGGCCTTCATACACTTTTCTTCTGATTAAAATAATTGTTGTACGTTTCGTACTATTTAATATATTTAATGATTTCACTTTTATTTGGTGTGAGTACAGACCACGCACTCAAATACATGCCATAAAGAGTGATTGTGGAATTATTGGAAAACGAAGCGTGCTCTAAAATCTTTGGACTGGAGCGCTGAGTGGATTATTCTTCCACTGCCAAAGAACTCCCAGTTACATTGATATGTATGCTGTATTGTGTGCATCTTTCCAAGGTCAAACATGTCGTTTTTGTTCTCGGACGAAGCATAAAGGAATCCATTTATAGACCTTTTTAAGGTTAATCACAGAATAAGCATGAATGTTCTGGGATGAGATGAGAGGGCAATGACTGATGGCTGAGGACTGATGAGCTTTCCATCTGATGCATCATTTATCCAGCCAGCCAAGAACACGTCTAGGACAAACTTTCTTTTTGGTTTTTTGCATTTAATGCATTTGGGAATTTCAGGCTTTGTCTGAAGTACCTCACTTCAGTGGGGAACACATGATCACAAGGACTCAGTTATCTGTGTTCAGGTCTGAAAGTACTGTTGTCTCACACCAGCATCAGCCCCCTTTTCCACCACAGTGAACCAGGTGCTACTTCATGTCTGGTGATGGTTCCTAACCGCCGGCTTTGTTTTTCCATGGACTAGAGAACCACATCATCATACATCACTGTATGAGTCGCTGTATGTCTCTACTTTCCCAGCAATGTTAGGGGAATAGCTAAAAAAATACTAGCGGTCAAGAAATGCTAGCGGCAAGGGCAACAGCAATGGCAACCTCAACATGGCTTTGCGAGCTGTTCTGTCGTAATTACTAGAAAGCATTTGAGCTACCCATTGCATAGTACATTTTTAATAAAAATGCTAGACACAAACTTTCCCGTCCCAGCCCCTGGCATAAGCAGTTCTTTGTTCTGGCCTAGCACAGAGTTGATGCTGCAGTAGAACCATTTTTTTCTATCTGATGACTGGAGCTTTGGCTGTCTGAAAGCAAAGAGCTAGTTGGAAATTAGGTGCCGGCTCCAAACTAGCTCCAGGTCCACCTTGGTGGAAAAGGGTGAACAGTTCCAGGGCTCTCACCTCTATTATGTGTGTGTGTGTGTGGAGTATTTACGTTATATAGGTTTCCTCCTGCAGTCCAGTGTAGGCTTTGCCCGTAGTTGCCTTTTTCCAATTTGCTCTTAGTATAGGATTGAGTGTGTGAGGTTGTGTGCTTGGGCCTTAAGTGGGTTGGCACCGCGTCCATGGTCCCTCATACCCCTGTGATCCTACACAGGATAGGTGGTATAGGCAGTGGATGGATTTAATGGATGGATCTCAGTTAATCTTTTCATCTCATGTCGTTCCTTTTGCACAGGTTTTTCCTGATGTGCTACATGTTCGTGAACCTGGCCTGTGCGCTGCAGACACTCCTCAGAACGCCAAACTGGAGGCCTCGCTTCAAATTCTACCACTGGTTGGTGCAACCTTCAAGTCACACAAAGAGATAGCAGGACAAATTTGTATAATAAGGCTTTTTTAAAAAATGGCATGAAGAGCCCATGTATAATAACAGTGAGATTTATCTTCTTTTTTACTTAAACTCAATAGTCATACATAATGTCAGTGGTTTCTCCAAGTGGGCACTGAGGAGACACAAGGGCTCTCAAAGCATAGTATGGTGTGTGTGTGTGTGTGTGTGTGTGTGTGTGTGCGTGTGCGTGTGTGTGTGTGTGTGCGTGTGAGTGTGTGTGTGTGTGTGTGTGTGTGTGTGTGTGTGTGTGTGTGAGATTCTAATAAATGAAGGAATGAGTGAATTAATGAATGACCTTTTGACACCATTTGTCAGTGCTAATGCTTCATAAATACAATGAATTGCAGTAATGGTTTAAATGTGAGCTGTATATCATTACTGGGTTTAACAGTTTCTCCCCAAATGTGCTGTTACAACATATCACTGAACGAATGAAGACAATTTAAATGATCTACGACATTCATACAGTTCATACAGTTTTACACTCAGTAATGCACTATAATGTTATTTATTTATTTATTTATTTATTTATTAAAGCTACAGGCCACTGTGGCAGGAATAAAACACTCAGGGGGTAAAACAGGGTGGTGCAATATGGCCAGACATGAAATGGAGTTACTGTTATTATGCCGAATTTGATGAATTTCCTATAACGGCACACCCTGAACCATGAGTTTTATTCCTATAATCAATTTGTCAAAAATGATCATTTGTTGCCCTACAGTGATATGACTTACTTTGATCTATTTATAGTTACATGTAAAGTTCAATCGAACAAGTTAAACCTCGGTCACGGTCCTCTGATTGCACGGTTGCGCGGATCATAGTTTTCTACAGCCTCCTTACGTCTGCCGTTTACTTCTTCAAAACAAATGAAGGCATTCTTGAGGAAAAAGGTCGACTTTTCTATCGTAGAGTTCTTACATATTCGCCTTAAGGTTGCCGTTGGACCTTCCTTACGAAACGTTTTGTCTTACGGTGGTCGAACGGCACCCATTTGTCGAACTTATGGCACTTTCAAGTAGTTGGTAGGAAGATCTCCTGTCTGTCGGCACATGTTGTCGTGTAATATAAAGTGCCGGCTATCCTCTCCCTCTGGTGCTAGAAAACTGACCGATGCGCAGTATGCGGGTGGATGTCATTTGCCCGTGAACAACTTAATGTGTTCTACAGCCACCGGAGGGATACGGGCTTCTGGAAATGTCTTCTAAATCTGAATGATCCACGAATATTGTACATTGTTGTTAGGTTGTTCGGATGGTACTTCTAAAGTGGCTGGACGAGGAGTGGATTTCATGCCCAAGACCATCGGACTGGCCAGGCTAAGGCCGCCTTAAGAAGACAATGCTCGGAAAATCGTCAGGACGGTGTTAGCGGACTTTTGCATGCGTATTTGTGACCGCTACTTCAGTAATATAATAAATATAAATATTTATATCCTGTAATAGCAGCTATAAAGAAACAAGCCTTTTATCTCTCTCTCAGTGGTAATAAGACATTAAAAAGGCAGTTTGTTAAGCTACTGAGAAAAGCCTTACAGTCTGGAAACTTTCCTGTAGCGGAAACGCTACAAACTGTTACAAAGTTCTGACACTGGAGACTGTGTGTACTTCTGGTCTCTCTGTGTGTGTGTGTGTGTGTGTGTGTGTGTGTGTGTGTGTGTGTGTGTGTGTGTGTGTGTGAGGGGGGACTGCATGTTCTCCTGGTACTCAGGTTTCCTCCCACAGTCCAAAAATGTAGGCTAATTGGCGTGAGTGAGTGTTTGAATATATATGTGTGTGTGTGTGTTTGCGTGTGTGTGTGTGTGTGTGTGTGTGTGTGTGCGCGCGCCCTGGGATGAATTGGCATCTCGTCCAGGGTGTACCGTGCCCCGAGTCCCCTGAGACAGGCTCGGCGATATGGAGAATGAGAGAGCGAGAGTGAATTACAGCAGCATTATTGCCAGGAATTATGTTACAGAAATCTGATCAACAAATTTGACCAATCAAATTTTAGCTTGAGGCTGTACACGTTTGGCCAAAGCTCAGCGATGTTTTGTGATTTTCCAATCAAGGCCTTTACTCCGCTGTTTATCCTTCCATCCAGGGCTCTGTCCTTCCTGGGTATGAGTTTATGCCTCTCCCTGATGTTCATCTGCTCCTGGTACTATGCCATCGTGGCCATGGTCATTGCTGGCTGCATCTACAAGTACATCGAGTTCTGCGGGTAAGCGACCGTTAAAAACCCCTGGGAATACAAGCAGACACGCAGCCTGAGGCATCGTCACACACCAGATAAGCCTCTTACTTGGCGAAATGCTATTATTAGCCACTCTTTTGGACCAGGTTGGCAGTTTTGCTTTTTGCCTTTGTTTTAAGAGCCGCTGGATCAATATGCTGCGCTGTTATTTAATGCAATTTACTGTGGTGTAAAATCACTGCAGCGTGTACAGCATGCACTGGCGTTAAGACGTTGGATAAGGAAGAAGGAATTAGGAGTGTCTTAATCAGTGTCGAAGTGCTATTAATGAAGCCACCTTGACCCCTGAGGGCTTTTTTTTCTCCGGTCTCAGGGCAGAGAAGGAGTGGGGCGATGGGATACGAGGAATCTCTCTCAGCGCTGCCCGATTCGCTCTGATGAGGTTGGAGGAAGGACCGCCGCACACCAAAAACTGGAGGTTAATAGCACAACTCAACTTAGTAAAAGCCAATGTAGTCCATCACTCATTCAGCAATAGCTGAGGTTCACAAGATATACACCTAGACCTCATTTATACTGTAGTTGGTGCTCTCAGAATTTTAACCAATTAGATATGTGACATCTCTTTTGACCTCATTTTGTCTGCTTTTGGTTCAGGCCTCAGATCTTGGTGCTGGCTGGTTTGGATGGCGAGCAGAACGTGGTGCAGCCACGCCTCCTCTCACTGACCAATCAACTGAAAGCAGGCAAAGGCTTGACCATTGTGGGTGCTTGTGTCGAGGGCTCGTACCTTAACAACCACACAGAAGCACAGAAAGCAGAACAGGTCAGCTTTTAAATGCATGCACACACACACACACGCACATATGGGTAACACAGTAATTTAAGATCACTTAAGTGTCCCTGCTTGTGGCTCTCAGTCGCTGAGGAAGCTGATGGAGACAGAGAGGGTGAAGGGCTTCAGTCAGGTGGTGGTCTCATCCAACCTCCGTGACGCCACATCTCATCTGATTCAAGCGGGAGGACTGGGCGGCCTACGCCATAACACTGTAGTCGTCAACTTTCCGAAGAGCTGGAAGCAACACGAGGACAACCGGCATCTAAGGAATTTCATTGGTACGACACTGAGCCTCTTTTTTTATTATTTCAATTTTATAGTGACAAAATCAAATGCATTGGTGTGTTGGCGTTTTTCCTCCGTTTTAGAGGTCGTGAGGGAAACCACAGCGGCTCACTTGGCCCTTCTGGTGCCGAAGAACATTGCTGCGTATCCATCCAACGGCGAGCGCTTCACCGAGGGCCACATCGACGTCTGGTGGATCGTCCATGATGGAGGAATGCTTATGCTCTTGCCTTTCCTGCTGCGACAGCACAAGGTACTCATGCAACCTGCTTTCCACTTTATCACATGATGTCTGTACCGCCCCTTATCATTAGATCATTTCAAAGTCCAGATGTTAAAAAAAAACATTTTGCTTATCAAATTAATTTAGAATTATGGTTATCAGTTATTTCTGATTTTCACTTGTTGCTGTGTAGAAGCATTTCTCATCAGTACAGTGAGGCGTTTCTGAATAAAGGTTTTTGTGTGTGTGTGCTTGATGATAACTGGGGTAAAGGGAGAGGGTGGTAAAACATGGCATGAGATTGTTATTTCCTTTTTCCTGCCCAAATGGACATGAAGATGTGAAAAATTGTGTGCAGAGTCCTGTTCATAGACTAAGAAGGTCACTATATAAATAAACATTTAGCGATTATTAAAAAGGGTGTCTGGCTGTCTGGCTGTCTGTCTAGACAGAATTTAACGGAACTTTTGCAGTATTAGAAATCTGCCCGATGTTTAATCTGCACCATACTTTTTCAATTTCTCATCTGTGATTCACTCTCCAATTACCAAACAGGGACATTAGCCTTAACCACTAAGCTATCCCAGTCCCATCACCAGTATATTAATCACCGGCCTGATCATCTGTACCTCATCTGTACCACATCATCCGCACCTGTTTCTCACTGGTTCATGTCTGAAGATGCTTTTTTTTATGCTTGAATGTTGCATAGCACACTGTGTGGCTTAACAAATAAAAAACATTCCTCTGAATCTGCTCAGCTACAGGGCCTGGACTGAAAAGCACATCCAAAAACCTGAGAAAAGTTAGAGCAAAAAAGCTCCTTCAGGAGGCCTGAGGAAATATACTTTCTTTAAAAATACAAAAAAACGTCTTGTTTGGCTCTTTAGAAGCGAAATATGCATAAATAAGGGGTGACTCAATATTTGTGAACAGTATTGCATGAATTAAAGTTTATAACAGCCTTAAACAGTCATTTTCTTTTTTCCTAGCTTCATTTCTTTTATCTAATTATAATAAGACAAAATTGGTATTGTTAAAAATAGGGAAGTTACCGAGAAGCTGAATTGTGAAGATTTTTCAATGCTCTGTAAAGGCAAATTTTCAAACTGTCAGAGTTGCTGTTTTAGACAATTAATCAACTCCTTCTGACCAATCAGAATTGAGAATTCACCAGCGCTGAGGTTTAATGGCCCTTAAAAACTGACTGTATCATCAAAATGAGTGATGGTTTAGGTTTATAGTGCTATAAAAAGACCAGCTGTCATATATATATGTGTGTGTGTGTGTGTGTGTGTGTGTGTGTGTGTGTGTGTGTGTGTGTGTGTGTGTGTGTGTGTGTGTCTGTGTGTGTGTGTGTGTGTGTGTGTGTGCGCGCGTGTGTGTGTTTAGGTTTGGAGGAAGTGCAAAATGCGCATCTTCACCGTGGCTCAAATAGATGATAACAGCATTCAGATGAAGAAGGACCTGATGACTTTCCTCTATCACCTGCGACTCGATGCTGAGGTGGAGGTGGTGGAGATGGTGAGTTCTACAACTCTGCACATCCTCACGACTCTACACATACTGCACTGACCTCTTCTCCCTGTGTGCCCAAAGCATGAGAGTGACATCTCAGCCTACACCTACGAGAAGACCCTGGTAATGGAACAGAGGTCTCAGATCCTCAAAGAAATGCACCTTACCAAGAATGAGTGGGAGCGAGAGGTGCGGTGTTAACTGTTCAAATATCAACCAGATCAAATATCAAGTACTCGCTTAGTTTCTAAGCAGCTGGGAGTATGTATGATAATGACTAAAAGCTTGCCATTCTGTAATATAGAGATGTATGTAGTGTAATACTTGAAGCTTTGACATTAGGAAGAAATTTAATGGAATATAACAGAATAAAGAAATAGAAGAGATGAGAACAATGCGCAAAAAACAAAGAATAGATAAAAAAAAAAACAGAATCATAAAAGATTCAAAAAAACATAATGGAATAATATATAATATATTGCATTATTAGGACTTATTATACATTAGAACATAATTGTTGTCTGAAAGCAGCTTTATAGACATCTGTGCCCTTTTATTAGAACATATCAGTATAGTTCTGCTTTTTGTAAAGCAAAAACAAAGTGTAAAATGTACATTTTCCCACTTCAGATTCAGAGCATCACAGACGTGTCCCGCGGCTCCATCCGCCGCAAGAACCCATCTAACCTGCATCCCCAGAAGAACATTAGTGAGGAACCAGCAGGGGGCAGTACTGAGGAGAAACCAGAGGAGGAGGTAGCTCTGTTCATTAAACCGATTTTCCACCAAGATAGCGCTCATAGCACTGGATCACCGATGATAACTATTCAAATATCTGCCATTAATATAAGACCTGAACATTTTGACGTTTTTGTACGTTAGTAGGAAAAATGAGTAAGATCGGCATTGTAATGATGAATACATGGTATCCAAGCTGGGAAATCATTTTACTTGCAGTTCTAGCGAACAGAACATTTTATTTCTCATTCTTACTTTAACAAAACGTCTAGTGAACAGCTACAAACTCAGAATTAATAGATGCAGGTGGTTTCTTTCTAGACCAGGCCGTAGATACGCTATACGGTTACAAATGCTTGAGAAGGCACGTGCTTTGTAATGCACATGAAGGAGGTGGGTTGTATTCTTGATCACTGAGACGATTATGAAACGAAAATCTGTCTTTTACCGTGTGCGTTTCTATGTGTATACATAATCGTTTTTGATATCTCTGATGAAATGCATGAAAATATAGTCAACAATAAGGTATTAGAGCAGTAATATGGAGTAGCTGATAAGTAGTAGAATTTTCACCTTTGTGACCATGCTTCTTTTTTTCTTTTTTTCTTTTTTTTTGTTATCTGGATTTTATTTTCCTTCCTCGCTTCTTGTTCCCCTCTCTCAGTCTGTCCGTCTCTCCCGTTCCCGACAGGTACAGCTCATCCAAGCTAAGAATGCCACGCCCATCCCAACAAGCCCCGTCTCCCTGACCCCTACGGACAAAGGCGCCATGAGCCCCAGTGAGGAGGTGCAAATGACCTGGAGCGACGACCTAGACAAGTCGAAGAATCCATCCGTGGCTAATCCAGAGACTAATAAAGACATGTTTAACATTAAACCGTGAGTTGCTCTCTCACCCCAAAAAGGTTTTAGTGAATATATCTGCCTTAACGCATGGAATGTCCCTTTAGGAAGGGAATGAATTATTGTTATGTATTGGGCAGCCATCTTGGACAACTGAAAAAAAGCCTGACAATCTGTCAATAACAAATCAGGGGGAAGAGAACTGGCTGAAATGTTTTTATGTAAATCTGATATTATAAAATAAAAAAAAAGTGTTTGTGAATTTTTGTATGTTTTTTTGTTGTTGTTGTTGTTGTTGCATTGTTTATTATAAATTATGTAATGAACTCTAAACACAATGTTGTTCTCTTTTGGTCATGCTTCAGGGAATGGGAAAGCCTGTGAGTACGCTTTCAATTTAACATTACACACCCCTTTTCTCTCTATATACCGGGATGAGAACTGTTATAAATAGTTACATTGCTTTCATGTCATTCCACTTTTATGGTTAGCATGCAATACTGTGCAAGTGCACAGTCCAGTCCCTGTACCTGACCATTTTCAGAGGGACACAGTGACCTATGAATCATTCATGCATAAAAAAACATCTAACTTCAGGCATGTACCAGTGAGAAACAGGCGCGGATGATGAGAGATGATCAGGCCGGTGATTAGTATACTGGTGATGGTTGGAACAGACACGAGAAGAAATGAGGTTGCTGCTGATGTTGTTAAACAACCTCATGAAAATGAGAGAATATGTGTTTTTAAAGAATGAGAGAATAAAGTTTTTTTTTTTTTTATTAAACAACCAGTACATAAACAACTGATATTTAAATCTTTGGGCACTTTGCATCCTGGTGTAGTGAAACATTTGTTCCAATTATTTAATGAATTAATTTTATTTCATCTGAAGGGGTGGCTCGAACATTTGCACAGTACTGTATAAGGAAAAAAAATTCCTGAAAACTCAATCAGGCATAATTCCTATCAAGCAATCTGGCATGATTCTTTGTAACAAAATATCTCAAATGTGCTTTGGATATTCATTTGAATTTTTCTTGTTTCTATTTAGATCTTCAAAGGTCCCATATATGATTTTTTCTTTAACAAGTAAACACAGATCTCAGGGTCCCTCGAAGTGTGTCATAGTTTCTATGTAATCAGAGCTGAGCAACAAGTTGGGGGAGGGGCTCTTCTTATATGAGGTCACAATGGGGGGGGAGAATCTAACTGGCTTGTTTAAACCCAATAAAATGTGACTTAAAGTAAATTTTGCATAATAAGGCGTAATAACCCTTAAGGCTTCTGATTTTTTTTTTTATAGAGCACACCACAATTCCATCTGAATTTTCACTATTCTGTTCACTGAATAGTCATCCTCATTGCCTATATTCGCACATATTCTCTCATATTTTATGTAATATATTCTGTTTTTCTCTTAGTCATCTCTTTTTTATATATATCTTTTTTGACCTGCATGTTCTACACGATTGACGATTAGCGATTAAGACTGCATGTCTTTTGTGTTACTGTCCCTGCTACTGGATGTTTCAGATTTCCTCAGAGATCTCCCCATCATGTCATTTTTTATTTTTTATTTTTTTTGCAGGAACCAGTTCAATGTGAGGCGCATGCACCACGCGCAAAAGCTCAATGAAGTTATTGTGAGAAAATCGCAAGACGCAAAGCTGGTCCTGCTAAACATGCCTGGGCCTCCCAAAAACCGCACAGGAGAAGAGAACTGTATCCTTCCTCTTATGTTTCTTTCTCTAATGATTCTTACGAAAACTTCGTTGAAAGTCAAGTGCATTTTAAATGTCCTTTCTACAGGACCGTGTTGCAAACCCGTATACAGAAGCGCAGGAAGCGCAACTACACAACAGTTTGATTCGCTGATCAAAATACACAGAATCGCGAATATGCGGGAAAGTAGGTGCGCAGTGCAGCAACATCAGGACAGTGCTGTGAAAAAAAGAAGAAAAGATTGGATTTTTTTTTTAACGAGGTTCCTTTTTCTAACTTTAGCGTCAGGGTATAACATGAGTTTTTAAATCCAGTTACGGTAAAATCCCAGCGCACTGACGACACTACTAATGTGATTTACGGAGAGATCACTTTTCCTGAGCGGATTACAGATGTCCTCTGGTAACATTATATAATAGACATATTATCAGTCCGGTCTGTCTACGTATCTCTCTATTAAAAGCAACTTACACAGTTACAAGTTACACGAGTTACACAGTTCGAGCACTTTGACTCAATAGAAAGACATGTCTGGAATATTTTTGTCTTCTCCTGGAAGTTTATACTCTTTGACATAATCCTTCAACAGACATGGAATTCCTCGAGGTCCTGACTGAGGGTCTCAATCGAGTTCTCCTGGTGCGTGGAGGCGGACGTGAGGTCATCACCATCTACTCTTAATGGACAAACACATCCTCTCTCTGAAGTCTTTCTCATGCCATGTTACTCGTTCGTAGACTGAACATCCTAGCATTCCCAGACTGTGCCATGAGCAATAGAGCCCCAGCACATATCAGACTACTTTGCACTACATAATCAGAGACCTCCTTAGTACACCAGCTTAACCACCACTCTAGCTCAGCGTTGTTCTCTCTATTCGTTACTTTTTTCTCTCATCGTAACTTAACAGACTGCAAACTCTCAGCCGGTTTTACTGGGTTTTTTCGAAAGTGCATATACATTGCACAGATAGGTAGTTGACTCTCAGAAGACTGATATCCCAAAGTTAGACTCAGCCAAACATCCTGATACTGACACTGTAAAGCTGAGGAAAAGCAGGTTTTAATTATCAGTTTATGAAAATGTCTTCCAGTGTATCGTCTTATGGCCCGAGAAGCACTTTGAATCAGAACTACAGAATGCGTGTGTGTGTGTGTGCGAGTGTGTGCGAGTGTTCGCTCGGCTTGACCGCTTGGAAAGCCGAATCTTGTAGCTGTCCATGGTTCCATGCCATGGACGTGTCTGAATATAAAAACGTGATGGTGGTGAGATGCATATGTGTGTATGTGCGTGTAACGAGTATTCGCTTTTCATTTATTGAACCTTAAAAAAAAACAAAAAAAAAAAAAACAGGGCTGTTAGCTTCTTGGAAACTTGATACAGTAAATAAGACCATGAAGGCAGTTTTATATTTTTAAAACACAAATCTCGAAAATTGTCAGTTTTTAGTTTAGTATTTATGAGCGTTTGAGATGATATGTGAACGATACCGATACGCATCAGCATAACACATAGAGATGTGTACATATTGTAGTATAGATATATCATACATATTACTGCTAAAAAAGAAAGTACTATGTGAAAGCTTTATCGATGAAAATTATATATAGCATACAGTATTTAAAAAAAAAGAAGAAAATATTCTAAAGGAATACAAAATGTTCGACTATATGTACATTGTGAATATTTATCTACACACACAAAAAAAAAAAATGACATCATCAGCAATTTTGAATGACTTACCATGATGATCACCAGCTTCTGCCAAACACTGAAATGTGCAATGTGTGCCATATGGACAAAAATAAATATATAAATAAAATCATTTAAAAAAATTAAAAAAAAAAAAAAAAAAACCAAATAAATAAATACATTTAAATAGGACCTTTCTCTTTAAATGTGAGAAACAACACTGATTATATTCCTATAATAAGCTAACGAGGCTCTTTCCCTGGCCTTCATCCATTTTGTAATGTTTAAATAATGCACCAAACATATGCTCATGAAAACTTAATCACACTGTACAGTGACACTCTCTATTTTTAAAAGCGTTACGTTACATTAGACAAATATCCTATATGTAAGACTGACAGATATTCTAAAGCATTGTTCTATATTTGCTTAGAGTAGAAGTAGATTATAATATATATATATATTAATATATATCCATATATCCTCTGTTTTGTTTTTGTTTTTGTAAAATTACAAAAGAGAAAATGTTTACCTAGTAGACTAGTTAAAAAATAATAATTATCATCAAATTTCTACTGTCGTGTATAATTGTGGAGGTGAAGGACAAACTAGAACCAGATTGCACTGAAGATTCTGCTTTTCTCAATCACACAAACTGCAGGCTACATAAATGAACCAGGAAGCCGGTTAACATTTAGTGCGCTGTCCTGACTGTGCTTTTTCACGTAAGCTCACTTTTGTCTAGTGTACTCATTAAGGAAATTTATTAACAGTGTGAGTAGGTCTCACTTATCAGCCCTTACTGAAAAATCACACACATTTCACAGGTGATCACATTTTTTCTCCACGTACAATTCAGTGAGTAATATGTGATCATGTTCATTTTTACTCCGAAATTTACTCAGGTAAATCAGTGTGACGTATGACGTAAATAATAACCTGATTTTACTTCACATGCTAGAAATATTAACATGAACCAGTCAAGAGAGAAAATCATATAATGATAAAATTATATTCAAATATGTAATGAATTATGGCAAAAGCTCGTCAAATGACCTTTGGGGGAAAAAAAACCTGAATGAAACTACTGTAAATACATTTGGGGGAAAAAATCAGCTGTGAAAATATTTTTAGAAAATCCTTGAAGGAAAAGCACATTTCAATATAAACTATTTGTGAAATCTAGACAAAAACACACATACAGAACATATGTGGGGAAAAAAATTCTGGGAAAAAAAAAACATCATGTGCAAAAGATTTACTCATAAAAATTAAGTTTGAAAATAAATGATTATTTTTTTTTTTTAAGTGAAATTACTTAATTGTGAAAAATCAGTTGCAAATAATTAAATTATTGTGCTGGGAAATAATCACACGTGAAAAAAATAATTCTGTGTCAGGGGAATGTAAACTGAGTTTAACTGTAAAAAAAAATTAACATTGACCAACTATGTAAGAAAATTCAACGTGAAAATAAATAATTCATAGATTAACCATGCGAAGAAATTAATCATAAACAAATAATAAAGAAAAGGTCATTTTTTTTTATCAATGTATCATGAAAAACATAAACATATAAGAGACTCACCATGTACAAAAAGTCAAAAGTCAATGAAAACAAATAATCGTGAAAAATCGCATGTGAAAATAATTTAATCAAAAAGTTACATCCTAAAAATGTATATGAAAATTACATAAATTGGGGATAATAAAACTAAAATTAGGAACATCTTGAAAAGAAATCAACATTGTAAATAAAATAATGTGAGAAATTAAAATGTAAAAAATAAATCATAAAACATGATGAAAAACGTGCATGTATAAAAACTCAAAAACGTGAAGAAAAAAACATTCAGGTGAAAAACTAATTGTTAAAAAATAACATGAAAACTGTTTAATCATGAAAATCACATATCCAAAAACGTTCACACGAATGTTACTGAATTCTTGGGAGTGGAAAAAAAAAAATCACATTTTTAATGTTATTATGTGAAAAGTGAACCATAAAACATTTATTCATGGAACCATGAAAAACGTACATGTAAAATAGACTTGCTACACAACAAATATGAAAACAAATGAATACTTGAGGAAAATAAAATGCATGTGAAAATTAAAACAATTAATTAATGTAATTAGTGTGATGAAGAATGTGCAAAGTATTTAAAAACACAAATGTGTGGAGTGAAATTCATGTGACTTTTCTGTAAGGGTGGGAAATCTCTCGGGGTGGATATACAGGGTTTCTGGCACTTTGGTCATATTACACTTACAGGTGATTTCTTCATGAAACAACACTAAAAGTACATGTTACTAGCAGACTACCTATCATGTACAGCTGTAATAGGGAAAACCTGGACACCATTTCAGATCAATCTCCCAAATGACTTTCTTTCTTTTTATGTATAAGTTAAACACTTGTGTAGTAGCTTGTCATTTCTGATGTAAAATTTTTACAAATTCATCCTCTTTATTTGTGCATTCTGTGTCTTTTAATAGTTTCTTACATGGCAACAAAACACACGTTACATCAGGTCTAAAGTCGAATCACCACTTCGAAAAATAAAAATATTTTGGTAACACTTTCTATGACGCTCATAAACGTAAATGATTACAACAGTTGATAATGATCCTCCTAATTCTTTACAAATGCTTCGTGAAGCCCTAATAATATATGATAAAGACCTCCTTAATAATCATAGTGTCACTCTTGGTTTATAATGCCACGTGCTCTCTTTAATAATAATATGAATAATTATAAAGCAACTACAACATTTATAAAACCTTGTTTATTTTATAAAGTTAGAAACTTTTCAATAACCAAGTCTAGTTAAGTTGTACGACACTATTAAGCGTACTTTTTATAATGTAATTTGGAATGTGTTACCAAAGTTAGCTATGGAATATTTGGAAATCATTTCAATTCGCAGTGATGTAAAGGGCTCTCTGATATCATTTCATGCTAATCTGTTATTTACTAGGATTTATACAGGGCTAGACAGAGGTCAAGATTCGTTTTGGACTAGAAACAAAATGGTTAATATTAAGCCTGTCATTAATATTTCTTTTCCTTTAATGAAACCCTTCATTCTTTAATGTTAGCATTGTGTGATAATAGTCAAATATTATTTATTATAAGGTCTTTATTTTGGTGCATTTTAGAAGTGGATATTTATCCCCAATTCTTTTCCCCTTATGCTCATCTTGTGCTGTGAAGTTGCCTTTAGGGAACAAAGCGTTCTAAATATATACAGAAACTTACAGCTCGAATCTCAGCTCATGTTAATTATGCAATGTTGACTTGTAGCCTTCTTGCGACAAGAACGTGAAGTTTTCTACAGGTAGTCCAGCAAGGTCAAAAAAAAAGAGACCGGTTAATTGGTTAATTAAACTGCAGGTTTTTTTTTTTTTTCTTCTTCTTTTTTTTTCTGAAGGTGCTAACAACTTATGCATGATGTGTTGTGGAAACTGTGAGACTATTATTTAAAACAGCAAAGTTATAGCGATTAGGTTAGAGATAGTTATTGGTAAAGGAAGATGTAGCCTAACGAATGTATGGTGTGTGGCTCAGGAGTCGCAAATACTTGCAAATGCAATAACGAGTATAATAAAGACCCATGGCTTCCTCTTAGAGGATAGATTTTTCAGCAAGATCTGATTTGGACCATCAATTTGAAGTCACTGTAACTTTGTTTACTCGGGTTAGACCCTCGAACATTAGACTCTCAACATCAGTTTAATCTGTTCAAAATGGTCCACTGACCCTAAAACTAAAACATTTTTTATCATCTCTCGTTCTAATTAGGATAAATAGTACTAAGGTTTTTGTAAGTGGCCATGAACCACGATGCTTAAATTACAGACTAATGATGAATTAGTTATTTGAACAATTGAAATATTGAAATCTCCGTTTGAGCCTTGGGTTGGCGTTTACAGCAGGCTTCTAGCAGGACCCGATCATCTGGAGCTTACTCAGTGTGATTAGCTTTTAGTTTCATAAACACACACACAATGGAATAAAAAGAAATGTCCTCACCCCAAGAACAAAACAAAAAAAAACACAGTCAGACATTTTTCATTTCTATACTGGAATTTGTGTTCTATTCTTAGCAGAATAGTGATATGTTTTGTATAGCATTCTAACGCAGACATGAATTAGGTTCGATGTTCTAGGTGTTTTATGTTCTCTGATACAATTCTCTATCCTTTAAGCGAGGACTCACTGATTGTGCGTGAGTGAGTGTGTATGTGAGAAAAATGGATAGAGACAGAAAGGGCATGAAGAGGTGCGTGTGTGTGTGTGTGTGTGTGTGTGTGCGCGTGTGTGTTTGAGTTGTACTTATATAAGAACTAAGGAAAGTTGGTGTTTAATTTCTTTTGTAAATACAAATATTAAAGAGTTATATCATATTGTGGCTGTTTTATTTCCATGTCCATGCAAGTCTTAATAGTTTAAAGAAAATATAAAACTGTGTATTCTCTATTGTGTTTGATGATAACATGATGACATGTTTTAAAAGAAATATCTGAGATTATTGTTTTATCTTGTCAAATGCTTCTCTATTACATGGCTAATGGTTTCTCCGGACCATTTTATAGAGTTGTCTGCACAAATGCAATAAATTGTCGTTTTATTACACATATTCTCGTGGCTGCCTTTTGTTGACAAGAATCTCATTTGCTTTCTTACAATGTTAGCAGGAAAGGAGAAATGTGAAACAATACCATACCATACCAACCTGTGAGGTTTGGCCGGAGGATCGGAGCAATGCAGTTGCTTTCCGCAATGTTGTGACGGGAAGAGAGCTCTCAATTTACCAGGCAATCATCCTTCCTAAACTCACCTATGGTCATGACCAAAAGGAGAAGATCGCAAATGCAAGCGGCCGAAACGCGTTCTCTCTGGAGGGTACAGTAGCAGGCTTTTCGCTTAGTGATAGGATGAGAAGCTCAGTCATCTGTGAGATAGTCAGAGTAGAACCGCTGCCTTTTTGCATGAAAAGGAGTGGCATCTAGTAAGGATGTCACTAGGCCGCCTCCCCAGGGAGGTGTTCCTGGCACGACCTGAGAGGAGGACATGTGGCGGACCAAGGACTACGTGGAGAAATTACAGTACTGTATATCTCCACACTGGCTTGGGAACGCCTCAAGATCCCCCAATCAGAGTTAGTTGAGTCAGCCTTGGAAAGGGACGTTTGAAGATGAAGTGGAATTACTGTTTAAAATGACAACATTTCAGTATCTTAAACAATTTCACAGCAAAACACAATAAACACCATTTTCGGACTTTTACCGATTTTAGCTAATTATTATTCTCAGACACACAAGGTAATCTATAAACAATGGTTTTTAACCAAAGCATGACATGAAGCAGACAGATTTTTGAGCATCATGGTGAGCCAGTAACATCATTCCTTATATGAGCAGTGGTGGCTCAAACGGTTAAGGCTACTGGGTTTCTGATTGGGAGGTTGGGGGTTTGAGTCCCAGCATTGCAAAGTTGCTACTGGTGACTTAATAAAGTACTCTAATTAATTAAAGTAAAAAAAAAAAAATTCTACGTACTTTGCAACAAAGCGACCGTTGTGAGTGGGTTGAATGTGTTCAAATGGTTTTTTTTTAGAGAATGGTGAAGCCAAGAAAAAGATGTTCACACACTGCTACAGCCTTTGCAAGCACTCCAGCAGTAATAAATTATAAGGCCCTTATAAGGCCCCAGTACGTTCTGTGAAATAGGACAGCATGCTAATTCAATGTTGTCCAGAACACCATATTATTTGCTTAACTAAACTACTGTATGTGGGATACTGTAGGGTAGGCACTGTGGTGAAGCAGAAGCTTTACAAAATAGCTTTACAAGACTTTAAATATGCGTGAGCTGTTACATTCCCGTTGTCTGGTTCTGCTCACTTCTAATGTAACATTATAAAGCTTAGGGGATTACTGATGGTCAGTTCATGCATTAATGGAATCATACAGTGCATACCTGTACTGTGCTAGGCTGTTGTCATTAACTACAGAAATTAAACTAACACTGGTAGAGGAGGAGACTGATGATGCTTTTGTATTGTTTTTTTTGTTTTGTTTTTTTATGTTTCTCATGAACCTTTGCAACTTAAAAGGTTTTGTATGCAAGACCTTTCTGCTTGATCTAATTTGCTGCCACTACTTTCTGTTTGCGTCACTGCAAAACAAGTGTGAGAGAATCAGTGGAACAAGTTCAGAATTCCATTTCCCAGCAAGCACCTTGGACTACAAGCATTATTTGCACATCGCCTGACCCTGTCTGTTTTTGACCTTGCCTTTGGATTTCTGGATTTTTACTTTTTTGTTTTATCATATATTTATTATTAAATCTCCTGGTTTATTCACACTTGCTTCTTTAACTTATTCACTCATCTTCTATACCGCTTTATTCTTTCATGGGGGGCCTGGAGCTTATCCCAGGAGGGCATAAGGCGGAGTACACCCTGGACGGGGGTGCCAATCCATCATAGGTCACACAAACATACACACACTCTCATTCACACACTACAGGCAAATGGGAACGGCAATTAATCTTATCTGCAAGTCTAGCCTGTGGGAAGAAACCAGAGTACCCGGAGGAAACCCACCAAGCTGTCGAACTATTTTCGTATTTACAGAAACATGCACAAAATGAATCTGTTTCTATTAAATATAATCAATCGTGTCTGACATTAAGGGAGACCAAATTTACATTTGTAGTTTGTTTATGGAAAGAAAAGCATGGATACCTTTGACAATCAAGGTTCATTCATTCGCTGGTTCTTCTTCAGTGAACCAGCTTTAGTTTCTTTTTATTATTCATGCACACGTTGCATAAATTAGGAAATCTAAATATATACATGAATTGTAATTATACTTGAATGATGAGTGTATTTTGTTATATCTTAATGTGGAATTTTAAACACCAGATCAGATACATAGCACTATGTTCCTATTTTCAACAACTAGAAGGCACTAACCTAAGATGGGACCAATTAACAGAAAATGTCTTGTTGTTATTCAGCTTTTATCAAATGTAGGCACAATATTTTTTTTAATCAGAGCATAGTGTTCTTCCAAGTTCGTCAGTCTCATCTATTTTCGCAAGGTTTAAGAAAAACCTGTTTTAAACTTGGTCAAGCTAAAAAGCAAATGTGTGGCTTGGGGAATTAATCATAATAAGTCAGATAATAGATGGTTGCTATTATGCATTCAATGTCAAAGAAGAACTACTTTTACCCCTAGTCACCGTCTCCATAGCTTACCATGTAGCAAAATCAATATTGCATATGTAAGTACAGTATGTGCTACTGCCTACTCTGGTGCTTAAATGCTGCTGAGTGGTAATAACCTTTGTTACAGGAGCCAAAGTTCAGGTGCCCATTGCTGGACCATAGAGACAGCAGGAATATGCTCTGTTCTCAGCCAATAGCCACTGCATTTCTTATCAGTCTAAAGGATATAAAAAAGAGAAGCATGCACACTAGGATAGACGGTAACTCATTAAGGGTCGAGGACAGCAAGCAAAGGGAGTTATCTCAGAAACTACCAAAATGAAGGGAGATTCTAACAATTTGAAAATGCGGCTTCCTGCCCTCATATTTGCCCTGGAGGTGTTGATTGTGATCTTATATGCTGTCTTTGTGACTTACGATGATCACGCTAATGCATTACTGCAGAACAATATGACAATTCATAGTGAGAATGCCGTATACAAAGACTATACCTTTTTTGCTGATATTCAAGTGATGATCTTCATCGGATTTGGCTGCCTTCTAGCCTTCTTTAGGCGCTATGGATTTGGTGGAATGGCTTTTAATTTCCTGACTGCTACATTTTCTATTCAATGGGCTATTTTGGTACAGGGTTTTTTCCATTTCTACTATGATGGGAAGATTCATCTTGGAGTGATAAATCTGATCAATGCGGAGTTTGCTTGTGCTGTTGTACTGATCTCATTCGGAGCAGTGCTGGGGAAGACGAGTCCTGTCCAGCTATTAGTAAGTTTGATTTGTTTCTTATAACCCATGTTTGGAATTACATAAGTTTTCATTTTGGAGTCATTACTAACAGCTAATGTGTCATTTGTAGATCATGGCCTTGCTGGAGGTTCCCATCTTTGGTATTACAGAATGGATAGTCATTACATACCTGAAGATTAATGATGCCGGGGGTTCAATTCTGATCCATCTGTTTGCCTGCTACTTTGGCCTGGGTGTCACCTACATCCTTTATAGACCAGATCTAAATGATGGGCATCCCAATGAGGTTACCAGCTATCATTCTGACCTGCTTTCAGTGCTAGGTACCCTGTTCCTTTGGGTATTTTGGCCTTCCTTTAATTGTGCACTGACCCTAAGGGGGGATGACCAGCATCGTGCCATTCTTCATACGTTCATAGGGTTGAGTGCCTCTACACTAACCGCCTTTGCCCTCTCTCCCTTGCTCAACAAAAATGGCAAATTCAGCATGGCTGACATACAGAACGTTACCCTGGCTGGTGGGGTTACTGTTGGTGCTTCTGTTGACATGATGGTCTCACCTGTTGCCGCTTATGTGCTAGGGATGCTGGGTGGCATGGCTTGCATGCTCGGTTATAAGTACCTTAGCCCTTTCCTGGCACGAAGACTGCATGTGCAGGACCAGTGTGGCATTCACAATCTCCATGGTCTAACGGGGCTTATCTCAACCCTAGCTGCTATTTGTGCCATTCTCTTGGCCAATGAGGAAACATATGGCCCTAGCCTGTACCAGACCTTTTCATATCGTGCACCCCAGGATGGAGACCCTCAGTTACAGGAACTGCAAAAATTTATTCCAGGATTGGAGGGAGGTCTGGGACGCACTGCGCAAGAACAAGCCTTGTACCAAGTGGCTGCACTGGCAAGCACAATTGTGATAGCCATAGTAGGGGGAGTGCTTACAGGACTCGTGCTCAGGCTACCGTATCTAGCCTCCCCGACTGATGTGTTCTGCTTTGATGATGAGCCTTTCTTTAATATTCCACCAGATCAGGCATATATAACTGAGACTGAGAAAGATATATCACTAGAGCTTGCGAATTAGCAAATATATTGTGATGTCTCAATGATATCTAAAATTTCATTTTGACTCCAGCACATCTTTCCTTTTCCTGCAAAGCAATAACTAAATAAAATTAACTTAATTTTATTGATGTAATTTTGATATTTTGATTCAGTCTTGCTGATAACTAATATACTGTATATATTGCCATAGTTTAAGATTTTGGTTCTTGTTTTCAGGTTTTTGGTTGTTGGTTTATACTTCATGCAATAAATAATTTACACTTGTCTACAGTTCCTGACTGTATGGAGCTTTATAGTTTAACTACAGCCATAAAAAGCATTGTTTGGTTTCAACAAACATGATACAATATCTGATATAGATACTGAGTAAGATAAACAGAATAATTTTTAATAATTGACTGCTATACTCTATATCTCTGTGTATAATCTATATATACAGGCTTTATGTCTTGTCTCTTTTACTGTCCAAAGTTGTGCACAAAACATATACATGGAAAAGGTTGGGTCTTTCTTTAGTGGATGTTATCATATACAGTACAGATTTGTGTTATTTATGATAACATTCAGATAATAATAATAATAATAATAATAATAATAATAATAATAATAATAATAATAATACCCCCCCCCCAAAAAAAAAAAAAAAAAACATACCCATTAACAGTTTGTTGGACTGCCTTGAGCATTGATTAGAGAGCGCATTTGCCATGGCATTGTTTCAACAACCCTTGCACCATCATTTCATAATTTATTGACATTTCATAACTTATTTCCATCCACCATTGCATTAATTTTTGGCTGAGATCTTGTATTGATCATGAGAAAGTCAAGTCACTAATAAAAGTTTTCTTCAGCGCATCCCAAAGATTCTTATTAGGGATAAGGTCAGGAGAACATTGTGGTGGCCAAGTCATGTGTGAAAATGAATCCTTCAAGCTGTCAAAACCAATCTTTCTCAATTTGAGACCAACGAATCTTGACTTTTCTTTTGGTGAGGGTTCCGCACTATCCTTCCAGGGTTTAAATAATGCCTCAAGCAGTTCATAGCACAATTCCTAGCAATCAATTTAGTTATTTTCTTTGCTTCATGCATTTACACCATAACCCCTCACATCCTGATTAAAAATTCATTCTGATCACATCAGACTATTTCGACTGAGGTGCTTACATGACATATCCCGTATGGGCTATTATTCCCATCATTGTTGGAATATTGGGGTCCATGGAAATGCTCCTAATGAGTGTAAACAAATGCCCCTATTAGTGAGCAAAAATGCTTGTTCAAGGTTCCCTGCCAAGAACTGGAATTCTGTAAAGGGTGTATTCATGCTTCACAGTGAGCCTAATCAAGATAAAGTGGTTACTAAACTTTTTTTTTTAGGAATGAATGAACAAATGAATAAATGAATTTTAAAAATGCAAGGTATCAGGAATGTTCAATCTCACTACAAAAAAAGCTACATTTGGTGGACATTCAATCAAGAAAGTCTTCAAATCCCTTGTATTCTGCATAAATTTACTTAATGGCCATTTTAATCCACTGTAGTTGAGCTAGGGTTTAACCTCTAAAATCCACACCATCCAGCCATGCAGGAACCTCTGTAGTTCTAGGGATTACAAGTGTATTTATTCCCATTTACGACCATGGTAGAACCTCCAGTCAACATTCACACACTACGGGCAAATTTGGAAACATCAATTAGCCAAAACTACATGTCTTTGGGAAGAAAGCTGAGTACCCAGAGGAAGCCCACCGAGCACATGCAAACTACATGCACGCAGACCCCGAGGCAGAACTTGAACTGGGATCCTGGAGGTGCAAGGCGACAGTGCTAACCACTAAGCCATTGCGCCTCCAAAACCCCCACAACCTCCTGGAATATCATGTTTAGGGTTTACTGTACTGTAGAAATTATGGAATTTATGAAGGCATATCAGAAATTATAAAACCTGGATCTGGTGATGTTTATTTGGTACTGCAAATATTCTGTAAGCATTGCAGATTTTGCAGGGCTTCTGAAGGAATTTTTTCAGGATTCCTGCATAATATGTTGCACACCTGTCAGAATTATATACAACAGGGTTGAAAGTTGAAGCCTGTGGGTCTTTCAAACTTATGTACAATTCCCCGTGATACTTTCACAATAGCTCAGCTCGCTAATGGTGCTTTTTTTCTTTGTCTTTTAAAATCAGAATTGATAGACAGAACATCTGCTAAACCCAATCCCAGTTTAAAAGCTACCAAACTCAACCATCTCAAACTGTACATAAATTATATAATTTTTCCATATGACACAAATGTTTGTGCTGTTTTAACAAATATACAGTAAACTTCCCAAAAACTGGTTAGCTGCACAAGTTTTTACAAAAAATAAAAAAACTTAATTAGTATATTAATCTGTGGTCACCTCAGCAGTTTGGTAAATAATAGCTTTTGCTAACAGTACAAATTAAACTCAATGGCCATTGATGTGTGAAGGAGGTCCGTGCAATTTTGGACTGGGAAACCCTGTTTGACCGCCATTTTGTAAGACATCCCGGAAGTGGTATACAGAAGGCGAATTTATAAACAAGTCTAGCTAGCAAACTACCTCTGATAGCTAGCGTAATTTTTGTTATAAAGTGTGAAGAATAACAATAGTATTTTTGTTTATTATTTGTGTATACTGTGCTTAATAACTACACTTTAAGACCACGTTGCCGGAATTTAAAGATCATAGGTGAAGTGAAACCATAGCTAGTGGTAGATAGCGAGCATTATTTGTCTTGTATGTAACTAGCGAGCTAGCTTGCATCGATACCGGATCGACGATTTCCACAGATACAACAGCAAGCGTGCAGGTAATTAAACTGTCTGTTTTGTATAGTAATGAATTTATTATGTGTTTAGTAGCCGTTCAGCGCAGTAAAGTTTTTACCAAAGTGTAACGTTACAAGGTAAGGCAGCGTCTGGGTTGCTAGCTACATACAGGGTTTCCTGTCGAAGGCCTGTGTTGCTAATGCGTCCAAATCCAAACCACATCGTGAGTTAAGTCATTTACCGTGTAAAAACATTTCCCGTGTTTATATTGTTTAATTTTGTCCTCTTGCTTGTGAATTATTTCTTTTTATTTATTTATTTTTTATTTATTATTCGTGTTATATAACTGGCGCGCCAGTCGACAGAGACATGCGTAGCTCATTACCTTAAACCTTTATTAATCCCTTGTTCTTTTCTGGACACGCATTCAGTGCAACACGATACAATTATTATCACAATTATACGGAAAGACGATACAATTATTGTTAACCCTTAAAAACAGAAAGGAATATGGGGGGGGGGGTATTTTTTTCTGATATTTAATAAGCAAATAAGGTTAGACAACCAGACGGTACAATACACTGCTGCATTGCTTAATTTAGCTACAGATGAGTAGACAAAGTCATCGAAAGTAGTTTAAAGCTTAATAGGTTGACTCTGGTTAATTTTGCATGATAGTAGATCATGCATTATAAGTGTGAGGGGGTGCCCCGATCAGGGGTTTTGATCGCTGATCCATGATCACTGAAATCAGAATCGGCTGATACTGACCGCTACTATTTGTAGCAGTAGGGAATATATATTCTGTAAAGCAATGCAAGTGTAGAATTAAGATCTGAGAAAGTATCATACATTTAAAACTTTTATTTTAAGGCAACATATTTCCATTTTTTTTCCATACATACAAAAAAAACCCTGAAACCAATAGGATAGCCTATGCTCTACTATAGCACAAAAGATTTCCATTCCTTAACTAGCATCAAGCGTCTCTGACATGACGGAATGCTTGTCTAAAATGAGACTCCCCTGCTATACTCACTCGTTAAAACATGCAGCACATGCAGGAACAAACCTGCGTCAATTAATAACAAATTGACTCTCTGCGCAAGCATTGGTCACTTTAGCCATGGCTGGCTCACCAGAGACAAACTCATTAGTAAACAGCGGGTGGAGGCATTTTTAAATATCATGATTTCTGCCGTTTTAAAAGACAGTCTATCCCTGTCATCATCCAGAATGTGTGCAGTCGTGCTGAATAGCCGTTTACTGTCAGCCCGCATGCATGAAGTGGTAAGGTAAACCACTCCATGCATGTAAAGCTCAAGCTTTTTGAGGGCGGTTGATTGCGGGTCAACTTGCAAGAATTAATTGCTGCCTTTGAGTATTTGTCATACTCGGATTATTCACAGTAGTTGGTCTTAATTGGCTAGTCTGAATTGAAGTAAGGTTAGTTGTAAGCTTTTGGGAGACATTTTCCCACGTGGTTTTGCTTTAGATAAAACTGCGTATTGCAAATTTTAAAGAGACTTGGTAATATTGCCAGTCTGTCTATGGCATGTTGGTGTTTGTCAACCATCATGTATTTTGCATCATCACAATGGTATCGGTTTATGTGAGCAGCCAGTTAAGAATATGTGTGTTAAGTAAGGATTGTATTTCGTCTTGTTTATTTTAATAATCCTTACTTCTGTGCAGGTCTCCGATGGCAGACGACTTTGATATCGAGGCGATGCTTGAAGCTCCTTACAGGAAGGTGGGTAAACGAAGGACGCTGTTTCACTTAACATGAATTGACTCTTTTGCACTTGCCTGAGTAGCAGTTGCGATAAAGCATCTCAGAAGACGAGTATTTGCTTAAATATGTCTCACAAGTCTGTCTCACTGGTAGAGAGAATGATGTATTGTGTGATACTTCAGCAAATGACTTGAATTACAAATAAATGCCCGTCTATCTCTCTTTATAGACTTGCCTAATGATATCTCATCTCTACTTCCCTGAATACACCTTTGATTCCAGTGTGAAGTGTGAAAAAAGTAAGGTCGTCATTGCGGCATATATTGATGTACTGTGTTCCCTCAGGTCAAATACTAAAAGGCTCACATCCTGTCACCTGTCTGGTGTCAACAAGATGAATGAAAGTGGGTGAAACAGGGATAGAACCTCACTTGAATTGGAGACAGTATTCACATTTTTACTGCACACATGGTTGATCTTTGTACTGCGAAAGCCGGCATCATAAGCAGTAGCCTATAGTAAGATTATGCTACCTGGCAGATCATCTAAGTTACACAGAACACGCAGTTGTTCATAAAGTCGTGAATGTATAGTTTTTATGAAGAAAAGTATTGTTCTATACTTTTGGCTTGTTGTTACAATATTTAATGGATTGTTCCAGAATATGAATACTGTCTCCCAAGCCATTCTCTAGAGAAGGTCTCAGATAAGTCAACATCTTGATTTTTTTGCATGCCCCTCATTTTTAAGCTTCTTCTTAATCCATTTTATTTTGCTATTTGCTTTTAGGAATCTTTTGTGGTTACATCAACATAATCAAGAACCCTACATTTATTTGTCCTTAACACATATGCAGTAAACCTCAAGTTGGCTTCGTTGTAGGTATTTAAATGGAGACTGATATTAAAAGGGGGGTGAGGGTTTTCTTTTTTTTTTTTTTTTACTTTTTTTTTTTTTTTTTTTGCTTTATGTTAATTTGATGCCATGTCAAATGGGAACCGTTCTGACTAAGCCGTGTAAATCCCTGTGTGCTTCAGGACGAGATGTAAGAAAGAGATGGCATCGTGCTCACACAGTCCAACCGCACAAATGGGCGAAGATCTCACCGAATGACCACCTCCACTGTGGAAACCGGTTTAGCCACCATGTCCTTAGCAGCAAGCTTTAGGTTTAAAATAGCAGGGTACTGTCAGATTCTAGACCTGAGTCTCCATTAAGCACCATGGTCCTTCTGCTAGCATGCAAACTGTTGCTCCTTTTTGGCGAGGGCAATGATATGATTTTATATGGCACAGCACAAAGGGCAGAGCAGACAAGAAGAATTTTAACTGTTTTTCTAAATCAGTATATTCTGTATTTTCTCTTGTCCCCTCCCCCATTCCTTTGACGACTTGCTATGTATCCTGTCCATCCTCACGATGTTCTTCTATCAACCCTGCTTAGGGTGACAGCAAGTCCTATAGTGCAAACGGCTATGAAGAACACAGCAGGAAGTGAGTAGTTGTCCTCTTGGTTTAAATAATTTTGCACAAGACCCACATGCTTTATACTTATCTAAAAGTAAGTAAACACCTCGCTCAACCTCTACATAGGAAAAGGCACAGCCGGAGTCGCAGTCCAAGTCCTGACCGTCGCAGGAGTAGGAGCAAAGAGCGCAAGAAAGGCAAAGACAAGCGCAGGAGCCGCAGCAGAGAGAAGAAGCGATCTCGTAGCAAAGAGCGACGTTCTCGAAGCCATGAAAGACATGGGCGTTATCGAGGTCATAAAAGCCCTCAGTGAGTATTGTGTTGTAGTACTAGATGTGTTGAATCTAAAGTTTAACAGTATAGATTGCTTGAAACATTTTTCAGTCCCAAGACATAACCTCTAAATTGCCCACCACACCTGTGCTGTTATTTGCACCAAATATTGATAGATGCAACTTTTTTCGCCATATTATCTCAGTTTATGTGAGGCAGAGAAATGCCCAAATAATGATTTCACTACAGGTAATCTTGCCCCACAAATGCCTTACCAGGTATTTGAATACACATGCACAATTCTAATAACTACGCATACATTTTTTTGTTGTTCTACAGTCGCAGACGCTCTCGAAGCAAGAGCCCATTTAAGAAAGAGAAAAGTCCAATCAGGTAATATAACTGCTGCTTTTCTTTTTGATCGTTGACAGTAGTGACTTATATTTATTGGTTATTTATATCCTTGTAAATTTATTAAAGAAATGTTTTCTAGTAATTGCTAAGTCTGTGTTGAGCCTCAGTGAAGAAACATGTTAGAAACAGTTAGCTTTCACCCACAGGAAACCTATCGATAATCTGAGTGCAGAGGAAAGAGATGCCCGCACAGTATTCTGCATGCAGCTGGCTGCCAGAGTCAGACCCAGAGACCTTGAGGAGTTCTTCTCTGCTGTGGGCAAAGTTAGTACTGTTGATTTTTATTATTAGTAGTATTGGTATTATCCGTATTGCTACTACTACTTTGGTTTCTCATGTTATTTCTTCCTTTCCACATAAAGGTGCGTGATGTGAGGATGATTTCAGACAGAAACTCTCGCAGGTCTAAGGGTATTGCGTATATAGAGTTTGTGGATTCCACCTCCGTGCCCCTTGCTATTGGACTAACGGGGCAGAGGCTACTGGGAGTGCCACTCATCGTCCAAGCCTCGCAGGTAATAACAAATATACAAACATGTTAACAGTTTTCCTATTTTGCTTTCTCATGTGTGATGATCAAGTCTGTATCACTTACTTATCTAGGCTGAGAAAAACAGAGCAGCAGCGGCAGCAGCAGCCCTTAACCTGCAGAAAGGCAGCGCAGGGCCAATGAGGCTCTATGTGGGCTCCCTGCACTTCAACATCACAGAGGAAATGCTCAGAGGCATATTCGAGCCCTTTGGGAGGGTAAGCCTGCCTTATTCCGATGCTTACATTTATGCAGATGTTTGAGATATCACATGAGCTTTGAAGTTCATAGCCCTGTTCTTTTTAGATTGAAAGCATCCAGCTGATCATGGACAGCGAGACTGGCAGGTCAAAAGGTTATGGCTTTATATCGGTAAGAGTATTATTACTTTTTCTTTTTTCTATTCAAGTAAAAGCACGTTGACTGAATTGCGTTATGTGTAGCTGTACATGTCTGTACATGTAGTGGACATTTTTGCATCATTTACCCATAGCAACAATATCTTTAGGGAAGAAATGGGTTCTTTCGTTTTATGCAGTACAGTGTTTAATAAAAGTAATCACCCCCTTGGTGTTTGTCTTGTTTTGCTGCATTACAACTTAGAATTAAAATGGAGGGAGGGATGGTTGTACTAATTTATTTACACAACATGCTACACTGGCTTTGAGGGTGCAAAATATGTTTTATTTGACACCGTCAATAATGAAGACGAACCCAAATCTGGAAGGTGCACAAGTATCTACACCCACTTTATGAAACCCATAGGATGACAAATGCAGTGGAGGAGAATGTATTAGTAATCACAATAAATGTAATCTAGACAGGAAGTTGTGCTAGTTAGCAGGTACAAGGTAGGACTGATGAGAGCGTTGTCACATAACATAAATATGTATCTCTATCCAGAAAAGCTTTTTCTTTTTTTGTAATTATTATTGTATGCTGTTCATTAATTCCAGAATTGGATTTAAATATTCGAACCTACCCATTTAACCTAATAGGAAACATGCTCTGTTGATTTGTAGTTTGCTGATGCTGAATGCGCCAAGAGAGCTCTAGAGCAGCTGAACGGTTTTGAGCTGGCTGGCCGGCCCATGAAGGTTGGCCATGTGACCGAGCGCTCAGATGGCTCATCAGCCAGCTCTTTCTTGGACAACGATGAGTTGGAGAGAACAGGCATAGACCTGGGAACCACTGGCCGTTTGCAGCTGATGGCCCGACTTGCTGAAGGTAAGATGTATTTAGTGATCAGCTTAGTCTGTTTGTTGGAGTCCTGACGGCTTGCATTTTGGTTTCAAAATAAATTTTCTGTTGTGATCCTGCTGGGATTAATTTTATTTCTTAAAAATTTATATTATTCCCTTTTTCCATTAGGTACAGGGCTACAGATTCCTCCAGCTGCAAAACAGGCCCTGCAGATGAGCGGCTCTATCCCATTTGGTAACCTTCCTACAGGTCAGGATTTTTGTTTGTTTTCTCATGTCTTTGCCTCTCTGTTAAAATGTATTTTTCAGCAATGTTGGGATGCCAGGTGACCGAATTCATCCTCTGTACTCTTCAACTAAAATAAAATATAATTAATTAAAAAGATTTCACTTGTACTAAATTGCCTTCTATAAGAAACTTTCATTATTCAAGGCTTGACTTGTCAGGTGCTTTACATAAGAGGATGGTACAGTGTGCAAAGTTGTTCATGAAGGTTTTCATCCCCATGTCACGAACCAAGACATTGTGCAATCAGAGATAAGGTGATGGGTAATAAAATGTAAAATCACAGTAGGTTTCATAAGTGTTGCATAAGCGCCCCCCCCCCCCAATCCCATGTCAGGTCTTTTCTGCATTTTTATATTTCTTGTTAAAGACAGTTCATGCTTTACAGTGCACTAAATGTTGTATTTAAATCTGCTCTAAAAGCATTCGTTTGTTTATATAGGGTTTAAATTTTATTGTGTTTTATGGCTTGCCAGTTACAATCAGAATGTCTGTCCGGCTTAACATAGGCTTGATGATATCAGATGTTAATGATTATTGCGGTATTCTTCTTTGTATTGATGACACTGCAGAATGTTGGACTTTTGCACAAATTACATAGATTTGGTATGTTGTGTTTGAGTATATTGATGAGTCAACACATTACAAAGACAAATATTTTGTCAACTTAATGTATGCCAGGTTTTTTTTTCTTTCTTTTTCCATTTTGCAACATGTAAATTACAAACTGTAATGCAGTCCCAAGTGCAATTTTGGAACACAGTATACAGTAGCCCTGACGGAATAAAACTTTTACTTTAAAATAAAATGTGTACAGTGTGTTAAAGATGAATTATGACTGATTAAAGTAAAATATGACATTTTATTTATTTACTCATTTTCTTGCTTACTTACAGTGATCCCTGCACCAAGCATGAACCAGGCCATGAATCTCCCAACCCAACCCTTGGCCACTCACTGCCTACAGCTCTCCAACATGTTCAGCCCACAGTCGTGAGTCTTTTCAACATTCCTCCTCTCTCTGATTGTGTACATGTGCTTGTTATGAGTGTTTGTTTATTTATGATCGGCCCCCCCCTTTTCTCCATTAGAGAAAATGAGCCAGGTTGGGATATAGAGATTCAGGATGACGTCATTGAAGAGTGCAATAAACATGGAGGCATTGTTCATATCTATGTAGACAAGAATTCTACTCAAGTAAGTGTTTTGCAGCCTTTCAGATTTTAATGAATTTTTTTTTAGCTTTGAGATTTCTGAATTTACAGTTATCTCCACATGTGACTTTCCAGTTTTCAGCATGTTTCTTTTTTTTCCCCCTCATATAGGGTAATGTGTATGTGAAATGTCCGTCAATCCCAACTGCGATGGCTGCTGTCAGTGCCCTTCATGGACGCTGGTTTGCAGGTAAGATCTGCATTTGGACGAATAAGTATCCCCAGTGTGTAGCTATATACTAGACTTGTCAGACTTAGTTTTATTTAAATCATGATGCAAGTATTGAAACATTTTGATAGCAATTTTATTGAATCATGTGTATATTTAGGCTTAATAGGCACTCACATATTGTCCTGTTTTGTTCTGACAGGCAAAATGATCACCGCTGCCTACGTGCCCCTCCCAACCTACCACAATCTGTTTCCTGACTCAGTCACAGCCATACAGCTGTTGAGACCCACACGTCGTTGATCCACCCCTGCTGCGCAGTCCAATTCTTCTGACTTTTTCTGTCTCTGCATAGCCCGGAGATGCAAATGCCCACCCTGCCCTTTTTAGGACAGCTACTGTCTGTCCCTGGAGGTCCATAGCACATTCTAGATCTCAAAGGTACACGGTTGCCCAAGGGTGTAACTGAAAGTTGGCTGGACTAGGTTAGCGCAAACAAAAAAACAACAAAAAAAAAACAAGGAGACCCCCGGGCAGTCAACCTGGATATATTCAGCTGTTTGGGATCACTTTACGTTTTTAGCTTTTTGTAATCACACTTTCATTTTGTAAAAAACTCTGCAATTAAAATGGCTTTGAAAATCAGTAGCCTGGTTTTTGTCATCTCTAATGTTATGCAATGCCGTTTTAACACATCTTAGCCTGAAACAAGGAAGGCCTTTTTTCGTCATTGGACTGTCATTCAGCTGTATGTTACTTTATATATTGTGTTCATGTTAACGTAATTGCAAATGTCTATCTAAGCAACAGAGTAAATTTACTTGGTTACCTTCTACCTCCGGAAGTGATATAATTAGTTTAATAGTTTGTCACTTTAGTCAAATGCGGCATTAGCGTAATCTGTAAGAATGAGCAGCTCATTATGTAGCTTTATGAGGCATTTTTGACAACTGAATTCATTTAATTTATTTTTATTCTTTTCTCCAAGCAGTAGCATTTTATTTTTCCATGATGGAACACAGTTTAAAACCAAAGTAACACGTGTTCTATTCACATTCTGCCAACTAATATTACTGGACAAGCATCAGTAACTCATGTCCTGAACACAGATGATATCCTGTCATGTAAACTAAAACAGGATATAGGGTCACTCATGTGACCTTTGTCTTGTCTCATAATGGCTGCGCTGCACGAATTACCCTTCGCAATATTTCACTTTGAAACAAAGTGGACATTGTTAAAAAAAAGTGAGGTTAGCGTCTTCTGTCTGTAGTAGGTAGTTTGTCAGCAAAACTTTGGCCATTTCTTATAACCTTAAGGCAATTTGTCAGAATGCTGTACAGGGCATTATCTCTGGATGAGTATTTTTAGAAGGAAATAGAAGTCTTTGTGAAAGCAGGTTTATTTTTATTTTTTTTACAAATCCTTTTCCTGGGAGTGACAGATCAAGCCTTTATGCGGCAAGGTTGTAGTAATAAATATGGATTTTTTTTTTTAGTTTGTTTGTTTTTTAGAAACGAGTACAGCATGCATATGTTTAAGAATGGAGTACAAACATTATAATGCAAGTTTGAATGTAATGTCCATAAATACATGTGTACAATGACTGTGGATTATGCAGAAGAAACACACTGTTAAAGACATGTCAGTAATTCACCAGGTACGATGTGTAGTTTGGAGTTGACCGAATCAGATTATCAGATCCAGACGATTAAAGGATGTTGAGCAGAAGTCTATGTGACTGACATCTGACCTAGACCTAGAGAGAAAAAAGATGGAGAGCTAGAGTATGAATAATCAGTGCATGTACTCCTGTTCACAGCATTCTTCCTGTGCTTAACCATTAGCCGTTTAAACAAAGGGGTAGCAATTAATTACAATTAATAACTTTTCAAAATTTGTCTTCTTGTGGACATCTTAAAAAAAAAAAAATAAAAATAAAGTACACATGCTCATTCACATACTATGGGCAATTTGGGAAGAGCCCCTGGTAGCAATAGGTAAAAGATGATGTAATCAAAAAAAAAATGAAGGTAAGAAATACCATGCGTCTAAATCCATGGCTTGTCTTTGAAGTTGATGAAATTTCTGTTGGAAAAGAAAAAATGAAATTCAGTAATAATATTAACTGACATTCATATTATTCATATCAGTAATGGAGCATCAGATAGTTTGATCTATATGAGATGAAGACTCACGGTTTAACATTATTGTGTGTGTGTGTAGAAGTTTCTATGTGACCACCATTTATATATGTATAAAACACATTTGGCCACCAAAGACTTCAGAACGTCTTACCTTTCTGTGTATGAAGCAAGAGATGGTGATTAGCAGGAATGTTCCACCGCTCACTGCTAACACGATGAAGCCCAGTTTATAGAAACCTGAGTTAGCTGATCCTTGCTCATTGTGTTCCAGCATCAAAAGCTTGGCCTCTGAATAATCAAACACACGCATCACTTTAATCACACTGTTTTCTTGTTACTACGGAAACGATAATGTCAAAATTAACGCATTAATATGAACACGATTATTTTTCCCCCTTGCTTCTGAGAATCCGTTAGCATGGCATGTTATACCGTGCCAGAACATCAAGTGCATACAGTACCTGTGCTATGTGTAGTGGGCGGCTCTGTAATGACGGCAGTTGTGTAGTTGCTGTATTCCACCGCGCAACTCCAGTCCACAGATGTGTGTGTTTGTGTGATGAGCTGAAGGTAGATATCCAGCACCTCCTTGGCTCGCTGTAAGGCTTGAACAGGAGAGTCTGTAAACTGCTTCAGAAACACCACTGGATCCTCCTGGAGCAAAAAGGAACGTTTTTGTACTTCTAAGGGTTTGACAATTACGAAAGAAGTCTTTATCCCCTTTTAATCGGCTGGACTTTTTCTAACTAATGTAGATAAGGAAAATCCTTTGTGGTTAAGCTGATCTGATAGTGAGCAGGTTTTCAAATTGTCTGAGATTTTGTCTCGACGAAGGAGGGGCGTTCTCATTTAGAAAGTTATTTACAGAACATTTCAAGCACAGTGCGATGACGAGACTTTTAGCCAGAGTAAATGTATATATATTCAATTATTTGTCACATATGTTATAGCAAATTGATTGATTTATTTATTTATTTTCGCATATGCCAGTTAGGAAGCCGGGGGTCAGAGTGCAGGGTCAGCCAGGTTACAGCACCACTGGAGCAGAGAGTGTTAAGGGCCTTGATCAAAGCGTCAACAGTGGCAACTTATGGCTGCTGTGGGTTAAACCCCCAACCTTCCGATCCGTAACCCACTGCCATAATCATCACTGTCCAATTCATTTGAATGGAGCACCACTGCCCAGACCATTTGAATGGTGCAAACGCTTTAAAGAAGGCCGCATGTCCGTGAATGATTCATCCTTGAAAATCGACGGATAACTTGTCGCCAATTCGCGGAAGAGAAATCTGTACGTTTGAACCATTAGAGTCAGGCAGTCAGTCCGATCATGGTGCAGGCGCATGGTGTGAGAAAACGTTCTACCTGGATGGTAACCAAGCATTAGCGACACGCTGGGTTAAGTGCATAAGTGTAGCAGGGGATTATATAGAGAAATAAAGACACAGTTTTTACGCTTGTCTGTTATCCTGCACAATCAAAATCCCTGTTTGACTCGAACGCCCCTTACATATAAACTCATTAATATGTATAACCAGGCCATCAGGCGATCCAAACATCTTGAAAGAAGAAGAAGAAGAAAAAAAAAACAGTCTGTATTGACTTTCATGACTTTTTTTTTTTCTTTTTCTTTTTTCCAGTGTGAGTTCATTACTTTGCTGCAACAATGCCTTCATGCATGATGTAACTATAGCAAAACTCATTTGGAATGCCACAGCCTGCACTACACACTTTAGTTTCTATTAGTCATCTTAATTAGTGTTTAAAGATAACTAACATCCCACAGTTAGACAGTTTGACAGTGCTGTACACGTGCTCAGTCAGAAGATTGGAAAGGATGTAATACATTATTTCAACAGGTTTCTCATTAGAGCAGAAATAGATTGAATTATGTACAGTGAATGTGATCAATTTACATGGTATTGATGGTACAATCATATGCATTTGAGTAAAAAAGAAATAAATAAACAAGCTTTTGTCGTTCACACACATTTCCAACATGAGCTTAAAATTGGCACATTTTTTTTTCATTTTTTTTTTTCATAAATATGTCAAACTTGTTGAGATTTTGGTGCTCAGGAGACAATAGTGGATAGAGCAACGGTAAACACGGGATGAAATTCAGATTACTCCATGACTCTTTGAGGTCATTTTTGTTGTTTGGGGTGAAGCCATTCAATTGTGTGGGCGTTGTAGGTGGTGAACCAGTGCATCGGTGGTTCGGGGACAGTTTTTGGGAACATGATGCAATCTGTACATGTTTATGCATTCCTGTTACAGCATCCATTTCTCCTCTGTCGAAAGTTGGAAATCAGAAATGTTATTCTGTATTTTAAGAACATAGTATAACTTATACAGTATAAGACTTTAAGATAAGTCTGTACTAGATCATTTCCACATGGGAAGGCATTTCATAGAGTAGAGTAGTTTAAGGATTTTTTTTTTTTTTTTTTTTTTTCTGTTACAAACAAAACTCCCCGAGCCACAGCATTCGACAATACTGATGGTTTGACTGAGATCTGCCAAAACATTTAAAGATCATTTAAACAAAGTTGAACTCAAATGTTTTATGTTCGTTTAACCAGAGGTTGTTTTTTTTTTTTTTTTTTTTTAAAGTTTGTATAGATTATGATGAATGTCCATAATTTCTTTGCTGCTTATTCCCACGCTGCTTATGTAATTATGTTAGTATGTTTTCTGAAAAAAAATATTGAATAACAGTTGAAAAGTTTTGGGATTTAAACAATTATGTCTATAACAGTTTTGGTTCGTGCCGACTTCTGTGTGAACCACGTTCTTGCCCTGAGGGTGTGCAAACTTTTGCATTCGTCTGCATGTAAACAGTCACACGAACAAACCTCGAGTTCTTCGTTAAGCGGTGGCACGCAGCGCTGCGAGTAGATGTTGTGGATCAGGTTCTGCAGAGAGCGGACCGACAGATCGATCTCCGAGCCTGAGGCGTATCTGAAGTGGACACTTAACAAGTCCAGCACACGTGGCAGAGCTGCCTTCACATAACACTCTGAGCTCTGAGAGACACACAGACATGTTTAGTCAATGACTAGATACTGTACTGTAAATTTGTGCCTAAGAACTAGTTTAACCATCAACACTCTCATGTGTGCATTCTAGGACCCTTATTCACATAATAAAGTTAGTAAAGGCTTCTTTAATGATGCATGGCTGGACTTCTGAGACTTTCCTCATTCATCTCATTTCTACACTGGTAACTCTTGTCAAGCTGCGTACGGGATCTTTTCTCTTATCTAAAAGAAGTTAATTCTACTCTCCTCCTTATAGATCTGATATTACCGTGTTGAATCTTCCATGCTACATCTGTTCTTAAGGTGCTAACGCGCCCATGATCACCTTCTCATTCTCTCTTAATGTCTCTCTCTCTCTCTCTCTCTCTCTCACTCGACCCAACGCCTCCTGATCATCTCTGGACGAGATCAACACCTGTCTATTGTTTTTACAATGGTTCATGTCCTTTGTAGTAGCAGACGGCGATGGAACAGGTGTTTGGTCAAACATATACAAACTCCATGGTTTGCCCTTAATAAACAGAGACCATGTGTTTTTTTTGGGTGTGACTAAGTCTCTCCTGGCACGAGAAAAGCTTTTTCGAAGCACAGCACTTATTCCACATTGCAGCGTTACAGTCTGCTTAGTGGCTATGTCTATAGTTAAAATTATTCTAAAATCGTACTGCTTGGGATCTGATCGCAAAGTTGGCCCACCACAGTATTTCATCGTATCCTGTGAGCAAAACGCCACATGGCAGCATACAGTAGCACCCTCTGAGGAGGGAGTATCTACCACTTCTGCATAATCACAGATACCTATGATGGGGTCGTGTCACTATGATTGACAGGGGTTAGAGAATAATGCCGTAGAGTATGGGTAAATTTGTTCCCTTGGCTGTCTAGCCATGGATCGCCAGTTATTTTTAGGGCAGGGTGGTTTTTTTTTATTTTTTTTATCCCTGGTTTGGTTCTCTTCACTCTCTGGCAATTGTTAGTAGAATATATATTGAGTGGAAACTATGTTATGCTGATTTTGAGTTTGATTATGCACACCTTTAGTTTTGATTACAGCAAGCAATGTTACAGCCAACTCATGTGTGAAAATGATTCCCCATCCTCCCAGAACTGCTCTTTCTCAGTCTGAGTCTTGGATCTGTGAAGTCTGGTCATTCAGTACATTCAGGTCATCAGATGACTTCATTTTATTGCCACATAACGTTTCTGATTCTAGACCTGACCAACTGAAGCGACCCCAAATCACAACACTGCCTCCACTGGCTTGTACACTGGCCACTATGCATGATGGGTATTTTGCGAGTGACAGTTCAGAAACTATTGTACTAGGTTTTAATAATGCATTTTAACCTAATTCCAGTACTGTAATTTCACATTTTCTTAGTTGTTTTCTTTGCTTCATGCAGTCCAATGATTTTTGAAACCATTACTGTTTTTAAAACCAGGCTGGTGTATAATTCCTTAATCAGAACTTCAGTTTGTTTAATGTGTGTAGTATATATATATATATATATGTATATAATGTGTATAGTCGTACCAGATGTCTCTTCTCGATGAATATGTAGGATATTGAGCAGCCATTCCTCAACTGATTATTGATCTGAAAAACAGTGAAGATATTTGCTGACATCAGCATTTCTTTATTGCTTTGTGCAAATGTCTTGAACAAGCCTTTATTTCTTCAGATTAAGAACATTTTTTTTTTTTTTACAAAGCTATAAATTGTAACAAACATGGGAACAATTGGCTTATTGTGACAGGCTGCAAAGTGTCTAAAGATAAAAGCACATAAAAATTGGTTCTTTATGTAACAATCTCAGCAGCAACCTCATTTCCCTGCTCGTCTTTTCCAATCACTCAGCATTCAGCATCATCAGTATACCAATCACCAGCCTGATCATCTGTCGTCATCATCTGCACCTGTTTCTCACTGGTTCATGCCTTCAATTTGATTTTTATGCTTAAATGATTCATGGGTCACTGCGTGGCTTAACAAACAAAAAACATTTCCCTAAGATTGCTCGCTCAGGTACAGGGACTGGACTAAAGATGAGAGTCAAAAAAGTTCTTCAGGCAGTCTGGAGAACTGTTCCTCAAGACTACATAAAAATATAAGACAGTCTGGTTCTTCTGAAGCAAAGAGGAATATAAGGAAATGTGGTGTGGCTCAATACTTTTGCACTGTACCCTATAACATAATAAAGTACAGAGTAGTGTGGACATTGATGAGCCTTGATGATTGTGTTTACAATGAGTGTGCCACGCGGTCTTAAACAGTATTTAATGGATTTGTGCTGATACAACCAATCATCATTCTTCTTTTTTTTCTTATCCTTCTTTATATATATAAAGTACATTCATTAGCTGGATCAATTATAGCACGTGTGAAACATATATATATATATATATACATATATATATATATTGTATATAATATACAAGCAAATTGACTTGTGCATGAGGATGAATCTTGTCACATACAGCAATAACTATAAATACAAAAAAAATAAGGTCCACTTACTAGATGATTCATCTGGATCTGGTGGTCTTTGGTTATGGAGTGCTTGCATGGTCCAGGGATTTCCATCACAGACAAAGGAATATACAGTAGCACAAGAACACACACACTCTTCACCTGGACAAATGCAACAAAACATAATCACTCATTTAAATTCATTTCATTTTAGTATGCACTGAAACAAAAAAACATGCCTCACCTTTAAGAGAGCTATAATTCATGGTTATCATCTTGTTAAAGAATGAGAATCGCTACTGTTTGGTTCATTTCAAATCATTCCTGTGACAGGACATTTTCCAATTTTAATGTGCTATGGCAACCAACAAGATTAAAGTGCAAAACCACTTAATTAGTACAGTGCAGCATTCTACTCATTACTAATTCTCTTATCCAAGCGTTTCACTAGTGCCTGGATACCATCAAGGTAGAAAGTTTTCTCAGATTAGACTGCCTATTTCATATCTGAAACGCTGGCCTCCCAGGAACTCCTTTAATGGGAGAAATGGAAATGGCTTGGAGCGAGGTCAGGACTGTGGCAATAACTTCCAGGCGAATCGCTGTAATGTGCAAGTTGTGTTCATGAATGATTGTGTGTACAGTTCCCACAGACAGATGCGTCTCTTCCGCAGGTTATCCCTGGATTTTCAAAGATCAGCTAAACATTCATGAGAACGACCTCAGTGGACCTCAAGCCACCTCTGCCAGGATCTTCATTCACGGACATGAAGCCTCCTTTAGAACGTTAGCACCATTCAAAAGCTTCACTGATCCACTGATCATATTGTGTTTAAAGTCTTTCATAAAGGTCAGTTGGTTTCCAAAAGAAAGTCCCAGTTTGACTTGAATGCCCTCATAGAATGATATTTGGAGCTCCAGTCTCAGCTGGACAGAAGTAGTGAAGCATTGTGTTTTTTCTTTTTCATCTCAGACAATATAAAAAGACACAGTTTTGTGTGTAAGTTTTATATCCCCCGTAACTTACGCGCTGGTCAATTTGATCTAGTGGCTTGACCAGCTCTAATTGTGCTTTTGCAGCTGGTAGCTGGTCAGTTCAAGCTGGATTTCTTTAGTGGGCACTGGGGGAACAATACAATGTAAGCAGATAACTGTGGGTTGAACCAGTGATCCAAAAACCACACGTTTCCACCGCTGACCAGAAACAAGTGTACGAGAGTCGCAACAGTAACAGAGCTTGTGCTTGTGTGTCATTGCAAAACCGCAAACTAAAACAGTCCAACGGTGATGGTTTTCCCAGATCCGATTTATTCCTATGGGGATATGGTAAAAGTACTAAAGCCTTCACTCAGGTGTGATCATTTATCTAAATAAATACTCAAATAAAGAGAAAATATTAGCTAAGGCAAATATATATATGATATACAAAGAAGCAGAATTCTAAAAATCCGGCTGTTATAATAAGAATGATGTCAATGAATGCAAGTTGTATGTAACAACAAATTATGATTGGTTTATGGGTGATTTTTCAATAACATTATATCCCAGAGTGCTTTCTTCCACTTCCACAAAGCTTTATTTAGTAATGTATGATGTGGCATATATTTTTTTTTTAATTTGTTAATAATAATATAATTTATGTTATATATTTATGTATTTATATTTATATATTTAGGTTATCATCATAATTAATATTATGGATTTTCAACCAAAAATGCATATATTTGACTGCAGATATAATAATGAGGGAATTTAGTTCCCTCACCTGCCTCTCCTTTTCTCTCTATTGCGGTTAATAAGACAACCTGTGCAGCTTGTAATGATGATGACAGGCCTTTATGAAGTCACGCGGCACAGCATTACGTCTTGGCATTACATAGCAATAGCCTTGGGGACTCCTCCAAAACATGTTAATTAAACATTTCTCACAGAAAACCTGACCATATCAATGACCATAGGTTTTATTATTATTATTATTATTATTATTATTATTATTATTAATAATAATAATAATAATAATAATAATAACATATCTATATTTGTTGTTTTTTATAGATAATGATAATGTCTAAGAACAAGCATGCTGATATACACCCGTCTCATAGAAATTTCCATGTGATATCTAAATTTCCCAGGTTAAAGAGTCAACACTGAGTTACTCGATTCTTATGCCTCGTTTCACGGTTTTTAAGTCATCAGTAAATTCTGATCTCTATCCCATGCGTTCCTCTCTACACGTACCTGGCTTTGGTGGAGAATGTGAGCAGAGGTGTGAAGGGTCATCCGGCTCATGGATCCAGCAGGTGAAAGTTACGTTCGTCACTAAGATACATTTGAGCACATTGAAGGCGTGTTGAGTCTCAGGTCAAATAAAAGACACGTTTTTAATTTCCTAAGGCTCAGAGTAATTGATTGGTAAAGTCTTAGTCCATATGAGAGCAGAGCAGGGCAGAGTTACAATCCAGAGATGCAGGACCACAATTTCTGTCACTTCACTTCTCTCCTCCTTGTTTTTGTGTCCCCCTCTCTCTCTCTCTCTCTCTCTCTCTCTCTCTCTCTCTCTCTCTCTCTCTTGGTCTGTGCCCCTTCAAAACTCCTATCATGGGGATTATAGAAATTGTTGGGAATTTTTAAGTTGTTACTATGTCAATATGGAACTAATGTAGGAATTCTTGTTATTATTACTAATGGTAGGATTTCCTCATTCATTATAAACGGCCGAGTAACAGTAATACAAGCTCAGGTGTACATTGTGCTCATTCACATATGGTGTCACTTCTGTAGGAACAATTCTATCACTCATTTCACATAATGCAAAATAACATATGTAGCAAACATAATTGTTTATATGATGACAATTGGAAAGATGCTGAGCAGTGTAACACTGTATATGAGTGTACATTGTTAAGTGCTTTGTAACAGACAGAATTCAAGCTGTAAAATGTATTATTTCCATTAGAAAAGTCCTCAGGAAAGCATGTATTAAGTTTTCCCCTACCATGAAGCTTCATTTGCCGCTATTAACCTCAAAAGACGGAGATAAAGAAAGAGACATTTGTAATTCTTTACTAAATAAAATAATGTAAAAGTTGACCAATATGTGTAAAAGAACAAGAATAAAACAGTTCAAATGTATTGTTATTGGAAAAGAATGAACCTCAGGGTGGTGAAGGGTTCTTTTTGTGTCACCTGCCTTTGATGCATAGGCAACACATAGGGCTCACTATCTGTCATCTCGCGTTGGCATCGTCATCATCGTCCGTCTTCGTCACAATTCCTCCTAAACCAGTCATGAGAATTTGACTAAAGAATCTTCATTAGAAAGCATTGATGTGCATTAACTATTTCATTTCCTATTTTTGTTTTATCTAAGACCATCCAATATAATATAACTATCTGTAGCTACATGGTAATGCACTTTTTTGTTGCTGAAGTAGACTACAGATGAATGTGTGTTTTCGAGGAAGCACCTTTTAACTTATTCTTCTCAGTACGAAAAAAAAAAAAAAAAAGAAATCACAGTAGAAATCACAGTTATGCTTAATAGTGGAAGGAAGAGTATTTCCATACACAATGTGACGAGAACAGATTGGGAGAGAACAGATGTGTGGGGATAAGGATAAGAACAACTACTAAAGACTTTGGACTTTTGGAGCAATGGAAAAAGTTCATGTGGTCAAATGATTCTAGATTGTCCCTATTCAAGAGTGATGGGCACATCAGGGCGGCACATCTGGCGACAGTGTTATCATCTGGGGTTGCTTCAGTTGGTCAGGTCTAGGCTCAGCAATGTTATGTAGCAATAAAAGTCAGCTGATGTCCTGGTTATCCCATGATCATACATCAGCAACGTTTTTCTTCTGGTGGCACAGGGATATTCCAGGACTCGAGCTGCAAAAGAGTCATTTTCATACTTCAACTTGGCCACCTTGTGTGCCATAATCAAAGCTAAAGACAATCATCTTAGTCAAATCTTAGCTTGTGTGATGTTCTTTGGCCAGACAGTTCACACAAATGTCAGCATGTTTGATTGAGTGCATTAATATAATTGAGCTCCAGAAAACAAATCAACACTTTTTGAATCAAAAGAATTCGACAGCACTGGAGTATTAGTAGTAAGTTATGAATTTTGACAATAATCGTTGTAGTGCCTTGTAGTGTTGAATTTGTGTTATTGTAGTATTTTAATTGATTGTTGTCAAAATTCAGTAACTTCCCTGGATTTTTCTTCCTACAAGCAGCTTTTTGGAAAAGCTGACATGCTAAATTAAATTGACATCATTCTGTTCCTGAGATATATGATATGTCTAAGATATATTCACATGCTAAATATAACTAAACCTCCATTCTGTGGGCATTTCCTGGAAATGTAGTAGTATCATTTTTTTTTTTTTTTTTTGCAATGTCATTCCAAAGATCCAAATATCTGTTCTGACCTTTTATAGTGTTTATGCCGAAGTACAACTGAGAGGACAATGGAAGGATGTGTTGAAATATCTGCTGATGCATGTAAAAGGCCACCGCATTACAAGGTGCTGTTTTCGATGCTTACCAGCTGCCCATTCCAGTGGATTTTCCCAACCAAACAGAACAACCACATTCACGATGCCTATCTGTTTTTATTTATTTTTTGCTGAGTTTGACGCTGAAGCCACTGGAATAAAAAATAAAAAAGACGTATACATGCAGCGCAAATCTCTGGCATGTTGTACTATGGAGATGAACTCGACCTCTTCTGAATGTGGTTTCGGTTTTCATTTGTGATTAAGAGAGGACAGCACGGAGGAGGGTGTCTTTCCTGTCATTGTTCATGACGAGAAGACCTTTAACATTTGTTATTGTATCTCATACTGCAAGAGCAGAGGAAGACCTTTGCATCTTTCAACAGATATAATAAATATTAGAAATTGAAAGACAGATAAAATAAAACTCTTATTAGTCATCTCTTTCACCTTTTAGTCTCAATATTGCTTTGATTTTGGTTATGCATATGCTGTTATTTTGTACTTTGAGAAATCATATGTTATTACTAGCCTACATTCTATTTTTCACTTTAATGTGCACTTTAAGTACTTTAAGTACTAAACATTTGTACATTTACTTGCCTACTTAAGTGATTTCAACATTGTTTTATAAATACATTTTTAGTCCTGAAAGTACTTAAAACTCAAAACTCAAAGGTGTCTGCATGTCTCATCAGTGATTCAATCAGTGATCATGCTATACATTAAATCAAGAGGCTTGATTTAAAGTTCAATCATTTCAGTTCAATATCAATAAAAATAAAATAAAAAAAACTAATAAGAAACATGCCAAATCATCATGTGCTGCGAAATTCCCATTCTACACATCTGAGTTATTTGTGTGTAACTGAATATGTATAAGATGCTGAACTGCAGTAAAAGTGTTTTAATGTGCTGGAGTGAGCACCGATGTGTTCTTTGCCTTCCTAGAAGGCAAAAGCTTCAGCTAATTCAAAAAGGCAAGCTTTACTAATTTGCTACCATTAACTTTCTAGATTTAACTAAGTCTGTTTTCTTTGCTAATGGCAAGTTAATTCCAGATTTAAAATGTGATTAGGAAGCAATGTAAATTCCAGCTAAATGTAATTATTGCTTATTTACATGATGTTTTCCTTCTGATTAATTCTGTAGCAACCTGTAAAGTGTCATTCTTATAGATTTATAACTACTTTTTTTTTTTTTTTTTTACTCCTGAGACACAGGGGTACACTGCTAGCACTTTTATTATACTTTTATAATGCTTGTATAATTTTTAAAGCTGAATCTGAAAGCTGGGTGTTTTTAACCCAGCTGCTGGATAAATATTGGACCAACTACATGCTGGGTTAATTTAACCCAGCAAAATGGGTTATTTATTTAACCCAGCAAGATGGGTCAAATATTCAATCCAAATGCTAGGTCATATTTAACTCTAAGTTTTGCAAATAATACATATATGCAATAAACAACACCCAATTAATTGTACAAATCATAGAAAAAATATTAATATTTATTTTTCAAAAGCACAAGATCAGATAATACAAAACAAGTTCAACAGCGACATCATTACGGTACTATTACTCAGAAGCACTAATGCCTGAGAGCAGTGCTGGTCATTATCTCCCAACATCAGGATGTAGGGGTACGGCCTCGACACTTCAGCCTGCTGCAGATATTCCACGGTGTCGGTTCGAACCTTAGAAAGAAAGAAATGAAGGAAAGTAAAAGTTCGTGGAAAAATCGAGGGGGTTGTCTAGTATGCATATTTGTAAGAAGATTAGTGTTTTGTAACCTAGTTAAATGCTAGCGTCATGCTGGCACTACAGTTAACAGTTTAGCTTTCATTCATCACTTCACCACCTTCAGACACCCTGCAAGCATCCTACAAAGAAAGCTAAAAAGCTCAGACATTTTTGCAGTTTCTTTCATACACAGGTGGGGTTCTTTGGTTTGGCTAGCTTGTAGCCATTGTCAGATAAACTAGCACGCTATTCTACCTCACAAAACTTTCTGCCTGAAAAACGTTTCAGGCTGATAATGTTACATACAGTGAGCAAATTCAGTCATAGGTGAGTGAAAGTGTGTATATAGACCTCGTATTTAACGTTTACATTTCCTCTTAAATGCGTGAGGAGGAAGCACCCTTATCAGCAGCCCAAAAAAAAAGACACGAAGCTGACACAGCCTCTGAATACACCGGTGAACTTCAGGGGGAGGGGCGGTCTTGTCTGTGATGTTAGCTGTTACTAGCTAACCCAACTCCAACCCAGCAAGCTGGGTTAAACAAAAAGAACCCAATTCCCTGTAAATAACCCAGAAAAATGACCCAACAGAGGCAATTTTTTAGTGCGTAAGTATGGAAATCAATAGCCACAGCCATTGAGGCTAAAAGAACAGAGACAGATGCCACTCCCCCTAGAACATCATATGGAGCCCAGACAATTTCATTTCTCCATGAAGGGGAACAAGGACAGGATTCTTGGATTTTTGGAAGGAGCACTAGACTGGGAAATATGAGCAGATTTGGGCCATCAGCTGTTCATACCACCAGAAATATCCACCTCAACCGTAAGACCAGACCTGGTAATATGGTCAAAATTTCATGGGAGAATGCTGAGCTGAAACTCGAGGCAGAACAACAGGGCTGGGGAACAACCGTGGTTTTATTGCAACATCCACTACTAGCTCCTTGAAGAAATGGGGATCCCTGGCCAAGTTCTGCACCACACCATCAAAGAGACATTAGAGGCCCCTGAGCACTGTAGTCAATGGTTGTGGATTAAGAGGAAAGATCGCAGCTTGGCCCCAAGATGTTAGAGATCCAATCCAAACAGTATTCGGAGACACTCACTTAAAGTTACAAACAGAACTATAGAGAAGATACCCCCTGGAGTCGGTGAGAGCTGGGTGGAAGACGACTCACCAATGGACTACATAGCAATTAAACTTGGAATGGCTACGATGAAGGCAAAAAACGTACAAGAAGCCTGTAAGGGAGAAAAGACAATTACAAAGTAGATCAAATGTAATTTTGCCTGGAGCTTCTGAAAAAGCAAAGTGGGTGGAAGGAAGTAGAGAAGATTGTGAGACGAGCAAGAGCATCATCAGCCCCTGGCCCCAAATGGTGTCCCATATAAAGGGTATAAGAACGCCCCTGATGTTCTTCGTATACTCTGGAAGCTGATGAAAGTGGTTAAATAAAACCTAATGCCTGGTGTAGGGCAGGAGGCATACTGATTCAAAAAGAGGAGGAATCCTGTAACATCAGCCAATATTGGCCTATATTGCCATCAATGTTGATGGCAAAAGCTTTTTCAGCGTCATGGCCCAAAGGGTGACCAGCTACCTGATGAAAAATAAGTAAGTAGATACAACAGTTCAAAGGGTAACAAGAGCGATCTGCATGTCGTCTTCCTTGACCTTGCACATGCAGTTGGCTCAGTTCCCCACAGCATCATCTGAACGGCCTTCAACTTCTTCAGAACACTGGAGCCCATCACAAGTTTGATCAAGGTCTACTTTCATGATCTGCAATTCTGTTTCACTACACCTGACTTTACCACCACATGGCAGAGACCACCAATGGCTAGTATGATAGGTTGCATTATATGTCCACTAGCTTTCAGCATGAAAAAAAAAAAATTGCACTCAATAATTGGACCAATTAGAGAACATACCCTATATTAAATGACTTATATGTATGATAAAATGCCCATTAAGTGTGTGTTTCACAAAATATTTCATTGTTATCAAACCATTTGGGAGACACCCTTATCCCAAGCAATTAACATTTTTATCTCATTATACTGTCTATCTGAGGAGTTCAGGGTCCCAACAGCAGCAACTCAGTGGTTGTGGGGTTTGAATCTTGGATCTTCCAATCAGTAGTCCAATACTTTACTAGTGCATACTGTAATTTCAATTGTCTTGGTTTTATATATTCTTTGTCAGGCCATTTACATAGCATCAGCATATTTGGAGCTTTTTATACATACAGTAGTTGTATTTACATGTTAAATATGCTCCTTTAAAAAAGTATCAATGCCAGGAAATGTGTTTTACAGGCAAATATTCAAAGATGGGTTGACATGATGCCATGCCCATCTATCTATACATACATACATATATATATATATATATATATATATATATATATATATATATATATATATATATGTTGTCGAGTGTCCATGAAACATGGTACTTCCTATTATCATTTATGTTAAAGAAGTACCAGTCTCTTTTCTCTCTTTTGGAGTTAATAAGGCAAAAAAAAATGCCATGTTCCCTTCCAGAAAAAAATATCTTTAGCTTACGTTAACTGTTACAACGCAGTATCACTGGAGACTCCTTAGAAGTGCAACATAATGAGAAGCAATAATGATGTTAATTAGTCTCTTCATAAAAATCCCTGTTCAATTAAATCACAATCAAATGCATCAGGTTCTCTCTTTATTAATACAGTAAAGCACATAAAACATAGTATAACACAATTTTCAACTGATTGAACTGATTAAATACACTTAAACGAATAAAGCAGAAAGGTGTATGAAAACAAAAATCATGGAACAATGCAGTAGAAAAAACAAGAGCAAAATGTAAAATGAGGAGCATATAAAAAGCAATACCAAAAAGCCTGTGCTAGGGTGAGCCGAGGTTTATAGTGATGTGTGGCCCCCTTTAAAGTGCAAACTAGCAAATGGAAAGGAACTTATTAAAATAAGATGCTCACAGATATATGAAAGGTCTGTAAAGGTCCTGTAAAGTGTTCACTAGCTTTTGCCAGAAATGGAAAAAAAGTTTGAATTGAATTGATGCTTTATAAAGTCACCTAGATTGGATTTGTTGGATTGCTGTGGCTGTATATTATAAACTCAAAGACTAAAACTTTTACAACTTGATTTAAATTACTCAAAGTTTTTTGGTTTCGGTGTTTACTAACCTGTGCGAAAAGGGTATACGTTTGAGTAAGACAAGTTGGTTGTACTTTCATTTTGACACTTTACAAATGAGTTTTAATGCAATGTCTGGCAGAAACACACATAACTAAATATGTGCAATTCTAGATGCTGTCCCAGACACTGTCATGTGGTGAGAACAAGAAAGTGCTGACAAGCAACTGCTGCCGAAAATAGGCTGAAAAGGTATTTTATTTAGTTTCTGAGTGCTAAAACTAATCTCTTGAATTGTGAGACTTTCTTTTGCAGCACTGCACTGTCTATAAAAAAAAACGAGAAGTTTTGGTGGACATCTCATGACTAGAACAAAGACAAAGGAAGTCATTTTCATGCTTTAATGGACCTATTGTATCCACTTGTATCCATTGTTCCATAAATATTCCGTCACTTGGCCTGGGGTTTTAATCTGAAGGAAACCTATAGTAGTTATATTTAATCATTTGGCAGATGCTTTTGTCCACGCCTGATTACAGGAAAATTAATTTCCAATTGCAAAGTTCTCTGTCCCAAAGGATAACGACTTTACAGCTTTGCTTAAATTAAGTGACATGTGCATCATACAGGTCTCTGTCAGTTAATTGTTAAAATGAGTGCATTAATAGAAGCATGTGATTTGAATTATGATTAGCATTACTGTGTCATAAAAAAAAAACTATAGTTGAGAAATATTAGCTCTGTGGTATAAAAACAGATTTTTTGTCAAGTGAAAAACGTGGTACGCTATTGTACGGTGGGATGTTTTGTTGTACAATTGTAGTATTGTGTGGTACTGTATAATATACCAACAGTATGGTATGGTATGGCTTGGTAAGTTCTAATGATGTGGTATGGTGTGATATAGTAGGGTGTAGCATGCTATGCTAAGATAGTAAGAAGGTATAAATGTATAATATTGTATGGCTTAGTATGGTGTATATAGTGTCATATTGTGGAGTGTGGTATGATATGGTGTGGTTTAGTATGGTGTAATATGGTTTAGTATGATATGGTGTCATATGGTAGAATGTTGTATGATATGGCGTGGTGTGGTGTGGTGTGGTGTGGTGTGGTGTAGTATGGTGGGTGTCATATGGTGGAGTGTAGTTTGATATGGTGTGGTTTAGTATGGTGTTGTATGGTGACGTGTGGTATGGTGTGATATACCGAATAGTTGTATGGTGTGTGGTGTGGCATAGTGTTATATGGTGGACTGTGGTATGTTCTGTTGTGGTGTGGTGTGATATGGTAAGGTATGGTATAGTCTGCTATGTTGGTGTGTGTTATGGTATGGTATGGCATGGTGTGGTGTGATATATTATTGTATGGTGTGATATGGTGTGATATATTGAAATGTTGTATGATGTGGTGTGGCATAGTGTTATATGGTGGAGTGTGGTTTGGTGTGGTGTGGTAAGTGGTGTAGTAATATCTGGAAGGCCCCGGAGAACGTCACACTGCTTGTGCAAAGCCAATGCGGTTGTGTTTTCGATCAAACACTGTGTAATATCGGGCAATAAATTTAGCCCCCAGTATCCAGACAGGACCAGCGGGAGGTGGAAGGTCTAGCTCTCTGAATGTCACAGTGCAGATGTCCTCACCAAACTGTGATTGCTGTAGATAGGAAACGCAAGGGAAGAGAGACGAGAAAGAAAATAGATAATGAACATAGCAAAATATTATCAGTGGCATTCCATTGGCCTAATCCATTCCACTAGTGAGTGTGGGTAAACTAAGATAATGAAACTGGAGGTCTTTTATAAAAGCAGAGTAGAGTTTTGTGTCAACATTTAGTCATCTTTCAATACACTCACTCATCTTCTACACCGCTTAATCCTGTATTCAGGGTCACGGGGGCCCTGGAGCCTATCCCAGGAGACTTAGGGCACAAGGCAGGGTACACCCTGGAGATGCCAAACCATCACAGCAATTTGTGGAAACCAATCTGCATGTCTTTGGAAACCCACCAAGCATGTGGTGAACATGCAACTCCATGCACACAGTGACGGGACTCGAGCCTGGCCAGAAATTGAACCCGGCCCGTGGAGGTGCAAGGCGACAGTGCTAACCACTACACTACCGTGCCGCCTTCTTTCAATACAGTGTCTCATAATATTTTGTACCACAGTGGGCTTGATCTTATGGCAGTTGTTGATCTAATATAATGATATAATAGCATGATGGTGGCACAGTGGTGTAGTGGTTAGCACTGTCACCTTGTAGCTTCAGGGTCCAGGTTCGATTCCTGGCCAGAGTTGGTTCTTCACCTGGGAAACGTCAATTAGCCTAAACATGCCGATTAGGCTAATTGGTGTTCCCCAATTGCTTATAGTGTGTGTATGTGCGGGCCCTGCAACTGAAACCTGTCAGCTGTATTTTCTCTCGTAATTAAGGCCAGCTTACCCAGAGAACATAGTCTTCCTGTGTCAGAGGATACTCCTGATCACCAAGGTGGAAGGTCACACTGGGTAAGGACATCACCAGATTACAGTTCACGGTATACTAAATGGAGAAAGACAAAGACAAGGACAATCTGTACACACAATCTATCTATGTAGCATCTTATTTTCAAACTTCATCTTAACAGAACATGTTTCAGTTTAATAACCTGGGTGAAACTTGTCTGATTTTAATAAACTCTCATGATATTGCATATTAAGCGTTTTCATGAACAGCTACCAAATGCAAACTCAGAATCAACTCCAATTTTCTCTTCATGAAATAACGAGGAAACATCTGGTGACATCTGTCTATAAAACTCCTTATTAGTGGAAATGAGGTGGCATGGCTCTAAAACTGGATGCATTTTTAAAAATCCATTGTTGTGGTTTAAAGAGGCTAAATCTAAACTTTTTTTTTTTTTTAAACAAGAGCGTGAGGGATCATAAAGTAATTTAGACCTCTCATTGGTTATCTTACCGGTTTTAACCAGCTGACACCAATTCAATACTTTCACGGAACCCCTGGAGACTTTATACTATTGCAAAAACCCCTTTAAACCCACTGAGGAATTGAATATACTTTTGACATATTCAATAGCCGTATTTCATATTTGATCTTTACCACATTCTGTGCAACATAACGGGCTATTTAAACAATGGAGAGCTTTTAGAAAAATTCATATATATAGTCATCATTTTGCTCTCAGAGCTGCAGCTATTATTTTATGTAATCCATATTTTGTAACAATGTCTGGGGAAAGTTGGCTTGAAGAACAAAGCCACAAAGCTGGAAACAGACAATCTATATAAAGAAAAGAGTGTTTTTTTTCCCTGTACATTGGTCAATAATCGCTCTTTCAATGATACCTTTACGTTTCATACATGGGAGAACCCAAAACCAGTCTCAGAAAAATTCTGTCTGTCTGTTTGTATGTCTGTATGTCTGTATGTCTGTCCAGCCCAGACTATGTCAAGGCATCACACAAAAATGTCTAGACTGAACCTTTTGCAATACTTTGATATCTGCCTGAAGTTTAACCTTGTTAACCTTGTTGTTAGGAGGCACTGTATTTATGTATCCATAGTAATAAGTTGCCACAAGTCACATACGTCTTACCGCAAACTTCAGGAACACAATTTACCCAGAGAGAGTTCACTTCCCATAATACACTCAAGCAGATAAAGATGAAGATGTTCTCTAAGGCTGTAACTAACTATTGCCATCTATACATCACATCTAATGTAGATTACTCTTATTCTGATAGCTACTTCCCAAATGACTGTAGATTGGTCAAATTTACATACAGTAGAGCACAAACTGTTACAAACTACAGCGACCATGCTGCCAAGGTTAACAGTAGAGTATTCTGCTTGATGTCTTTGTAGGGAAAGTAAGTTACAGGGCAAGGTTAGTGTCATGACATGGACAGAACTTACTCCTCCCTCTGCCAGCTCCACGGCACCGATCGCCTTCATCAGAATGGAGATGGAAGAGGCGGGGCCAGTGATGTAGGAGGAGCCTGTGTCGATCATGGTATTACAGCCTTCTGTACAGAACAATGTCTCTTCACCCACGGATACGCTGCAAGGTAGACAGTTTAATATTGGTATTAAAAAAAAAAAAACTTTTATTTTGCTTCTTTAAGTAAATGTTTCTACACAATACAGTATAAAGTTCATTTTACAATGTTCAAGTCAAACCGGGACTTTTAATCGTGCAGAATAGAAGAACAACGTCATGAGAGTAAAACTAATTTTATTTCTCTATTTCTGCTACACTAATGCACTCATGCCAGGATACCTGAGCCGTGTTCGGACTGCCGGCTTCGATTCTATAATGCTGAAATGCTCTCCCTTCCTAAAGACAACCATTGAAGGCCCAAATATGTGGAAATGGTTTAGGATGGTCAAGATTGTACAGGGGATAAGGCAATAACCTGAGTTCCCATGCAAGTGGTGTTCATGAATGATTGTGTGTACAGTTTCCAAAAAGCAGGTGCCAACAAGTTTTCAAGGCTCATGCATTCTAATGTCCAAAGGAACGACTGTGGTGGTGTTGAGCCATCTCGGCAGCATCGTTTGCACCATTTAAATGTGTTATTGCAGCTAAGACTCTCATCACCATCTTCTGTAAATGTCAGCTTATTTTATGCCACCATTCATTCAAAAAAATCCTCACAAGCCTCGGTTTGATTTTGAACACTCCTCATTATTCATTAGATATTGTTTCCTATTGTTAAAAAAAGATAGAGTAGAAATACGTCTATGCCCCATTTTTTAAATACACCCACTCATCATCGTCTATACTGCTTTATCCTGTATTCAGGGTCGCTGGGGCCTGGACCCTATCCAGGGAGACTTAGGGCACGAGGCGCTGTACACCCTGGACAGGGTGCCAATCCATTATTAAATACATGGGAATATAATTTCTACATGAGGCGGTGTTATGCATGGGTTAGAAATTGCAGGTGGCAAAAAAAGTAATAACTTATGAGAACAGACTTTAATACATTTTATATATGAATGTAAGTTAATTAGATATACAACTTTTTGAACCTTCAGATGTTAACCCCAGACTCATTAGAAATAATTATTATTCCATGGTGTTTAGAGTACTATCCCTGTACTTTTAGGATCTATTCATTGTACTAATGTGATTTCTTTAACTAGTATTATTTTGCAACTATTTATCTTGTTTTTCCTTCAGAACCATATGAGAAAGTGTATAAAGTATGAAAATAAGGTAAGTGTTGCTGTATTCCCTTACTTATTGTCTTGTTCATTTACAGCTGAGCCCAACTCTTTTGGTAAACTTTATATTTTAAACTTCTTCATAGTTAATTGTATAATTTCCATCAGTATGTTATAAGAAGAGATTATAAAGGAATAACTGATTCCGTGATATTGCTGAAACACTTACGCCTTCATAATGACCTCCCACTTGCCCTCGCCCTTGGTGCTGACGTAGTGGAAGGATCCTGTATAGTAATTCGGATCGATGCCGCCCAACACCAGTTCTCCTCCTGGGTTGCGTTCTGGGTCTCTGGTGCAAAAACGTATGAATGCTTTTTGTTTACATAATGAACAGGTTAAGCTTGAGAGTTTGATAGCAGGACAGATTCTTTTTTACCCTGGCCTTAGCAGACAAAAACCTTTGCAGCATTCTATGTAAGGTTCAGTAGCTTCATTTGGGACACAACCCTGCTTTCTACTGCTCACCTGCTGTAATACACAGAGAAAATGTCCTCTTTCAGCACACCCTGGGACATAATCTGATCAAACACTGGTGTGATGCCATCGATAGCTGCCCCTGGGTAGCCCATTCCCAGAACACCATCAAACTTTGCAAAGATGAACGGGATAGCTGGGAGAGCTGTGGCCTCTGCAAATACTTGCACCACTGGGATACCACTGACCTGTGGATGGCAAGGTCACTGGTCAAATCATATCACAGAAAATAAATAATGCATAAAACACCATGGGTGTGTGTCTCGTGCAAATCTCGTCGTCACTGCATTGATGAAGTTGATTATTATCATATTACGACAAGTTCTAAAGCATTTTATTCCTCTCCTGGCATTGCAATTCGCCGATAAAGAAAGGCATCTTTCATAACATCTATCCATTTATGCTTTCATTTATTATTATGGAATTATAATTCAAGCAAATTAGTTCCTTTTCTCAGTTACATTATAAAAGCTTTAAACAATCATTTTCTCACCAGCCTTGTTTTTTCAACTAAGATGCAGCTTGTAACTTTCATGAGACATGATTTGCAATAAAAAAAAATCCTTCCTTTAGGTACACGACACAAAGTTATAACTTTTTAAACAGTCTGGACTGTTCCAACCACTAACACTGGAGACTCCTTCTATACATGTTACATGGACATCTCCTTACAGAAAACATCATAAAATTAACAGTTATCTTTTATTACACACAACTATACAGTGTATCCATTTAATATTTCACAACTATATAGGAAATTAATAAGAATAAAAATAAAATAAAAAATCTGACCAATTAGAGATTTGAGCGTTCATTAATGAAAAGTTCAAAAGGTATGAACATATTTAATGTTTGTAATGTTGCCCTTACCACAACTATATCCTCACTCAGAAATCCCCGCACATTTCCAGAAGCATACTGGATGGAGAATCCTTTTCCGTTTTCAATATACGTATGAGATTTAGAGGAATCATATCTGTTATGAGTAACTGGTTGAAAAAAAAAGAGTGATCAAAAGAAAATTAAAGACAGACAGAACCTTGAATGGAGCTTACATACTGTATACAGTGTGTGTGTGTGTGTGTGTGTGTGTGTGTGTGTGTGTGTGTGTGTGTGTGTGTGTGTGTGTGGTGTGTGTGTGTGTGTGTGTGCGTGGGTGTGTGTGTGTGCGTGGGTGTGTGTGTGTGTGCGTGTGTGTGTGTGTGCGTGTGTGTGTGGGTGTGTGTGTGTGTGTGTGTGTGTGTGTGTGGTATTTGAGCCAAGCCTTTATTAGTCAAATGTACATTACTAAAAAGTGATTTAATTTGTATTTTTTCGCATATCCCAGGTTTGTTAGGAAGCTGGGGTCAGAGTGCAGGGTCGGTCATTATACTGTGCCAGTGCCAATAGAGATTACTGAACAGGGTATTCAGCCATGTTAAGTGTGGTTCACTTAACCATGCAAGAAGTATTCAGGAAAACTTCCCATCAGTCACTGCGCCTTGCTGGAGCACGAAAATAAATGGAGCTCAAAAAGAGATATATCTATTATCATTATTATCGACGACAATGTAATATCAATTATTTAATGTATAAATCGTTACTATTATATAAAGTATAAAGTTATATATAAAAGTTATATATATAAAGTTATTCTTGTAAAAAAAAAAACTGCACAATAATTTCTCTGGACATCATGTAAATAATTTATTAATGAGTTATAAACATTTCAGTGGTCGAGGGTTTCTAATGATATCAGGTTTTGTCTTAAATTTATATATTTAATATTTAATTTCCATAGTGCGAAATTTCCACAGAAGCAGCAACAAGTATGAACAGTGCTTATGTTACCAGGGTAACGCACGGAACACAGCCAGGGTTACAGTGACAAGCTGGTGGAGCCGGGGCTTAAACCGCCCACTTTCTGATCAATAATTCAGAGCCTCAACACACAGAGGTGCCACTGACTAAAACTCCTGCCGTGACCCGGATTCGAACCGGGGTTGCTGCGGCCACAACGCAGAGTACTAACCACTATACGATCACGGCCTGCCACCAGGAGCTGAAGTACTCACAGCATGCTGTGTATAGTGGAGAACAGCTCTGGGAAGGAACCCAAAGATTGGCAGACCCGGTGTCAAACACGACGTTGAACATCTGAGCCGGTGAACCAATGCTAATCGCCCCAAAGTACTGAGACTGCAGAGACAGAAGGAGAAACAGAGAGAATGTGAGAATATTTTGCAGGGATCCAGATGTGTCATTTGAATAATTTGATGATGTTTCACAGCTTATACATAAGAATTCATCAGATTTGTATTTTATGTAAAAGATTATATGTCTTAGATTTCTTCAAAATCTGATACGTTTCAATTATAAATGGACTTAGTGTAATATGGAGTGGTGATACTACCATCACCATGCTTTACTGTAGGGATTGTGTTCTCAGGTCGACCTTTTTCACATTTTTGCCTCTCTCTCAATATTGCTTTCTTCCATATTGATCAGTTAGTTATATATCTTGTCTGGTACTGTGACTCTTCTTAGAAGTTCCTCATTTTGGTGTCTAGATCGCGTCATAATCTTCAATTCTCCCAATAAACTCTAAGGCCTTCCAGGAATAGGTAAACTGATATTGTGTCCATGTAAAACTGTAGTAGCAAACAGGTCAACTCCATCCACCAAATTATAGTGTTTCCCAAGGACTAATTTAGGAATTTCACAACAACAGGGTTTAACCCTTATGGAATTGCAATTTATATATGTTTATTTCCTCCAATATTGTGGAATACCTTGAGTAGAATCATGGCATAATGCCAAAGGTAGAATATAACTAAACACAATAAGATCACAATAATTACTGTACTGAAGTGCATATTTCACATATCTGAACTTTACTTGAGTTGTTTTATTAGAGGATACGTTTTACTTTTACTAGGCTACATCTAAACAAATATTTGTACTTTCTACTTCACTGTATTCCTGCATGTTGTTGCATTACATAACCAGATGTTGCATAGTATTTGTAGTGTCATAATGCAGTAACATGCTGGTTCCTATGCATAAGCTTCCCTAATCATGTAGTTGGTGTTTAAAATCAGAAGTGAAGAGAGAGTCTTTTACAATGACTTTAAGGCTACTGTTAGCTAATACAAGTTCAGTATGTTTGATACTTCTGCATAATCCATGATTCTGCATAAAAGTCCAATTTATCATTTCAGACTGTAAGAATACAAATGTGGAAAAGTTCAGAGGAGTGTTGTTCACTCGTGTCAGGTTTTTTTTCTTCTTCTTAGGTTTCAGCTTTAAAATGATATAAATGACAGTTTTAGCACTCACATCTAGATAGTTGGTTAGAGGTGTTGGGGCTGTGCCATTGTGAAGTGAAGGACTGGCATCCAACTTTGGTGCAAGTACTGCAAACAGTTCCTCTGGTCTGACGCCTGTCTCCTTAAGAGTCTCTCGAATGGACGGCATTTTCTTCAGAGTGATCCTAAATAGTGGACAAAGTGTTAATAGAACGGGATATTTTTGTGGCTTTAATTCTGTATGTTACAAATTCTTAACACTAAGTTTTTTTTCTTCCCCATAATTATCAAATAAACCTCGCCTTAAAGAAAAGGCCACAATATTATTTGCAATGATCAAAGCTTAAGCTGCACCTTACAGGACAGGTTTTGCCGTTATCATTAGTTTTAAATTGCAGAAAATTTACAGGAATATGAAAAGAACATCACAAAAATGTTGGGCGCACAAAATGCTTGTATTCTTCTAGTTTTTGGTCACAGAAAGGAACTAAAACACCTATAACATCACATGGTCATGTTCCTATGTCTGTGTGACCCATTTTTAGATTTCCTGCTCAGTCATGTTCGTATAGTAGATTTTCAGCAGTTTTTCATATTGCCGACGCTGTGCTGATAAAAAGTGTATGTCACTCTATAGTGCACAATCCTGACCCCTATATATATTTATTAAAACACAGTAATGCAAAAAGCGATAGCTCGAGGCCGCACGCGACCCTGTATAGAGGATTAAGTGGTATAGACGACGAGTGAGTAATGCGGAAAGTTTATTAACTCATTCTAATGTATAAAAGCAATGGGATGTGCAAAATTACCCAAGTTTGTTCATTATTTTCCTTTTAACAGAAGGCGCATGATCAAAACAGAATAAAGATTCTGAAAATTAACTACACTTTACGTTGTTTTCTGTACAGAATCATAATGAAATAGATCACTTATCCCGGTCATTAAACCATCTGCACATATGATATTTGCCTGGCACAAATGCATGGATATAATATGGACTGAACAAGTCCATATGTTCAGTGTCACATTTGCTTAATCAGGCTTAAGAGCCTTTAATGACATCATGAAAACGTGAAATATAATCGATTTTAGAAATGAGAAAATCGGGTAATATTTAAAGACCGCGGGGTCTCAAGTCTTAATTTTGACAACATATTCATACATTTTCTTCATTTCACATCTGAACCTCATAGATACATTTTAGAATTTGATAAGTATTTAGTTTTATTATTAGGATTTGTTGTGTTGCACTTCAAACCTTTAGTGATTTAGTTGACATTTTTATATTACATTTATATTTAGAGCATTTAGCAGATGCCATTATCCATTTATCCTCTTATCCAGCATTTTGGAGAAATAGCAACAGAAAAAAGAACTAATACATCCATAGTGAATTATCTAAGAATACCATCAAGCTAAAAGTATCTTATTGCACATGTTAGCGATGAAAGCACAGCAGTGAACCAAGAAGATCACACAACATCCAGTCACATTTCAAATCCTTCAAACACCTATTTTTGAATAAAAAGTTTTACAAACATACCTCCGGAACGCTTGCACAGCCACACACAGCAACACCAGAACTGCCCACACTTTCATTGCTCCAGACTGATGAGAACCTGACGACTTCTGTAGTTTACCACCCTTAACTAAGAAACTGTCGTTCCTTGTGTGTTTTAATGGTAACACTGACTTCTTCCGGCAATTCCTCTCTTTTTATCTCTTTATCTTCATCTTCATCACTTCTCTCTGCCATCCCCTTCTTCGCTGATTAAGTGCTCCCCCGATGAGCGACCTTCTGCCCTTCAGGAGGTTGTGCAAATCTCTGCATATAAAACCACTCACCAGTTCAGGCCAGATATTCCTCAACTGCACAATACTATAATACAACATTCAGGTTATAGAAGCCCTCTTTGTAAAATATTGGGTATAGTGTAATTAAACACAATCCAATTCCAATGCTGATTATAGGAAATTGAGAAATCTCTGTGACTATTTTAAATCTTGCTCACACTTGTTTACACTAGTTGTTGGACACTTTAATTGTTGAAGACAGTATAAATAAAAGTGCCCTATCTATTACTGAGTTCATACAAAGCTTATGGTTATAGGTCTATAACCTTAGGTGACATACAGCCATAAATGTTAGAATAAAGATAAGTTTTTTTGGCATGTGTCCTCTGTAGAGAGATTAGAGTCAACTTTATTGTCATTGTGCAAAGTGCATGTACAGAGCCAATGAAATGCAGTGCACCATCATTAAATGCTCTACACCACCAAATTGAATTTCAATTTAAACCCTCAAAAAATTCACAGGGGTTGACAATAGTGTGGCATCAACCGTTCCGGAATTATAGCCATTTTTTAAACACATAATGCATGCTTATTTGGGTGGCTCATAAATAAAAGAATAAACTAACATAATTACAAATATAAGGATTGTTTTTAATACTCTGGATAAAAATGCTTTGCAGTCAATACCCGTCTGACGTCTGGAACCCATGGACCTGACCAAACGCTGAGTTTCCTCCCTCGAGCTGCTTTGCCAGGCCTTTACTGCAGCTGCTTTTGGATGCTGCATGTTTTTAAATCTTTCTGCCTTCACTCTTTTGGTTTAATGAAGTTTTCTTAAGTGAAAAGCATGCTCGCTGGGTTGAGATCAGGTGGCTGACTTCCAGGTGGTCTGTGAAAAATATCCCAACCTTGAGAAACTCTTGGGTAGCTTTCACTGTATGTCTGCAATATGAAGCAACATCCTACTGTAGCTGCATTTTGCAGCATTTAAATTTGATATTTTAACGCCTATGAAAAATCTAGACGTGAATATATATCATTTAAACAAATTACAGTTTAAAACGCAATATCTCTACCTTCAGAAAAAATAACAAGGCGGCAACAGTACATAGACAATACAAAAGAAGAAATTATGTCTCATATACAGTTATTCGTAAAGGCTAATCAGAAGGCTTAAACATGGATCTTTATCAGCATATTAGTCATATAGTGTAATAGTTTAAAAAAGACCAAACTATGCAAGGCAATACTTTGTTATTTACAGTAGTCGTCTGTCTTTTTCTCGATTTATTAATTTTCCTTCATTCTTTGTGTTTTGTGTAAATTCTCTGTAAATAAGGGTAAGATTTTGAATGGGATTTTCACATGCTTATTTACATAAACCGGTTCGATCTGGATTGGATCTGTTAAAAGATTACCTGGACTAGCATGTTAGATGGGAGCATAATTGTTCCCATCAGCATCCCAGTAGTGGAGTCAGATCGCACTGCTAACGTCAGTCTCAGATTAAAGGTTACGGCTTAATTCGTTCCCAGGCTTTAATAGTGGCCTGCAAAATAATTCAGATAAAGTTTCGCTATTCAGTGACTTCACCGAGACCATCCTATTTGCTTATGATGTTACGTAAATTGCTGAGACGGTGTCACCACATGTTATTGGAGCCTCCTGGAATGACATGAATTCTTTATATTTTGGTTGCATCACTGCAGTGCACTGACGCACTTGACTTAACCGTGACGGCAGGCAGTTCCATGTGACCTCTGACCTTTAAACTTGGAAGGTTGTGTGGATGCTTGACACTGAGTTTCCCACACCAGAGGGAGGTCTTGATCTCTCTTCATCTTCCTGCTCGCTGTTTTCCTGGCATTAATGGGCATGGGAACTCCGCATATGACTTGTGATGTCATAATAATTTATATTCTACATTTGATTTGGCAAACTACTGCTTTATGCGGCCCTTGTTTTTTTCTGCTGCTGCTCCATGCGTAAAGCTTTCAGCTGATGGGAATGTTTTGGCAGGATGGTGAGTGCACTTACGTTAAGTGACCACATGGTGGTGAGATCTACAAAATCTATGATCTGAATTACTGTTCATCTAGTCATATTTTTCCTTTCTTTCTTTCTTTCTTTCTTTTTAACTGCCTCATTGGTTGTGAACCTAGAGGAACATGAAAGATGATTCATGTTCTATACTGCTGATCCTATACAGTGTCACAGGATGTCTGCAGCCTATCCCAGGAGACTTTGGGCACAAACCTCGACAGGGTGCCAATTCGTCGCAGAACATTCTCACACACAGTACAGGCAATTTGGGAATGCCAGATAAACTAATCTGCATGTCTCTGGACTGTGGGAGGAAACCCAGAGTACCCAGAGAAAAGCCACCAAGCAGGGGGAGAACCATGCGAATGCAGACCCTAGGCGGGAATCGAACAAGGACAAAGTGCTAATCACTATGCCACCGTGCTGCCAAAATATAACATATTTTTTTTTTTTTAATGTTCAAAAAGTTTGGCTTATCATGTTTAGCACGTTGCATTTTATCGACTAGACAATAAGGAACTCTGAACAACAAACTATCTTGCACCTCCAGAGTCTGGGTGTGATTCCCAATGTGCATGGAGTTTGCATGTTCTCCCTGTGCTTGGTGGGTTTCCTCCCTCACTTCAAAGACATGCAGATTATGCTAAATGGGGTCTCCTATGACCCTGTAAACAAGATTAAGCGGTTTAGATGATGAGCGAGCAAGCGAGCATCTTCACAGTAAAACACTGTTTTGTGCATGTGGGTGTTTATAAATATGCAAACTTGTGCATATGTAATTAATATTAAAAAGCTTACAGAAGTGTTATGGTGGCTTTTTGGTTAGGTCTCGTTGTGTCTGGAGTTTGCATGTTCTCCCGGTACTTGGTGGGTATCATCTGGGTGCTTTGGTTTTCCTGCCATTCATAAATTGCCTGTAGTGTGTGTGTGTGTGTGTGTGTGTGTATACCCAGCGATGGATGGGCCCCCCGACCAAAGTGTACTCCACCATGTGTCCTAAGTTTCCTGTGATTTGCTCCCTTATTATATATATTACTCCCTTATATATATATATATATATATATATATATATATATATATATATATATATATATATATATAAATATATACATTCTTAAACACATATATAGATAGATAGAAGGCAGCATGGTGGCGTAGTGGTTAGCACTGTGGTCTCGCGTGTCCAGGCGTCGAGTGTTTAATTCTCGCCTCTGGTTTGTGTGTGTGTGTGTGTGTGTGTGTGTGTGTGGAGGTTGTATGTTCTCCCTGTGCTTGGTGGGTTTCCTCTGGGTACTGGGGTTTCCTCCCACAGTCCATAGACATGAATGTTTCCAAATATCCTGTATTGTGAGAACAGGTGTGTGAATGCCTTGTGCCCAAAGTCTTTACTTGACCCTGTACAGAATAAAGCGGTATAGAAGATGAATAAATTAATATATAAATGTCTATTTTATATATATATATATATAGAATATGATTAACGACGCTTTGTTTAGATATTTCCGGAATAAATAAGATGCCCTGCATGACTAACTCATCATTCCAGCTAAAATACGGTACTTGACGTTGTCTTTCCACAGAACAGGGCGCACTGCTCTGGTTTGTTTCCATATCACTCAATGCTTTCTCGATAAGTGCACTATGTAGGGTCAAAGATAAAGATTCTTCTGTACTACCTAGTGCACTGTGTGCGCGTCAGGATTGGCTCACGGCAGTGACGTTGTCAAGGAAGCCCTGAAGAAAGGAAGAAAGAGCCGGTGTCATTCGCGGCGCGCGCACAGGACAAGGAGGAGAGCGGTGCATGAATGCGGATTTAATCGGGATAGTCCTCATCCTTCGGTTTATGTGAGACCGGATTTTTATTGTGGATAGCTTTGGACAAAAGAAATTGCAACGTGTCGCATTTACAGACGGTAAATAAAGCGGTGAAAGCTGAGGGCGTATTTTAAGGAGGTAAGAAATCCTTTAACTAGGTCAGGGATAAATTATAAATTGTAGCTAACTAGCTGGTTAAGAGTCGCATCCATTGCTGCGGCTTTTAGAGATGTAACGTTGGCTAGCTGGCTAACTCTGTGAGGGAGCGTTTTACATGAAAATGTTAAACATGGAACATACTGTAGCATTTATGCAGCAGTTGGCGTTTATTTGATGATTAGCCGCAGCTTATTTAGGCGGGTTAAGCTCGACTAATTTACACAGTGAACACCACCAGACTGTTCTTTCATCTTGCTAACAACTGTTATCTTGTAAGAGTTCGATATGAAGCTAGCGTGCTAACTGCTACCACCGGCAGTACGCCTGTGTGTATATTGATTAGCGTCCTTGCTAAGAGGGAGTCCGCGCTGTGACACGGCTAACACCCAGGTGATGCCAGGGGTCTTAGCCGACATACAGTAATCGTTAAAATGTTCTCTTTTATCAGGTTTATACTAGTTCAGTTTACAGATTTGTTCTTTTATTTTCTTATATTGTTCTTTTTGTTCTTGTATTAGGAGAGTGTATACATTTAGCCACCTGACTAAAAGCTGTAAGTAACACTGCTTAGCTTGTTTAATTAGTAAAATGTCATTATGTTTACTTAAGATCTTATTTATGTTGTAAGAGGTTTAAAGCGCCTAGTCAGGAAAATGACAGAAGGCCCATTTTAACATTACAGAGCTTGAGAGAACAATAGGAACAAAAAATAATTATATATAATATATATATATATATATATATATATTTAATAATAATAATAGTGATAGTTGTAAAAACAAGTTTTAGCATTGTCTTTCATGTCAAATGAATTTGTAGTGAATGTCTTGGTGGTTGTATAGCTTTTTTCTTTTTTCACTTAGGGTGCACAAACTTTTGCACTGCACATCCATTTGGCTGTGAAAACATTCCAGGAAATATTATGGGTTAGCAAAATTCTTACAGCTCTGATAGAAAAGGGAACATGATAAAATGTTCTGGATGCCCTCAAGTCAGAGAGTCCTCTAGTGTACTGTATAATGTCCTTGTAAGGTGATTTACACAAGCCGCGTGCATGCGGCCGAGTCTTGCAGTAAACCCTCTGTCGCATGATCAGGGCCATGAGGAGGCAGGCGTGACCGGCGTGTCCCGGAGCACTGCGTGAAGAGGAGGAGGATGCTAGAGGAGGAGGACATGGAGGCGACAGGAGGAGTGAGCCTCCACGCTGAAGTGGAGCGGCTCTCTGCCGAGCTCCAGGAGGCCAACGAGGAGAAGCTTCAGGCGGCACGGTACGGCCTGGCCGTGTTGGAGGAGAGCGCCGCTCTCAAGACCAAACACACCCAGTTGGAGGAGGAGCACGAGGCACTCAAGCTGGAGGTGCAGCAGCTCCGTGAGGTCAGTTCACATGCCCTAACAAATGGCATGAGTGAAAGAAAATACATTGATCTGTAAAAATGGGAAAAGAGCCAGACAGATGGTGTTTGTGGCTTCAGGGAGGGGTTTTGCACAGAGGGTGTAGGTCTAAAGGGAGCAGGTGGACCCCTTCAGTGGCCAAGTGTGGCAGGATTATTTTTACCGATTGCCAAGATTATTTACGGTATCTTTAACATGTGAGAATGCCCTGTTTGCATGCTGTTTATTAGTGATAATAAAAATCGGTTCAGTGAGGCATCACAAATTTTTCTTGTGAGGTGAGTCGTGCATCACTAAAATCTAAAACTAAAATTTTTAGTTTTAGTATAATCATTTTAACTAATCATGCATAGTTATGCAGTGATGTGCTAGAAGCAAATTATTTGCTAAATTTGTTTAGGATCATAGCAAAATCTGATAAATATTTTTGAAAATTGTGATACTAAATTGCAATACAAAAATCTAATTGGCAAAACGGTATCATGATATATCATAGCATCCTTGGTGATGCCCATCTCTACTCTTAATTTTTAATTTTATTCAATTATTTATTGTGCTATACTTCTCAGTATGATGACTGACTACTGTTTTGGAATCAACTACAAGATGACAACTACACTACTGATAATGAAGTTTAATGCAGTTATAAAACATGACCAATATGAGATGCTCCAACCAAGAGTAATCTAATAAACCTTATACAACAATACTGATTCTACTTAATACTGGTTAAATCATATGTTTCCAATATTGTTCTAATATGTTAATGTTTCTATAATGAACTTAAATCATATATGCATCACATATTTAGACATTTCCTTTGTGATAAATTAACGATTCATCTGTCTGTCAGTCCATCTCTCCATCTATCTATCTATCTATCTATCTATCTATCTAATTGGACAAAGACTGTACATGTATTACATTTCAATTATTTCGGACATATTTCGGAGGTGTCCTAGACAGCCTTTTCTGTGATTTTAGTAATCTGCAGATGGACACAGATCATGATCCAGGTCTTAAACTGCAGCAATTACAGTACTGCTACAAGCAAGCTCATCCTGTTCTCACTTTCATGAACATCTAAATAGTTGATTGTTTTTGTTAAATTTTTATTATTTGCCAGGAGATTAATGAGATCTAAAGTTAATAAATGTTAAAAAAAAAAACATTACGATCTATTTTCCACATTGTAAATTCTCTAGTCGTAAGGAGGATCTTCTTGTATGATATTCTAACTTGTGCGTTCAGCAACACTTAAGATATCAAAGAACAATTTGTTGCATTGAATTCATAACCTTGCTAAAATTAGCCAAGATGCCATTCATAGGGTTGGGCAAGGATTGGAAATTTCTCTGGTCACCTCCCTCACAGAGAATGCCGTGAAATGAAAATGAACTGCATTTCATATGTGATTCTAAGCACAATTTAACAGTGAGTCATTAGCTTTCCTGAAGAAAAAAAAAAGGTATATCTATTTGCTGAGTTGTCAAATCTGATTGGTTAAAAAGCTGTTGATTAATTTTCTCTAACAGCAGCTTTGATTGTAGTTCCAGCTGCCAAACAAATCCTAGGTTTATATTAATGTGATCAGTTCAATACATTATCTGTTTTAGACTTGTTTAGTAGACACTCCACATAACCAGATCTTTTAAAAACTATAATTGTTTATTATAGTGATGTAAGGGAGTTTATGTCTAGATTCACTAAGAATTTTCAGAAAGAGCTTCCATTGTCAGAGCTTTGCCACAGTAGTGAAATTTTTATGTAACAGGAGAGCTTTTAAAGATTTTTGCTGCTTCCTGCTAATGTGACATGTTGCATTTGAGTTGAATTGTGAACGTTTTGCAAGACTGCTAAAAATGACATGAAAGTAGTAAAAAAATTGTAGCCTAATCACTGGTATAGAGCAGGCATCATTAAATGACGGACCGCGGTCCAGATTCAGACTGAGTGATGGTTCTATCCGGATCCTGTTGCTTTTCTTATTAATAAGAATAATCTAGCACTTTTGTTGAGTGTGTGGAAGAAACGTACTTTAAATGAAAGGACAACACAGCAATGTTCCAAGAAAAGGGGACACTGAAAACTGAACCTTCAAAGATGAATGAACAGATCAGTATATACTGAACATTTAATATTAACATTTTTATTTTAATATATATTTATTCTTCCTGCAGGACGTTTAAACCCAGTTTGTTCCATAAGTTCCAAAACCTTGACTATAATAAAAAGCATTATTATGTGAGGTGCCACTATGAGACAAAGCATTTGTCGTTAGTGCAAACGTACTGTATCTGTAGCAATCCGAGGTGAGGGCAAGTGAAATACCCTAACTGAGAGCGCTTTCACATTAATTTCTAGCCCAGCATCATTTACAAAAAAACTGAGTAAAGCTTGTTGCTTGTATTCCATACAAGTACGAGGAAATTGCTTGTTTTTATAGACTTACAATGACTGCATTTATGGAGAGATCGGAATCCTAACACAAAAATAAAATTCAGACCTCAGCTGAAAGAAAACTTTATTGACCGGACCTTCTTAAATTTTACTTCAGTACCCCTGTATTAGAGGAATAAAACACTTTAGTACTGGCTGTTCTAGGAAGATAAGCAACTTGTGACTGTGAATTACATCAACTGGATAGGTAGGGACATAGCGGTGTGATTACCAGAGCATGAAATCCACAAAGTGGTACAGCGAGATGTGCCCTTAAGTGCTCCCCATGCAGTGGAACATGGTAGAAAGGCAGCATGCCTATGTTAAATAACTTGGAATGTTAAGCCAAGAACATTCATGTGAAGAAGGGACACCAGACCGGCTGGCATTCTCCTCCTTTTTACTCATTTTAATGTCTCAGCCATTCATCCTAAAGGCGCCACTCTTAACCTGTCTTTACCACAGGTCTCTCCCTCAATGTTTGTCCTGCGTGTTCACAAAAGAACGGCACATGGTTTATAAAGGGTGACCTATTCAGACTCGATTCAGTCCATAGTAATTCATTACATAGGGTTGTGGTGTAAATTTGCAAAAGAGCCCTGGTTGTTAGGCCATGTGATACTGAGAGTGCAGTGCCTCTGTTGCCAGCAGGTTGAAAATGCGAGGTCGTAGGAGTTGCAGGCAGACTCCGCTTGCTTCAGTGACTCAGAATCCGTGGTCATGTATACTTCGTGTCCCTCAAATTAACTAAGGGTGGTCCTAGTTTTGTTGTTTGGGTTCTTACAACTGATGGCACAATTTGACTGCTGCAGAGAAAGCATTCATATCATGCAATTAGTTATTCATGCTTATAAATGTAAATGTTCTCACCATCTACAGGCATATAAGAATGTGTGTGTGTGTGTGCATACATGTGCAGGCGCTGAGCGACACTGTGAGCAGCCACAAGCGTGCAACAGCAGATGGGCAGTGCCGAGAGGAGTGTCTGCTACAGGAGACGGCTAGTAAGGAGGCTGCCATGGCAACGCGGATGGAAGAGCTGCAGGCAGAGCTAAAGCAGTCTCGGCTGGCTCTGGCCAACAGCATGGCTGAAAACGAGAGGTTGAGCGGACTCTCCACTCAGCTCAAGAAGGTATTAGACGTCCATCTGATGTTACTCAGTTTTTCCTGTGTCACTTTAGAATCACACAATATATATATAATTAAATTAAATCAATCTATATAATTAACAATAGTGCTTTCAGTTCAGTATAAACCAGCTTTTTAGATGTTTAGGTCTACAAAGAGGAGCAGAAGTGATTATAACAGTGCCTCTGTGGATATTATGGAAACACAGCAAAGCAAAATAGGGAAAGAGATCTGATCATAGGTGCGTCTCTTACAGGTATTGTAATTCAAGCCCAGGCTTGGTTTCAGTTTCTGATGGAATAAGAGATCAACGTCACTTACAGCCGACTGACTGGTGTTAAGAGAACACAGTTTTTTTGCACAGATGGTGTTAGTTCATACAGTAGAACACACACGCTACCACTTGAACCTCTGGTGGGGAACATAAGATGTGACAGCATGTGTGTATTGATGTGGGCAATCCCCCACATTCTGAAAGTTTACATTGATATTTTCATCGATATGTTTCTCTTTTGTACGCATCTCAAAAGGTAGTGAGGCATTCACATTATTAAAGCAGGTAATTCCCGAATATGTTTTTAGCATTGACATAATATTTTTATGCATTCCTCTGTAATAAATAGCATGTGCAAATTAGCTTTCATGAACATCCATGATGTGAATAAAAACATAGTTTTCTTATGTGTTCATTCAGTGTTGGAGAATTGCAGTAATTTTCACAGACAATATCTGATTAGAATCAACAACAACAACAACCTTCGGCTGCTCCCGTTAGGGGTCGATACAGCAGACTGTTTGTCTCCATCTAAATTTGTCTAATACATTTTCCTCCAGCACTCCTACCTTCTTCATGTCCTCCCTCACCACATCGATAAACCTCTTCTTGGGCCTTCCTCTTTTCCTCCAGCTTCATCTCTGATATTCTCCTCCCGATATACCCCTCATCCCTTTTCTGCACATGTCCATACCATCTTAATCTGACCTCTCAAACTTTGTCTCCAAATATACTAATTTCTCATCCTGTTCATTCTTGTCACTCCCAAAGCAAATCACAGCATCTTCTGAGCTCTTTTACCACACTTCCAATTGCTTGGGACAGTTAAATAAATATTTAAACTCCTCTACCTTCCACTACCTCTACTCCTTGCAGCTGCACCTTTCTCACACCCCCGCTCTCTTTACACTCATGTGATCTGTCTTGTTCCTACTGATCTTTATGCCTTTTCTCTCCAGTGCATCTCTCCACCTCTCCAAACTCATCTCAACCTGCTTCCTACTCTCACTGCTGATCCCAATATCAATCACAGGCATCCTAGTCCATGGGCACTCTTGTTTCACATAATCCGTCTAACCTGTCCATCACCACTGCAAACAGGAAGGGGCCAAGAGCCGATCCCTGGTGCTGTCCCGCCTCCGTCTTAAACCACTCGGTTGTACCTATGGCACACCTCGCCGCTGTAATGCTGTGCTTGTACATACCTTGCACCACCTTCACATACTTCTCTGCCACTCCTGACTACCTCACGCAACACCACAGTTCATCATCTGAATTGAAACTTAATATGTGCATTTCAGTATGGTGTGTGTCTAACAACAAAGCATGAGGTTCATTATATAATGAAATCATACTTTGCTACAAAGTTTTAAGACATCCTTAAACAAGGTGCTTAGTTAAACTGGCCCAGTGTCATCTGGAGGCAAAGGTGTCATGGTGAAATACACTTATGGCTTTTAAAGCAGAGGTGTCAAATTATAGATAGAAATACCTCATTTAGGTCATAGTGCTAAAACAGCAAGAGCAAAATATGAGAGAGGTTACTATACGGAGAAAATAAATGCAAGGTCTTTTTACTTTTGCCCTCTCCATTATCTTTTATTGTTCCTGTTAATTTAACCCCCCTCACATGGGCTATATATGAATATACATAAATGCATAAATGTTTATACTGTATATATTCCATAGCTGTAATATGGTATATGACGTTGTTATTTTAAGGGACTAGCAGTCGTCTTAACATTTAATCTGATTTTGTGTGTGTGTGTGTGCGTCTTGTTTTTTGGTGTAGGAGTGTGATGGTTTAGAGGGTGAGAAGGCCCGTGTCAGAGATGAGATGAAGGAATTTAAGGTTCGTGAACTGCAGCAGCTTCAGGACAACACAGAACTGGAGGAAGAGAACATCTCCCTGCAGAAACAAGTCTCTGTGCTCAAAGAGAACCAGGTATGTGTGTTTTGTGGGTGGTGTTGCGGGTGTTACAACACTTCCTCTGATATGTGCCTGTCGCCTAATGCGTGATACTCGAAAGACTTGAAGCTGGAAAGTTGCTGTCTAACTGTGGGCAGTGCTGCGCGTCGTCTCCTAATCGTCACTACATGAAGTCAGCCTTTGTTTAGAAGGATTGGTGAGAGGTGTCTTGTGACAGTTTGTGTGTGTGTGTGTGTGTGTGTGTGTGTGTGTGTGTGTGTGTGTGTGTGTGTGTGTGTGTGTGTGTGATCCTTACTGTTATCAGGGCAACACAACTGCTCCCATTGTAGTATCTGTGTTCTCAGCTCTTTCTCGACAATAGACCTCTACTTAGTTTGACCGCATAACGGAAAGGCTTTCACAAATGACCTCTTCTGAAACTCTGTTCACATTAGCACATCTCTGATTTAGAGCCGTCACAGCTAAACTGGTTCGACTAGAAAAACAATCTAGAACAGTACAATCAGACCAGAAATTCAGGGTGGTACAAAGGGGTTAATCCTTACTTGTTGTTTGTTAAACATGAAGCTCTGACTCTAAATAAGGATTATTAATCCTGACAAGCAAAGTGGTTTCAAGCAGGGCCTTTCTACTGTTAGTTAAAAATAAAGCTATAATTACAGTTATCTTTCTCACTATTGGAACCACAATTATTCAGTCAGTTTAGACACAAAGACGTTTTATTTTTATCAGTAATCTGAACATCAAACAATTAGATAAATGCATTTCTTTAGCTGTTTAAAGCATTACATATAAAAACAGTTCATTAAATTTGTTTATTGGCTCTTTTGAATGCTAAATATAAATAAATATTCAATAAAAATAAATCGATACATAAATAAGCTATCCACTTCGGAATGGAAGCTGTCAAGGAACTATTGTACTTTGTATTTGTATTTATTTATTTATTTTCCTCTGTAAGCTGATAGAAGGTCATTAGTCTGCAATTTTTGTGTTTGTGGCAGGAAAGGGACCTTGAAAATGCCAGGTCTTTTTGAAATTGACAAAAACTTTGAATAGGGAGTTTGATACAGTGTCACTAGGCAGAACTGTGTTTTGAGCCATGGTAGATTTACACACATGCTGAATTTTGTATATGCTAGTCAGTGCATAGTAGTTAAATTGTTTTCCCACAATCAGAATGCAACAGTTTAATCTGAGACTGACTGATCAGTGATTTTAGATAATTATAAATTTTCCTTTGCTCATCCAAGTGGCCATACACAGCGACTTAATCTAGTTCTCTTCATCTGCCCTGCCCTCAGGTGGAGTTTGAGGCACTTAAGGTGGAGCTCTCACAGAAGGATGAGGAACAGGAGCTGCTGCGAGCACAGCTGGAGGAGGCCGGCCGGTTACGGGAGATTGCTGAAAGGCAGCTGGACGAGGCCCTTGAGGCCCTAAAGGATGAACGCGAGCAAAAGAACAGTTTAAAACGGGAGCTAGCTGCTCACACGCTCAACCCGTTCGACTCTGTGGTGCACCTGGACCTGCAGTTGGACGACAGTCTGGATGGCGATAGGGCTGCAGAGGAGAAGGAACGGGGGGATAAAGAGGGAGAGGAGCAGGACAGTGGCTACAACCACTCGAAAGGAAGCGAGAAGCAGCACTGCTCTACTCCGAGGAACACCGGCGTGTTCCTTCGGCCCCAGGCTCCAGGGCTGGTGGCTGACCTGCTGAGCGAACTCCATCTGTCCGACAGTCAGAAACTCAAACAGCAGCTGTTGCAGGTGGGCCACACATTATAATTTCACAAAGAGGGATATGAAACCACTTTCCTCTCATGCATTGTTGTTTTAAAAAGCTGGATTCCTGCCTTAGCGGGTAATGCACCAAACTGTCAAAAGAAATAAAGAACCCTCCTCTATCTATCTATCTATCTATCTATCTCTCTCTCTCTCTCTCTACACACACACATACACCAATGCACAGGCACTCGTGTGCACTCACACAAACACACACTTAAAAAAATTTCTGTTGGGACATAGAAGCATAGCAGCAAAAAAGTATTGTTACTTGTGCAAATTATAAACTCTTAATTGTAAGTTGTTTGTATGAGGGTACCTGCTGCCCCTAACAAAATCTAATTTTTCTCAGATCAAACCAAAAGTGATTTAAAGGTCTCCAGCTGTTAAGCCGCTTGCCTTTTATGACTTTATGATGCTTGAAATCTGCTTCCCGTCTTTAAACCACATCCTGTTTGAGATCATGTACACAGAAGCCTCTTAACAGGCTTTGAAAGTGTTTTGAAATGGCCTGTAACCATCTGCTCGTTTCAACAGATGGATGGATTGAGAAGCAAAAAAAAAAAAATCTTTAAAAATCATTTTTTAGACAGCTTGTATAGATTTCTACATATCATGTTACTGAATCTGTTTCTTCAATGCATCATCTGCTTTGCATGTCATTTCCACATGTACAACAAAAAATCGACACAATTGGACAGAGTTGCCTGCTTCAAACAATTTATATGTAAATTGGAAACGCATTTGCTCACCTCCTTGACTTGGATAACTTTTTTTAAATAATTGTGTTAAAACAGACAGAGTGGAATTTCTTTTTGTATTTTAATCAGTCTGCAATAATAACATTGAACACCATTTTTTTTTTTTACTGCACATCACATCATGCTAAACCAACCATAAATACAGGGGACCAAAGCTAAATTATTCTTAAATCCCAAAAAGTTGGAATTGAAAAGTTAAAAGAAGTCAGCCTATGTTTGTCTTGAGTCACTCTGATGCCCTGTTTTTCCTGACTGTAGGTAGAGAGGGAGAAAGCAGCTTTGGCCAGTTCAGTCCAGGACCTCCAGGAGGCATTGGCTCAGTCTAAAGTAACTCTGGATGAGCAAAAAGTGAAGGTGGAGCAGCTCTCTCAGCGTCTGGAGGTCCTGCAGGGTTGTTCCACTTCCTCCATCTCTCAGTCTGGGACAAAAATCCAGGAGCAGAATGGAAAGAGGGAGCAGGAGATTGATGAAGATCTGGAACTGGATGCCAAGAGTGCGGAGGTGCTCGAGAAGCGCATGCGTGCAGCCAACGCCGAGCTTATGCAGCTGCGCGACGAGCTGAAAGAGGCAGGCGATCGCTGCCGGGGCCTGGAGGAGCGCCACCTGCAGGAGAAGGAGCGCTGGAGGGCTGAGGCTCAGGAGCTGGCTGACAAGATCCGCCAGTGCATCGCTGCCAGTCGCCATGACCAGGAGCGTATCGGGCAGCTAGAGCTGGAGATCGGAGCAACGCGTCGTGTTGCCACCGACTCCGAATGCCACCTGAGCGCCACACAGGAGGAGCTGCTGGCCTTCTCCGAAGAGCTGGCTAATCTCTACCACCATGTTTGCATGTGCAACAACCTCACACCGCGCCGTGTCACACTGGACTACTATCGCGATGGAGCACGAGGCGGGAGAAGGCACCACCACGGATCGTTCCGGAAGCAGAGAAGGTCAGGAGAGGCGCTGGGGAAGGGGGCGCATGGTGTAGAGTTGGACATCACAACGGCAAATGGAGATTCCTCTACAAACTGTGGAAGTGGCCCCAGCTCTCCAACACTGGACTTCAGGGACCCCACCAACGTGCGCAACCTGGTGGCTGTCATTCGCTGCCAGATTAAACACCTCCAGGTAAAACTGACAAGCTTGTGTTTAGAAGTAGCATATAAACAACACGCACTGCATATTTCAGGTCATCACTACTTCTTCCCAGAGTCAGCACTACTGCAGTCTCCAAAATACACTAGTAAATTCATTCATCAGTCAGTCTTACAGGAGCTAAAGGGCATAACAGGATGCTGGCATATTGTACACGATCTCATAAGTCTAGTTTATGTTGGCAATGAGGTGGTTTCATTGTTTGTGTTTGAGGTAAGGAAGAGGAATGTATTGCTTGACTTCCTTTTCCCTGCGCAGCTCTGAGCTCTCTACCATGTAGTTCATGTGACATTGTTCAATCTCGCCTGTTATAAACGCACTAAGGTTAAATACAAAAGGTATTTATGTTTACACCACATGTTGGAACCCACATATGTTCTGTTGTGAAAATATTGATGCTACAGTACAATAGTCACTAATGCAGATTTGTTCTGAGCTTTCATTCAGCCCTATTTCTGTACTTTTTGTTTGTTAACCAGTAATGACTCATTTAAACCATAGGCAAGATGGAAGATCCCGGTGAAAGGCTGTGTGATGTTGCCCTATTAAGAATATAGCTTTTATTTAAATGGAATATTTTGCAAACATTTAAACAATGACATCCCGCCCCCACACCTGTTTTTAACTGTAACAGGACTCAAGGAAACTTCAATTTTCTTTTTTTCCTTTTTTTCTTTTCAGGTGGCTGTTGACCTGTGCAGGCAACGTGGTGCCTTACCCTCATCTGCGCTAGGAGGCAGCTCTGAATCTGACCGTGAAGCTCTGCTCGAGGAGGTGCTGAAGCTCAAGTCTCTTCTAAGCACCAAGAGAGAGCAGATCGCCACACTCAGGACTGTCCTAAAGGCAAACAAGCAGGTACGCACATCGGGTCTGGCTTTTTTATTGGCTTCCACTAAACACCATGAACAGTTGAATACAAGAATATGAATGTAAATTAATGTAGGATTTTGAATTCAGTGGAATATCACATACACAGCGTTGGGGAAAGTGGCAGCTCAGAGGGTTAAGGCACTGAGATACTGATCGGAAGGTGAGCGGTTCAAGCCCCAGCGCCACCAAACTACCACTGTTGGGCTCTGGAGCAAGGTCCTAAACCGTATCTGCCTATTAAGCGGCACCGTGTTATGGCTGAACCTGCACTCTGCTTCCAAATGCAAAGAAATAATTTCCCTGTGCAGTAATGTATATGTGAGAAATAGAGGCTTAAAAGGCTCAAATTGTGGGAGTAATCTGCTGTATTGTCTGTTTTTGTTAGGCAAGAAAACACTGAGAGTTCAGTTAAGGGCATGTGAAATGGAAGGAAGGGGTACAGATTTGGACACCGTCAACAATATTAAGAGTTCGCTTGTACTAATCATTCCAGGTTAAAATGTTAATACACTCTTCACCTGCTGATTTACCCAAGGGAGAAAAAGACATACTCTTTCAGTGTATATTTGAGTGACTAGCATTAAATTGTGGAGCTTGTTCACCAATTGCAGACTTGTTAATGCAGATTAGACATAACTGTATATTTTGGAAGCGTAAAATAGATTAGCGGTGAAAATCATTACGTCACACAAGACGTATCAAAGTTAGTATCAAAGACCTCTTTGACCCAGAGTATTAGGTCAGGGTAGTATAAAGCAATAGGTGAGAGTGTCACACATGTTACTATTGCTAGTTTGTGGGTGATCAGTAAACCTGTCAACTGAAACGCAATCTCATGTTGGAGTTTGTGCTGCCTTCCTGATGGATGCTGATGTGAAAAAAATGTTTGGCACATCGGATCCATTTGTCATTGAAACTTGATCGTGTTTACAGTTTTTCTTCCTTGTTTATATTACGGAAAGTGTTTCGTAAGCAGACATTCACTAGCCAATGCCACCATGTTGAATTTTTAGAAAGTCTCACGTTGAACTAATTAAGTGAGCCCTGACAGCTCGTTCTGCGAGTTTTATACACTGTGGCCGTCTTTGTTAGGATGCGCTGTCTAACCTTTTTCAGTTACTGATCTTTTCCATTGTGGGCATGATCGTGTCTGGAAGAACACTTTTGATTATTTGTTGAACTTCAAGCATCAGTGTTCATTAACACAGAATACACAAGCTGTATTATGTAATAATCTGGACAGGGCGTCCTCCGGGACCAGGGTTGAGAACCACTTATGTAAATAATTCAAGCTTACTGACTAATATCCTGAATAAGCCAGTGCGCTCACGGCATAGTTTTTCATTTTCTCTTGGGATTTCATTATTGTTTATTGTATTAGTACAATTGCAACAGGCAGGAAATATGTTGTTCTGCTCCTACAGGGAGCCTGAAACATGTGCAGCTATATATTTTCTCCCTCTTCTCTTTTTTAATCTTATTAGCTCCATGAACTTAACATTTAAATTCTTTGACTACACCATTATATTTTACTGGTGTCTGTAGTTTGCTATATTGTCTGTAATGTTTAAGCATCAATCATGGTCAAGAAGTGTTACACAAGGAGATTTAAAGGTTTAGGAATTTGACACCGGAAACATTCAACGGGGGGATTTAAATAATCTAACTCACTGAGATGGCTGTCCTACTTCAATGTTTACTGCAAAAACAGCAGAACTATATAACGAATTCCATTTCTTGACAGTCAAACATGGAACATTTACCACCAGCATGGTTTGTGAACAGCACAGATATAACGAGCTGGGCCTGCACTTGCACACGGACCTTCTGCAGAACAGTTTTGCTTGACTTTGTTAAACACTTTGTCACATTTATTACAGTTGCAATAAATAATAAATTCACAACTTACTAGTCAAGCAGAAATATTGCGAAACTAAGGTTTGAGAGAAATTTCTCCTTTTTCTCAATCATCTCCATGTTTTCTAAAACAGCATCAGTATAAAGCCTTAATCTTTTTTTTTTTTTGTTTGATTTTGTTTTGTTTCTTTGTTCTCTTGCCCTGCTTTATTATTTACAGTCTCTCAGCTAAAACTGAAATTAGCTGAAATTGTAAACCTCCCCTGACAAAACCCGCCTAGGCTGTGCTGAAAAAAAACAACCACTCGGATAACCAGCCCAAATAATATCAGCTCTAGAACTCACACTGTAGCTCAGTTAACTTTAGACTGATTAAAAAAAAATAAAAAAAATTCTGCACAACACATTTTTTCTTCCAGCCAAAATGATTAAAAAGTATCCCAAATGAGTGGAAAACCAACCAATCTGTCAAGACTGGAGATGAAACTTCAAGTTTATTGGCATAGAAGCTTAAAGCTGCTACATACTTGACTATTGGAGTCTGTTGGTTGATTGATAGCTGTGTTTTTCACCCTGATTCTGTCATTCCCTGATTAGTTAGGAGAGAGAGCCTTGCTCAGAAATGTTAAGGGAGTAACTCTGCACTGCTCCCAGGCTGGGTCATGAGTCTAGGTCACAAAAACCTGTCATGGCACATCTCCACATAAAGAAAAAAGCTTCGGAGATGATCTCTACAACAACAAAAAAAAAAGTTAAATGTTTTACATTTATCTTGTGTAACGATGACCATCCATGTTTTTTTTCCATAGCCGATTACCAAACAATAATTTTAATTATCAAGGCAGGAGCTTGTTTTAGTCAAAAAAGTTATTGCTGGGGTTTAGAAGTTTGTTGTTTTTGCCGAAGATTTTCAAGAACCTGAAGCTTAAAATGTATACAAAAATACCAGGGACTCTGTGACACATTGTTTAGAGCAACTGAGACACAAGCTATGTAATATCTCGCAACAAACAAATATGTTATTTGCATTTATTTACTGACTTGACCAAATTTGTTACATACAAGAAACTTCATGAGCAATTTATTTTCTTTTTAGACTGCCGAGTTAGCTCTGAGCAACCTGAAGAACAAGTACGAGACCGAGAAGACTGTCGTGTCTGAGACCATGCTGAAGCTGAGAAACGAACTCAAGGCCCTGAAGGAGGATGCCGCTACGTTCTCCTCGCTGAGGGTCATGTTTGCGAGCAGGTACAGTGCACATGGCCACTCCGAGGCGATTAAGGATTCAGACACTGTGTGACACCCATGATGATGGGACAAGAGTGTAAAACTGCAGAGATTAGTCGGTCTCTGCCTTCAGTGTTTTGTCTGAAGAAGATAATCAGATTATAATCCTAACCTCTCATCTACCATTGAGCTCTCCTCACATGCAGATTAACGTGCACATTTCTGTTCCTCCTTGTAGCCACACAAGGTCATGTGCTTTAGACTGCAAGTGAAACAGACGATGAAAGAGGTTAAGTTTAATAACAATAGAATTGTAAGGTATTGCTGTTAATCCGCTTACAGTGGAACACTCATAGTACTTTTTGTACGGTATATGTACGGTGGAAATAAGACCTCTTCCAACATTTATGGAACATCTGGAAAGCTACTGCTATTTTTCCGGAGAGTTATATTAGATTATATTACTTAACCAGCCATCATAATCATATTTGGCTTGTATTATGCGGGCTGGTGTTTCAGTTGAAACACACAAGTGTCGTCAATGAGATTAGATTAAAATACATTTGCGTTTAGAGCCTTGTTTTGTTTTTGTTTTTTTTTTCCCGTATGTCAGCCTGGAAAAAAAAAATCTTAAGCAGACGTAAGATGATCATGAAAATAGCTGTTTTAAGCAATTAGTAAAGAACTAAAAGTAATTTCAATTGATCAGCCATTACCAGTTTCCCCAATGCAATCAATGTGGCCCTGTTTCCTTTGAGTAACATACAGTATTTGACTTGTATTATTCCTTGCACATGATTGACACAACTGCATGTATGAAGATCTTTTTGTACTTAAAAAAAAAAAAAAAAAACGTTTACTCTCTCTGCAGTATCCATATGTAGCAAATTCGGATCCATTTCGTAAAAATATTCCATTTCTCACAAGTACCCTTTTGTTTTGTTTATGACCCCACCAAGTGGAGCGATCACAACTTCAGTGATTTCTAATGAGGCCTGTGTTTAGATATGCTGTGCCATTTTGTTGCTAATTGATTTTAGTAAAATATCTGATTTAGATCATCTCTTTCTCACCCAGATGCGACCAGTACGTGACTCAATTAGAAGAGATGCAGCGACAGCTTGCCGCTGCAGAGGATGAAAAGAAGACCCTCAATTCACTCCTGCGCATGGCCATCCAACAGAAGCTAGCACTGACTCAGAGGCTGGAGGACCTGGAGGCTCCACTGCATGCCCACAGTAATGGAAGCAGCCCACGTCGCTCTCGTGCCAAGCAGCTGGCCACCAAATCAGGAAGAGCGCCACGGAGCCCCATGAGAAGCAGTCCTCGTGCCAGCCCTGTGCTGGTGTCCTCATCAGGCAGCCTGAGCACGAGCGGCCATCTGAGGGTGCAATCGCGCAGCCTCCACGGCAGCCCTGTAAGACCCGTGTCATCTTCCTCATCCTCTTCCTCTTTTGTCACTCAGCCTCTGCCATCCACTTCCACACAAAGTCTGGTGTCTATGTGTGTCGCACGTGACGCTACATTCATTCGTAGTCGTGGAGCTAGTTTGTCTCGTTCTCTAGATGACACGAAAGGTGGCTTGGGGCCTTTCACTACACTCTCACTGAGGCCTAGGGCCACTGAGACGCCTGCCAAAAGCGTTCAAGTCCCTGGGCCGTGTCGCGATAATACGTTCATAAAAGTGCGCCCGGCGTCTTTACCCACCAGTAGGTCAACAGCATCGCCATCACGATCTGTAGAAAACCTCACCTCTAGACCCAGTGCCAACATTCCCGCCAGGTCAGAGCCAAGAGGTCGTGGGAAAGAGGATGCGAGATCCTATTCAAAATCTACTGTCGAGCGTAGTGTAGTTCCCAAAAAGCAACCCAGCATCTCCAAGTCACGTTCTGTGGAAGCAACTAGTGTTAAGCGCTTTTCTAGTGCACGCGTACCCTCCACCTCCGCATCCACGTCAACGTCCCCACCAGCTCACAGACGCTTGAGTGTAGCATCCTCTAGTGGTCAAACTGCTCAGTGTGGTCAGTACAGTAAACCACAAATATCCCCTGTCACAAGCAGCAGTGGTGCAAGATCAACTTCTCGAGTCAAGAGTCGGTCAAACTCGCGCTGTAATAACGTAGAGGAAGTGTTTTCTGTCCCAAGCCCAGAGAACAGAAAGCAACATGACGCCATGAAAAAGCAGCACACGGGCACTGAAACAAATCGCAAGCCTGCACACAACAAACGAAGTTCAGAGTCAAATAGTCGCTCCAGTAGTCGTCAACATAAACACGCCAAATAATGATGAGAACTAATTTCCACTAAGGCTAGTATGGAAGATGGATAGTACGGATCTCGTTTGATATACAGTATGAAGGCATTATGTAATACCTTATACATCAGCATATTTACCTGGGAAACAATTTTCACATTTTAAAAGGCTTTTTACATAAAATTTCTACAAGTGTAAATTATTAAGAAGAAAATGGAAAGGAAATTGAAAATACTTATTCAGCCAGCTACTTTTTACAGACAATCTCAGAAAAAGCACATTTTTATAATTGGAGCACTTTAGAACGCTTGGCATCAGATCGACTGCTTTTACACCAAAATACAGAAATTAACCAGACTGGATACATTTAATAGTTGATAAGCATATTAAACAATTAAAATCTTAAAAATTTGAAATCTTTAATAATGTAAATTTTTCTGGGTAACTTAAGATTTTGTTAAATTTAATTACATTTGTAATATAATGGGTTCATAAATATCATGCTCATCATGTGTTCTATGTTGTTGTTTATTTGTTTTGTTTTTCTTTACAGTTACATGCCCATGCGCAGCATATTAGGCCAAATTTCACATTAATCTGTCCGGCTAATAGAACTTTTGATTTTTCACATCTAGAGCACCCCGAATTCTCTGAATGTACATTTTTGTCACTGTCATGCAATTGATTTTGTCTTTCGGCCTGTTTTTGCAGCGGTGAATGCTCCATTCCTCCTGTCCTGCTCCAGTGTGTGTGGACCGTGTTCATGCCCAGCTCAGAACCACCCTTAACACTCCAGACCCGACCCGACCCGCTCCGACATCCACCTCATCCCACTCCAAACCACATCGGGCTCCTCTTGTGCTTATTCTCGTCTCATTTAACTTTCCGTCTCTGTCTTGTCTTTTTTTTTTGTGTGTCCTCTACCTCACTTTTTTATCTTTCCTCTTGCTCTCTGTTCGTCTCAAGTATTGTGCAGCTTCGTGGAACTGAAAGCTCCTCTGAGCTTCATTTCATTTCACCATGAGCTTTCTGAAGTAAGGCAAGTTATCAAACTTGCTTTCAGTCTCATGGGCATTGTACAACACCTAACCCACTTCAAAAGACTGTTATATGTTTAAAAAAAAAAAAAAAAAAAAATCCCATCCTGTATTTAGCTGCTGTCTTCGGGGAGGGTTATGTAAGAAGGAATTTCTGGCCTGCATTATTGTAAATTGTAATGACTGACAAGTCCGACAGTATTAGCGCACAGCTGAGGCATGTTCAGAATGTTTGTGAACTTAATTTTTATTTCCTACTTCATCGTAGAGTGTAATGCACTGCTCCCTAAGCATTTGTCCATCGGACTTCTTAAAGCTTAAACTAGACGGACCATCTTTTTATAGAAAGACAGACATTAATAGAAAACCTTTTATCTGCTGTATTGTACATTCAGTAGGGTTGTTACTGTCTCATGGTATAGAATAACTTTTTTAAATTACTGTCAGTGTTTTTGTTTTGTTTTTAATCCTATCAAGTGGTTTAGTCTCTCTTGGGGTCCAGCTAGGTTGATTTTTACATCCCTTCCTCCCCGTTAAGGCCGCTTCTGTCTTTCAGTGCAGGAGACATGGACTGCACTGAAAACTCTTTGGCTGTGTGTGTGTAATCTGTTACTGCTGTAACCATGTTGCGTTGCTACCTCTGCTCCTGCTCTTAGTGTCCCTAACGTCATCATACACAATGCATAGAAGAACATGACGCTGCTGACCAGAGCTAAACGAAACTGCTCAGCGTACTGCCTTTCCTCATAGTCACCCTCTCTCAGCTGAGAAATGCTCACAGCAGCAGAGATTTTATGGAAAATTTGTTCTTATTAATATTTTTCTATTTGGGTTTGATCTTGTACACAAAGAGACATTTGTGAAACGTTTTCAGTATTCTTTTTTTTTATTTTTCTTCCATTTCTATCATTCTTTACCATGATCTTGGTTGATTAAGTTAATATACCATAACCGTAACAGCCCTACTGAGACTCTTAACGAATAGATGAAGTTCTGTGCAGAGATTGGGAGGTTTTGCTGCTAATGCTGAATAGAGCAAATGTAAAAAAAAAAAATAAAAAAAAAGGCAAGAAAAAGTGTCATGTCCTGTCAGAACTACTGCCAGTTTTGTGATCTTTTACACAGGGTTAAACACAAAGCACTGTTGTATCAATTATTACTCTTGACTACAAGTACAAACAAAGCCATGTCTATTTTTTTTTTTTTTAATTATTATTATTATTTATCAAAGCAATAAGGCACCTGTGTTTTTGCTAAAGGGAACACATCATGGGAGAGAAACAAGATCTGAAACAGTGCCTTAATCACTTGCAGTGTCGGTTTTTAGGAAATTTGTAGGTACTTGTATATAAATTATGTTTCTTAAATAGGGTCCTTTTTTTTTTTTTCTTTGCTGTGTAGCTACAAATTGTGTTCTTCCCCTTGAAATTGTCCTTAACTGGCAGGACCTGGTAACATAAACACATCGCTGTTCTTATCAGAGCAGTGCTGTTGTTTATACGTGTATATAAAGTGTTTCGTATTTGGGAGCTGATCAGCGCAGGTTGTTCGGCTTCATTCCATTGCATGTTCATAAACAATGTAGGATGCTTACATGGGCCTTGGTGTGAGAAATAACTGAATCATGGAGTACAAATTTTAAGTGATGAAGCTCCCAACTGAAGCAAAGCTCCAACTTTGCTTCAGCTGCATTGACTTGGACTCTGAGGCTTATTATTGTTACTGTTGTTGTTTTATTATCTAAGCAGACCAATCAAACATGATCTTTTAAAGATCATGTAACTAGCACATCCTGAATAAACATATTTATTACAAATACCCACCAAAACCATGATTCTGATATATTTTCGCTCACACCTCTGGACCTGACTTGCATTATTATTGTGTGAATCAAGAATATTGTGGCTTATAAATATCTTTGCTTTATCACAAATGGTAGTGAAATCTCAGAAAAGACAAAAATAACAGTTGCTTGTCAAGGTTTGCAACTGTGGTCTGAAAAATGTCTGCCTTTTAAACTCCCTCGATCACAGTTTTAACCACTGCTTTACTGCTCTTTTTAGTTTCCACTGAGCATCCCATTTTAACAACAAGGTGTAATTTTCATATGGCAGTCCCACTGTTTTGTGCAACGTGTAGTATATAATAAAAAATCATTTAAATGTTCTTGGGAGTGATGGTTTATTCCTGTCCGATGTCTGGCTACCGAGAGAAAAGAAACATGATGTGGAAATTATTTCTGTTTTGTCGGGAAGTCTGCAAAAGTGTCTCTCAGTATTACATTATTTTATGAACCTCATACACCTTGAATACAAGATTCATTATTAAAATGTACAGTCTGTTAATTTAGGCCATCTGTAATACACCCTGTGCCATTCCCACCCCAGGCGCACCGCACAACATGTGTTATTTGAGTGTGTTAAGACCTCGAAAGAGCCATCGCTACTCGGTTGCACCTCACAACCTGCACACATCATACACTATACAGGGCTAATGTCAGTTTGGGCCCTAAATATTTGTTGCGTGCATTAGTGTGTGTGTGTGTGCGTGCATCGTGAGAGGTGTGTTTGTGTGCGTGAGTGTAAACATTTGTAATATGGGTGTATGTGTGTGATGTATAAGTGTGAGACTCCTGATGGCAGCAGATTCCAACCTGTCTGCCAAGTTTCATGAGTTTTTGAGCATGTTAAGACCCCCGAAAAGTCCAAAAGGGTGGGGAAAAAATAATAATAATAATCCTAAGGAAAACAAGAGGGCCCTTCACACTATGACGACATAGGGCTGATGTCATAGTGCTTGGGCCTTAAATATACAATAGATTTTTACACCTGCAGTGCTGCTTCTGATCCACATTTGTAGAGGAACGGAGACTTCATTTCTGTCCAGACAGCTGTAGTGTATATGATCATATAAATCAGACTCCTCTTAGGTGGTAGTTTTATTGTTTAGGTTAGTGGTGCATCTGAAACCTATTCGAGCAACTGTGAAGCAGGACCCTAAAACGCAAATGCATGCAACCTGTGTATCATTTTATTTATATCCTGTAACATCTTTGCTTAATGGAAAAAGAAGGAAAATTCAGTTTTAAATATATAGATTCATAGAGCTGTTTGACCAGAGCATATTTAGAGCACATGTTCTTAACCCAGGTCCTGGATTACAAACTGTTTAATACCTTTTAGTGCTTTCAATGCACAAATTTAACTAACTGGCAGCACAGTGGCCTCGCACCACCAGGGTCGAGGGTTCAATTCCCGCCTTGGGTCTGTGTGCATGGAGTTTGCATGTTCTCTCTGTGCTTGGTGGGTTTCCTCCCACAGTCTAAAGAAATGCAAGATTAGGTTCTTGGCCTGTTGTGGGTGTGTGTGTGTGTGCGCTGTGATAGATTGCCATCCTGTCCAGGGTGTGTGCTGCCTTGTGCCTGAAGTTTCCTGGAATATGACCCTATGACCCTGTACAGGAGAAGCGGTATACTGTATAATATGAATGGATTCATAAATAATTAAACTAATCAGCAGGTGGATTTGTTCAGATGAATGTCTATTCTTGAATAATGATTCATTTCAACCTGCTTGTACATTTCGAACGCATTCAGTAAGCAGCTAGATCTCTGCTTTGTCTGCTTTGGATATCTTGTTCTTGTCCAGTCAGGAGCTGACGGTTACGTTTTACACTGAATGGGTTTGTGTTTCTTTGTGGGACAGAGGAGCTTGTAGATGCACTCCAAAAAAAAAAAAAAAAAGAACTTAAAACTTTTCCTAATTAAGTTCAAGTAAAAAGATCCCCGAACTCGGCGTGTCTGTTCTCCGGTTACACTGATGGATCAGAGGTTTAGGAGAGCGCGGATCTGTCTTTGACTCGGCTCTTTCCTCTTTCCATCAGGGAAATTGAGCTGTTATCTCTGCTCCCATGGCTGATTATAGTGTATAAATAAACTGTATACTGTACATTGGGGTATAAATGCTTCTATTTTAGATACTTTACTATTTGTTTGATTGTTTGTTTGTTTGTTTGTTTAATGGTCTTATCACAAGATCATTTCATCAGCATAACATTAAATTGGTACCATGGTGGTTTAGTGGTTAGCACTGTTGCCTCAAACAACCTCCAGGGTTGAGGGTTTGAATCTTGATTCTCGTTTGCATGTGTAGTTTGCATGAACATGGTAGATTTCCTCATGATACTCTGTTTTTTCCGCAGTCCAAAAAAAAAAAAAAAAAAAAAAAGCATTCTAAGCTGATTGGTGTTTTCAAATTGCCCAGAGTGTATGTGAGTGATAACAAAGCGATGATAACATTATAGATAGATTTAGCCAGAAACTGTGTATTTAACAATGTGGACCCATCCATGCTAGCTTCAATCATTTGGAGTGATGTTGAACATGTGCTTCAGTGGAATAACTGGGGGTTAAAGGGAATCTGAGAGAACTATTTGAAGTGACATCTAAAAGATGCATGTTCAACATGCTGAGTGATGCAGCAAGTGAATTTCCTCAAGATCGTGAGAAGAAAAACAAATTAGTTTCACGATTCTCATTCTTTTGTTTAAATTGCCAGTAATATTGTAAACAAGCTGCTGACTGAAGAAGTCAATAGTACAACCTTGAAAAAGTACAACCTTGTTCATGTCCCGAAATAAGGAATAATGTAAAGATGTTGAGCAAAATCCAACAAAAACAGTATATAGAGGTAATATGTGTAGAACAGCAATTCTCACTCAACTAAACGAGGCTGTGCCTGAAGTTTGAAATGTGAAAATCTTCTGCGATCCAGGCCTTTAATCACGACTCTGATCAACACACACGTCTAAGATCAATGAAGAATATTACATTCATATACAGTCCTATTTGTTTTTTTAGGTCTGTTATTATTATTATTATTATTATTATTATTATTATTTTACATTTTTCATAGACAGGATTAAGAGTGAATGTTATAAACGACGGCACGCAGCCCACCTGCAGTACCTTTAATTCCCACCAGAGGGCACTCTGTGAAACGAGTAGAGCACAAGGGTGTACATGAGTATTACCGTAATAAATCATAAATATATCGACTATATGTAGTTTTATTTTCATTAGTTCCTCACTTTTCACTTGACATTCTGTAGCTTTAAAGCAAATCAGTAAGAAAAAGACAGAAAGAAGGAAAGAATTACCGCGTTAATTAGCATGGACGCCAGTTCACCACATTTTACGTTTGCTAATTCTATGCTAAAAAAATAAATAAAAATAAAAATCTAAATAAAAACTCAACCTTATAATTAATTAAAAAGGGAATGTAGCAGCATCAAATATTTATATAGTTGTATTTGAATGCTAATTGTTAAAAAATAGTTTGGTAAATAATAAAGTTGACTTTTGGAAAGTTGCTAAAGGCTGCATGACTAAACACTATCATGGAGTAATCCAGAAATATCATTAAACTCTGGACCACCTCTTAAAGGAGAAGAGAAAATGAGAATGTGGGGATGAAAATACAAGATTTGTAAGGATTTGAATGATTTTACTTGTTTGACTGGACGTGCTATTTTTGCTCCGCACCGCCCTCTTGTGGCAGAAACCGGAATTTCAGTTAAGCACTCGATTTCCTCACTTGCGGAGCTGCTGCTGCTCAGTGAGGAGGACAGCTCGCTCATGGAGTGACACACACACACACACACACTTCAGGTGAGTTGATATTAACAACATCAATACTTTGAGTAATCTAAATGAACAGTGCTTTCAGGCAGGAATAACTGCAGGTGAACATGTGGTTGAGGTTTTTAGTTTTTAGTAAACCTGGGTGTGCACTGGTGTGTAAGAGATGCTCTGAAACACAGCTTGAGATTCTGTTTTCTCTGTACAGGTGTGATGTGTTGATGCTCTTATGAAAGAAGTCCTTGCTTTCTAATGTCTCACACATATATCATTTTTATTGTTGCAACTTAACAGATCGACAGTCCAGACGACACTTATGCTTGTGTTCTCATGTGCCGTGTTTATTAGTATTAAATCCAGTGATTCATGAGTTTAATCATCAGGTATATTTTGCATGTTGAATCAGATTTGCTGCGCATACTTACCTGAGATAACACATGAATAATTAGCGCTAGATGAATTATACATCTCCCACTTAGGTGAAACTCGATCCCTCCACTCTTCTCGCTCTCTCTTTTACATTCGTTGGCAACCCCAAAACATTGCCACACACATACGCACACACACACACACGCACATACACACACCTGACCCCCTGCAGTTTCCCAGCATGCAGCAGGAGCTCTGGCTCCGGGCCAAATCTCAGGTTATCGCCTCCCTGAAAGCAGTGTGCGCAATGAGGGCAGCCGCCGCCTCGCACCCGCTTCCTCCACCGCCGTACGAACACGAGCTGAAGAACGCCCTGTCCTTCGGTGATGGCAGCTCATTGAGACCGACACACCTCAGGACACGGGTGACCAACGGCACGTTTATAAACAGTCACGGGTTTCCACATGGCCATACCAGAGGTCAGTGTGTGTCATGTTTTGATGTGAGATGAGTACGCTCATCAGAACTCACTTTATACACATTTACATACAGAATGCTCTGGTATTAAAGATGTATTCAGATTATATTTAATCTCAATAAATAAATATATATTTTAATGGCAGAATTCATAGGAGTAATTAATGAGGGGATGTTGGGGTTGTGAAGGGTGGGTGGGTGGGTGGGTGGGGGGTTCTGTCTACATGCCATCCGGCACATCGGGCATCGTTTCTGTGGCAGTTACTTATGCCAGTCAAGTTTACAGCTCGACACTCAATTATATCTGATTGGGAGGACCTTGATCAAGGGTCCAACAGTGGCAGCCGGCGGCGAACCAGAGACCTTCTGATCAACAGTCCAACTCCTTAACCACTGAGCCACCCCTGTCCCATGGGGGTTGTAACCCCCCCAATAACGAAAACAACCAGTTTAGCACCTCAAAGATCAAATTTCTTAATGACAAACTAGCTGTTTTTCTCAATACAATGTAATTGGAAAGCAACCCATCCTCTGCATCTTCTCAAGCACATACACAATGATAAGAGGAAGAGTGAAAGACCAAACAACAATTTAAAGTTTTTCAAATCGTCAAAAGAAAAACAAACACAAAAAAAACTAAAAAAAATGTTTTCCCCAACACGAGGTATGCTATTTACACCTAACACTGGATAAACAAATTTAGCGCTTTTATACGAAGTGAATGATTTTATGATTTTTCATTTTGATTTGCCTCTTCCTTATAAAATTAAGGTGAAACCGCCGACCTGCCACCTAAAAAAATCTCAAAATGTCCTTGAACACCCCTACATGGGTGATGAACTCCCCCCAACTCCCCCCTCCCCCTAGTGTTGACCTGAGAGTTACGCCCTTGGCTGAATGTATAAATGGTGATTGAAGTTTTGATTTGACAGTAACATCTGTATGACATGACAAATCCCCTAAAAAATGGAGGTTATTTCCAAAGCGCATACCAGACGCATGTGCCAGTCAGTTACGTGACCAGGATCGACTGGCACAGAGTTCAAAAGAGAGGAAAGAAGTGCAAAGCAAACAGTAACAGATTCTGCAAAGAAGAGAAATAAAGTGGCACCTGAGCAGGTTCTAGTCAAAGTAGAGTTTACATTGGAAAGTAGTTTCAAAGACGGATGTCATGTGATTTTTACGCGCTTTGAATGGATTTCCTTAAATGAAGCTTTAGCATCACTTCCAGTGTTATGCAGCGCTGCAAGTCATAAGTGTTTGTTTTGAAACAAAAAAAATCTTTCATATTTATTTCCTATTTTTTCAGTTCCCAAAAAGTAGTTTAAGTACTTAGTCGAAGAATTTGACAAATACAGTACGTCCTTAAAACAGCACCGTCTTATAGGACTAAACAGAGTTACTTTTATCATTCTAGTTAAACTAGAGTTATAGGAATAGAAAATAGTTTTAAGAGCTGTTTTTTTTTCTGCAGGCTGTAAGATGATGTGTAAAGAGAGTGAAACTTTACTAACATTACTATTGACCTTGTTCATCTTCATGCAACTGAACACACTGCCTCGGCTGGAACTGGAGGTGCCTTGTGAGGTGTGTTTTAAGGAAAAACGCTGCAGCTCTGTTTGCGCTTGGGTCAGAGCTGGAATAATAAAAGCCTTAATTACAGTACATCTCTCTTTACGGCATGGTCATATTACAAACTGCAGTTTTAAAGATATTTAGAAATTCCATATATTCTTTAATGCAGCTCAAATAACCAGGAAATCATTCATACAAGGCTAAATATGAGTCGATTGCGTTCTAATTCTAAAAGTTATAAATAAATACGAGCTCACTTCTAGGTAAGGTATTTATTCTTCCAGATTTACGGCAAAGCAATATTGCAACTTGGACCTTTAAAGTTGTGTATTGTATAAGCAATACAGATTGCATGTTTAATGTACTGTAGCACGACATCCCATAATAAAGCAACATAATAAAAAGAAACAATATAGATAAAGAAGTAGATGGAGTTTATTCAAAGGAGCTGGATGACCCTTCCTGGTGTAGAGGTGAGTAAAAAATTAACTGATGTATTTTATTTTAATTGCAGACACTGCAGATAAACAAAATACTGCTGAGAGCCCGAGGAATCTAAACAACCCGGTGAAAGCCTCGAGGAGCCACCAGGAGCTGCACAGAGAGCTGCTAATGGCCCACAGGAAGTAAGAGCAGTACTCTTCATCTCCGTTTGTTATCTCTACATAAAGAGACACTGTATAGCGAGTGACACTGATGCTGGCCCAAGCAGGTCCATTAGAAAGGAACTGCTACCTTTTCATAAATCGCAGAAGCAGTGAATCGAGGTCGGTTAAAAATTGATGACAGTCTCTCTCTCGCTCGCTCGCTCGCTCTCGTCTTTTGTGTCACACAAACTACGCTCGGCCACACGGGCTGCAATCGTACACCGTCTCACATGAGCGCTGTGTCAGGCGCTGTAATGATAGACATGCACCTTGCTGGATAGCTCTTCTTTACAGCACTGAGCTATCATAGGGACGGCTGAGAAACATTAGACCGGTTTGGTTAAAACCAGTGCTCAGTTAAGTCTTGGCCACAGAATGGCGTAAGCAATTCAATTGTAACTGTCAGTTTGTATTGCAACATTAGCAACTGACAGGTGCAGTAGCGGCACCTGCATTACAAATCATATGTGTGTATTATACAACGCTTAGTTCGACCGAGTAATCTGATTGGACGAGAGGAATTAAATAAGTCTTGGTATACGGCATATCAGCACTGGGAGGTTAAACTACATGTATCACTCCACATCACATCACACAACTGTTAATCAAACTAATTAATCACTCGGTCACAGATTAGGTGACAGTAAGTCAGTTTGGTACTGGAAAGAGGCGAGAGCAGCAGCCCGACGAAAACCATTCAAAACTATTCACAGAAGGACTTTCACCATGAAAACACATCTGATAATGTTATGTCATCTTAAACAACACTTTGCCTGATTAGTAGATAGATAGATAGATAGATAGATAGATAGATAGATAGATAGATAGATAGATAGATAGATAGACACACACAGGGTAATGTGAGAACAGACCAGAAGCTACTAGTGCAATGAAAATCTAAGAACAAACACTGCATGATATAGTTGCAGTTCAGTCACTCACTCATCGTCTGTACCGCTTTATCCCGTATTCAGGGTCGCAGGGGGGGCCTTGAGCCTATCCCAGGAGGTTTAGGGCATGAAGCAGGGTACATGTATATGGTGCCAATCCATCGCAGGGCACACACACAATCATTCACACACTATGGGCAATTTCTGGATTCCTGTCATTCTGGATTTCCTCTGAACCGCCTGCTTTGTTTTTCCACGGCTGAATCCCAAATCCCTATCTAACCCCTGATCAAGGACGCTACCTTGTGTGTAAAGCAAGGGCTTGTACACCCTAGCGCACTAGCTTCTCCTCTATCTGATACTCTATAGCGGAAATATAAACAAAATCTTGTAAGTTTCTCAGGACTGTCCACCACCTCCATTCTCCTCACCTACTGTACATAATACTGGTAAATTTATGCTTAATTACTGCACTTGTTCTAATTTAGTTTTGTTCCTATAGCAGCAGTTCATTCTAAGGGGCATGTAATACATATAGTCTATATGAATGGATTTTAAACATGGAAAAGTTTTCTATGAATAGACTTTGACTTAACAAGGGAAAGCGTCTGTGAAGTCTGGAGCTCTGGATGCTACTGTATGTACAAATGGACGTTGTCACATAGCAGATTTACAGAAATCAGAATTCTGGATATATACTGTAGTTTACAAAAATGGAACAAAAAAATAAAGTATTAAAAAAAGTATAAAGTTATAGCTTATCAGATCGTCCCTACTCAGCAAGCTAGATGCAACAGTGGTAAGAAGGAACTGTCTGAGATGACATGAGGAAGAAACCTTGAGAGGAACCAGGTGAAAAAGGTCTCATCTCATATCTTCTTTTGGGGGACTGATTTCTTCTATAACTGTGTGCAATTGTGATTGTAAAATGTGTTTAGTTGAAGCCCGCTTTTTTAAGGTTACCAGTAATAGAGACTGTTTAGAGCCATTTCCGTCCTAAAACCATTTAAGCGATTGCAGTCACAAGCCATGAGAGATGAACAGCACTCCAAAGCTATCTTCATCCTCAATTACTGTATCACATCAGTGTCTTTAAGCACTCCATATGGGGCCGTCTTTAACAGTATGGAGGGATATTTATGTGATTAGATCTCCAACCAGAAGTAGGACATCAGGATGAGTCAAGCAGGTCCGGGGGGCAGAAGGGGAACATCAGGAAAGAAGGGAAAATTATTACTTTCTAAAAGAAATTGATATCTACAGTATGTCAGTACTTAACTCTGTGGGTATAGATGCAACCTACTGATGAAAAAAAAAAATCCTGCAACCTCTCAGATGTGTGTTTGGAATTTTTTTTGTCCAATAAGGTTTTTTTTTTTTTTTTTTTTTTTTATTATCAGCATATATGATCATATTTGTACATGATATTCCGTTTGTTTGATATTTCCCCTCACATTTTGGCTCTTCATTGAGCAGGAAGATGACGGCATGAAACTATCCTTTTTTGGTTTCATTCTGTAATTCTTCTAGTATGCCTGGTTGTGTTTTTGTGCTTTGTCTCTTTTGGGGAGGACAGGGGTCTGGCGGTGTGTTGTAAACCTGAGCTGCAGATGGTTCTGGAGAGGAGGAAGAAGGAGCAGACCCAGAGAGAGGAAGGCGAACAGTGCAGGAGCCCCCTGGAGCAGGTCCTCCTCCAGCGACAACAGAAGCAGCAGGAAGTAATGGTCAGCGCCACTTTAAATCCTTATTCGAAATGATAACATGGAGACTCTTATTACAGATGTAATATTTAGACATGAGGTTATACATACAGTATAAGAAAATCTAAAAACAATGTAGAAACATTGTTACAGTATATACGATATGCAAAAGTAGAGACTCCCATGCTTTAGTCTCTGGTACGGTTTGTGCAGTTTAGTAAGGGTATTAGATAGTAGGTTTTACTGAGCATCTTGCAGGACCACCAACAGTTCTTCTTAGGAAAGTGGTTCGTTATATAATATGCTGCTTTATTTTCTGTCATACAAATATTTTATTACATTTTTTATTTTATGCTGGATCACTGAATTTGGAAATCAAAAATATATATTTTTTAAATCCATAAGAAAATTTGTACTAAAAACTACGACTGTCGTTATTAATTTGAATTTGTTAAAAAAAATTTTTAATGCAAATTAACCAGATGACCAAGTTTGACCCTATTGGCTTCCCATGATAGCAGCGAGATGTGTGTGATAATGGCACGTACAGTAAAACCCTGGATTGCGAGTAACTCAATCTGCAAGTGTTTTGCAAGACGAGCTAATTTTTAAAAAATAAAATTTAACTCGATAAACGAGCAAGGTCTTGATATGTGAGTACTGTAGTGCGTATATAGTTTTTGTCTGCCAAACATCATGTGATCACAACAGAGCCAATGGTTCTTCTCTCTCAAGCGCTGCAGGCTTATGGGTAATCATCTCCCAGACATGGTGTTAGTGTGCGTTCGTCACTCGTATAGTCCATATCACGTAAAGCATGTTTTAAAATTTTGTGTCCAAGAGTAATGACTGTTCTTTAGTAACTAAACTGGAACAAAAAAGTTATAAAAAGCTGTAGCAGCGCAAGAGATGAATCTGTTCAATGACAATGCAAGGTCACATTTCCGCAAAATCCTCAAAAGGAGCCAAAAATAAGTTTCATTAGAGAGGTTCCTTGTTAAAGTCACAAAAAGAAGAAGATTTCAGTGAACCGACAGAGACTCTCTGTCAGAAAGCAGTGATTCCATTAATCTGTGTGTATGTCTTCTTCTCCTCCTCTGCTCTTCCTCACAACAGCCATGATTTTTTAAAGGTAAATTGCAGGTTCATTATTTTTATTTTTACTTTATATTTTGTATTAATAATTTTAATATGAATATTTTTGGGTTGTGTAATGAATCATCTGAGTTTCCGTTATTTCTTATGGGGAAATACGCATTGATATACGAGTGCTTTGGGTTACAAGCACGCGTCAGGAACAAATTATGCTCACAATCCAAGGTTTAACTGTATAACGTGGATAATAAGATGACTGAGGAAACATCACCAGATGTGTTGAATGGCATCTCATTATAAAAAGCTCCTAAATGGTTTGGATAAAACCAAAGTTGTGTGCTTGAGCTACATTCAAAGGGAATTATTTTTACAAGAATACATTAAATGTAAGACACTAAAAGGCAGTGAAAGTGAGGCAGTTAGCAGAAGTGACTTTCATAGCAATTATTGGAGACCACTGGACATCAGTAAGTAACCACAACTACCTCGGTATAACAACACATCTAACTGACGACAAATGCCAACAACATTCATTCACTTTGGTTGTGCTGAAAACAGAAGAAAGACATTTTGCTGAAGCGTGTGCTAACCAAGTTAATTAAGAAAAGGAGATACTGGATATGGTCACCACTATAGAAGCAGAAGGGGCTCACAATATGCTGCAAGAATTCAATAATTCTAAATTGGAACAAGGAAGTGCTTAAGAGAGGTGGCAGTAGAGTTTCTACTAGTTTGTTTAACAAGATCTTGGAGAGTGAGAGGATCCCAGAGGAATGGAGGAGAAGTGTATTGGTGCCGATCTTTAAGAACAAAGGAGATGTGCAGAGCTGTGACGACTACAGTGGAAGCTAGGTTAAGGGCAGAGGAACAGTATTTGCTTTGAGGTTGCTGATAAAGAAGTACAGAGCAGGTAATAAGGAGTTGCATTGTGTCTTTGTAGATTTAGAGAAAGTGTATGACAGGGTGCCGAGAGAGGAGCTGTGGTATTCTATGAGATGTAGAGAAATATGTTAGAGTGGTGCAGGACATGTATGAGTGCTGTAAGACAGTGGTGAATTGTGCTGTAGGTGTGACAGAACAGTTCAAAGTGGAGATGGGTCTGCATCAAGGATCGGCTCTGAGCTCTGTCTTGTTTGCTATGGTGATGGACAGGATGACAGATGAGGTTAGACAAGAGTCTCCATGGACAATGTGTCAGGGGGGCGGAGAGCGGAGAGTGGCACAAAATGGGCAGCTTTGGAAAAGCGGTCAACGATAGTTAAAATGCAAGTGTCGCCATTGGAGCTGGGTAGTCCAGTGACAAAGTTGATGGCAATGTGCGACCAAGGGCAGTGAGGAACTGGGAGTGGTCTAAGGAGGCCAGCTGGGGGCCTGTTGCTGCTCTTGTTTCTGGTGCATGGGTCACATGCTGCCACATACTTGATGATGTCCTCCTTCATTGTGGGCCACCAGAAACGCTGCTATATGATGAATTGGGTATGTGTGCCCCCGGGGTGGCAGGCAAGCTTAGAGCTGTGTCCCCATTCCAGAACTGCCATGTGCATGGTTGAGGGAACGAAGAGGCGACCTTGGGGGACGTTACTTGGCTCAGGATCCTGGGCATTAGCTTGCCTTACCCATCTCTCTATGTCCAGCAACGTGGCAGCCACTAAACAGCGAGAATGGAGGATGGTCTCCTGGGGCTAGGGGACTTGGTCCAGAGAAAACTGTTGGGACAGCGCATCTGGTTTTGCGTTCTTGGCTCCAGGGTGGTAAGAGAGGGTGAAATTAAACCTGGAGAAAAATAAGGACCACCTGGCCTGTCGGGCATTAAGTCTCTTGGCTGTTTTCAAATATTCCAGGTTTTTATCAGTCCAGATGAGAAAGGGGCGTTCAGTTCCCTCCAGCCAGTGTCTCCACTCCTAGGTAGTTTCACAGCTAGCAACTCGCAGTCTCCAATGTCGTAATTCCTCTCAGCAGGTGAAAGGCGATGAGAAAAAAAAGAACAGGGATGCAGCTTGTTATCCTTGGGAATCCTTTGAGACAATACTGCCCCCACCCCTGTCTCAGACGCATCCCCCTCTACGACGAATTGTAAGGAGGGATCAGGGATGATGAGGATAGGGCCCGTAGTGAACTTGTTCTTGAGTCTTTGGAAAGCCTCCTCTGCCTGTTCGTCCCAATGAAAATGGAGTTTTGAAGAGGTTAGGGTTGTGAGTGGAGCAGCTATGGTACTGTAGTTTCTTACAAATCTTCTATAAAAATGAGCAAAATCCAGGAATCGTTGGAGATCACGTCTTGAAGTGGGGGTTGGCCAGTCGGTGGATCATGGATGGTGAAATAATAAAACCAAGGAAGGAGATCGAGTTCCGGTGAAATTCACACTTCTCTGCCTTGGCGAACAGTTTATTCTCAAGACGTCTTTGTAATACTAGGCGCACATGGTTCTTATGTTGTTTTAGGGAGTGTGAGAAAATCTAAATATCGTCTAGATAGACGAAAACAAAGGAATTCAGAAAGTCCCTGAGGACGTCGTTTACTAGGGCCTCTAAAACTGCCGGGGCATTGGTAAGGCCGAAAGGAACCACAAGGTACTCGTAGGTGTGTTGAAGGCAGTCTTCCATTCATCCCCCTCACTTATCCAGACAAGGTGGTAAGCATTTCTGAGATCCAGCTTAGTATATACTTGGGCGCCTTGGAGGAGTTCAAAAGCTGTGGTCATGAGTGAGAGCGGATAATGGTTCTTAATTGTAATTTCGTTAAGGCCTCTATAGTCAATGCAGGGCCGAAGGAAATCATCTTTTTTTTTTTTACAAAAAGAAACCAGCGCCTGCAGGGGAGGAAGATGGCCGAATGATGGCTGCAGCGAGAGACTCAGTGATGTAGCGGTTAATGGCTTCCCTTTCAGACGAGCTAAGTGAATAAAGCCGCCCCTTGTGGGGTGTGGTGCCTGGGAGGAGATCTATCCCACAATCATAAGGTTGGTGAGGAGGGAGTGAGAGCGTTCATGCTTTGCTGAAAACCAGTTTGAGGTTAAAGTATTCTGATGGAACGTTAGAAAGATCAAGGTGTTCATCGTCCATGACAGGTGGTGGGGAATGTGTAGCAGCTGAACAGAGGCAGAATGCAAGGCTAAAGGGACTCCAGCCCAGTATAGTGTTCTTGACCCAGTCAATGTGGGGGTTGTGGTGAGTAAGCCCGGGGCGGCCGAGAACATTTTTTGGAATAGGGGCTGTCGATGACAAAAAAGAAATGTCCTCCAAGTGGTTTCCAGAAATACGTAAGGTCACTGGAGTAGTCTTGTGGGTAATGGGAGGGAGGCTGCTGCCATCTAGAGCTCGCACCGAGAAAGAGGGGCTCAGAAGTTTTAAGAGAATTTTCAAGTTCTTTACTGTGTTGAGGCTAATTAGGTTCCGATCCGCCCCGGAGTTAATCAAGGCTTTCATGACATGGGACCTTTTATCATGGATGAGGGTGACAGCAAAACATGAACGTGTGTTAGGGAGGTTTTTGTGATTGGAGCCCTCCAGAACTCCCAACTTAACTGGAGGGCTTACTTTTTTAGCGGGCAGTCTTTAAGGAAACGACCTGCTTGTCCACAATAAAAGCACGCCCTCTCGGTTCATCGCCGCTACCGTTCCTCCGGAGAAATGTGGGTTCTACCTATCTGCATGGGTTCCTCCGGAGAGGTGTGAGGACATGGAATGGATGGGCATGGAAGAGTTGTGCGGCATGGAGGAGTAAATGGAGGAGGCTGTCTGATTTCGGTCACGTCGGAGGCGAATACGAGCATCAACGTGACCGGCGAGGTCCATGAGCCCATCTAGATCAGAAGGTAACTCCCTGGAAACAAGCTCGTCCTTGAGGGTCTCAGAAAGGCCATCCAGGAAGGCGTCAAATAAGGCATGTTCGTTCCAATTGCAGGAGGCCGCCAAGCTGTGAAACTCAATGGCATAGTCGTAAGCCGAGCGAGAGCAACCTCTCAGCCAGAGGATGGGCGGTCGAAAACTCTCCTCATCTCCTTTGTGAACGTGTCAAAGCTTGAGCAACAGGCGTCGTGAGTGTCCCATACTACCGAACCCCACTCCCTTGCTCTCCCAGTCAGCAGAGTAATGACATAAGCCACTTTAGAGTGTTCTGTGGGAAAAGTCGAGGCCTGCAGTTCAAGAGCCAGCGAGCACTGGGAGAGAAAGGAGCGGCAGGTGCCTGGCTCACCATCATAAGCCTGAAGCGGAGGAAGGCGTGGTTCTGGTGGTGGGATTGCTAGAGAGGAGGTCGTATGGAGCTGCTGCACTTGGGTCGTGAGTCTAGCGAAGGAATCCGAGACAGATGCCAGAGTCTGAGAGACTGACTGAAGATCCCGCTGGTGTGATCCGAGGAGGGCGCCCTGATTCTCCAGGGCAGATTTCAGACGGCCAAGGTCTGCTGGATCCATTGTCTGGCCGGATTATTCTGTCAGGGGGCGAAGAGGGTCAGGCAGGCTGACACACAAAAAGCAGACACACCACACAGGAATGATCTTTATAGCGTATAAACGTGAAAGGGCTGGCGAAGGGATGAGCAGTGCTTAGTGTAACTTAGCCTGTGATGCACCTGTATGGTAAAACACAGGACTGTAATGGGCGTGTTTTCATGCAGCGAGATCCAGGAGTAACCTTTAATGTGAGCGTCGCAGCTGAGTTCCCTTGTCAAATGAAAAGGCAGAAGTGGATTCTAATAAACCCGGGTCCGTGAAAGCAAAAGTCAGAGTCAATTCACCTCTGGGTGTCTTGGTGTGTGGAATCCGGAAGTGACGAGCTATAGCGAAGTTGAGAGGCAGAGCGTGCGTCGGTGTCCGTGAATCAATCAAAGCCAAATCAAATAGATCCGAAGCGGTAGACGATAGCGAAGTCGGGGGGCGAAACGTGAGTCAGTGTCCGTGAAATAATCAGAGCCAGGTCAAACAAATCTGAAGCGGCGAGCGATAGAGAAATACGTAAACGAAATACTTGGTCGAGATACACATGAATTATAGAAAATAAACATGAGAGAACTGGGCTGTGGAGCACGCAATAATCCGGCAGCGAGGAAGCACGATGTGCTTCCTTAAATGCCAGGAGAAATTATTTGTGAATGGGGAACCGGTGTGTGGAAGGGGAGGTGCGGAGGCGTGGGAAAACATGACCGTGTGTAGAGAGACATGACAGCATGGGAAAAACAACAAAAAATAGAATAACAGGGTTTTGTGACACAAAGATGTTTGCAAATGACATTTTGCTTTGTAGCGAGAGCAGGGAACAAGTGAAGGAAAATCTAAAGAGGTGGAGGTACGCTCTGGAAAGCAGACGAATGAAGGTTAGCCATAGCAAGACAGAATACATGTGTGTGAATGAGCAGGACCCAAGTGGAATGGTGAGGCTACAGGGGGCAGAAGTAAAGAAGGTGCAGGACTTTAAGTACTTAGGGTCAATGACCCAGAACAATGGAGAGTGTGGAAAGGAGGTGAACAGCCGGGTACAGGCAGGTTGGAACGGGTTGAGAAAAGTGTCAGGTCAGGTGTGTTATGTGATAAAAGGGTTAGGCAGTGAGAATTAAAGGAAAGATGTACAAGGCAGTGGTTAGGGCTTAGAGACAGTGGCACTGAAGAAAAGACAGGAGGCAGAGCTGGAGGTGGCAGAGATGAAGATGTTGAGGTTCTCTTTGAGGGAGGGAGGTTCATGAGTTTATTAGAGGGACAACCCATGTTAGGTGTTTTGGAGATAAAGTCAGAGAGGCCAGATTGAGGTGGTTTGGACATGTTCAGAGAAGAAATTGTGAATGTATCGGTAGAAGGATGCTGAGGTTGGAACTGACAGGCAGGAGGTTTAGAAGAAGACCATAAAGAGGAGATTTATGGATGTAGTCAGAGAGGACATGAAGTTAGTTGGTGTGAGAGAAGAGGATACAGAGGTTAGGGTTAGATGGAGGCAGATGATTCACGGTTGCGAACCCTTAAAGGGAACAGCCGAAAGACGAAGAAGAAGAAGAACATTGCACCTTTATAATAGAAGTAAATTGGAGTATTTCAAAATTGTGATTAACCGTGATTAATCACAGTCTATAACTGTGTTTAACTACATGAAAAAATATTGATTGACAGAACTACTAAAAACACAGGGGGCCTAAGACTTTTTAAAATAAGTCTTCTGAATATTTCTTATATTCATAAGAACTACATTCTTATATTTCTTATAGCCAGATGTCAGCAGCTATCAGTAAAACCTTTCGGCGTGCTGGACTCATATTGATTGTCAATGATCTTATGGCTAGTTATAAGCTCCTAAATGGTTCTGTAACTTACAGTGTACTTATATGGTTCCATTTAGAATGTAGATAGGAAAAAAAGAAAGAAAAACAACTCCATAAATGATGCTAAATGGAGAGTTACGAATCTAACATTCAGACGTACTAGCGGAGAATTAGGGTTAAAATACTAGCTTCAAGGAAATTACAATTTTGGTTTCTGATCAGTTTCAGTTTTTTTTTTTAAAAAAGACAAGTTAATTTCATATAAATGAAAATCACAACGTGCGCGCGCGCGCGTGTGTGTGTGTGTGTGTGTGTGTGTTCTTTGGTCTGTTCTTTTCCATGTAACAGAGGGAAAAGGAAGAGGAAGAGAAGTTACGGCACGAGATACAGCTTCTGGAGTTTGTCAGAGTGAGACAGAATTTGAAGAAAGTGCATTCGGCCCTAAACAAAAACACCAACTCCTGAAAATCAGCCAGGAAATAAAGCTGGCTTTGACAAGGAGAAACAAATCTGCCGTAGCCTCCAAAACCTCCCGGAATAACCTTCAACAAGAATGAATGGGAGATTTGCATTTTAAATACTACAGTGTTTGTCTTTGTCCTTTTTGTCCAGATGAATGTTTTCAAAATCCATAATGCAACAAACTAACGTAGCTCTGACTTAAAAGTGAAGGTTTTTAGAGCAACACACGCTTTGTTTACAGGACAAATCCTGACGAGTTGCATGTTAATCTTCAGAATTGTGTCATTTTAATAAATTTAAACTTTTTTCCTTGGAGTGATGGTCTACTTCCACTTTGGTTACGATTTTCCTACATCATCTACAATGACCTCAGAACACCCACAGAATGGCACCAGTGGGATGGCGTGTACTGTAAGCTACATTTGACTAAGAAGTATTTTGCAGGATGGAATGATGTCATTTTCTCCCTCAGTGTCATGGAAATGCAAAGGGCAAATTAGGCAGGTGTCAGCTTGTTGTTTCATAAACAGGGAGGGAAGTTCTAGTTGAGAAGACTACCCCGAGTTAATGAGCAGCAATTTTAAGATAAAGGAATGATTTCTTTGTCTTTTTCTGGTTATAACTTGGGAATTACAAGCTGTAACCGTAAATCAAACCCAACATAACTCTAAGGTTGAATTTAGGGTGAAGCTGTGACTTGTACTGTAGCTCCATGTCTAATGCCTAAAAACACAGTCTGTTGTTGCTACAGTATGTTGCAATTTCAGGTTGAAAGACAGCACACCGTGCATCTGCAAATTTTTCACACGAATAACACAAATACCTCACCAACCAATAAATTAGCACTAAACCCACTATACATAGTTTAGTATAAACCTAATTCATGTGTTTCAAGCTGGAGTTTTCCTTTCATGTTCACATTTGAGTAACTTATGAATCTGTTTGCTTTTGTTCTTCTAAACTTTCGGGTTTTAAATGTGATTTATTTTATTTGCACCTGTATTTGAAATAAAGTGTAGAAAAAGACAATAATTAACATGAATTATGATTTATTATCACAGAGAATTAAAGCAGCACACATGCACAAAAACTAGTGCTTTCTGAACACTGCCAAACTGCCAAATTTCTGCATTGTATGTTAATAATTTCATCTGCCCAAAGATGAAAAAGCTCATCTCTCTTTTTTATATGCAGGTTTTATGAAGCTGTAAACATCCTTTCAATGCCGATGACTGCCGTTCATTTTTTTGGACAAAGTAAATACTTTTATCCCAAACTTTCCAAAGACAACCATGAGCTCTGTGAAAGCCCAGTTGAATAAAAAGTAAGCCAAGTATATTAAATCCTAGCATGCCAAAGCATACATAAGTGTACTTGCAGCAGGACTAGTATACTTGAAGTTTGCTATTTTGGAACAACTAATTTTGTACTAAGTGCATTTAGGTTGCTAAAGTGAAACAACTTTAAATATACTTAGTACACATAAAGTATATGGCTGTATATGTACTAACATAACCTGACATTAAGTAATTAATGAAATATAATATAATATAATATAATATAATATTTTTTCTGAAATATATAGGTATATATTTAATGTATTGTATGTACTGTACATTACAGCAATATTTGCTGTTACAAATACACGAGTACTATACCATGAATATATTTTTATTACAGTATTAGCATGCTGTTATGCTTCTAATGCCAATTCCAATTACTAAAAAAAAGTACACTTTGTGTACTTATTTAAAAAAAAAAAAAAAAAACTTCCTTTCAGCTGCTCTCATCAAGGGGTCGCCACAGCAGACCATCCGCTCACAACTTGGCACAGGTTTTACACCAGATGCCCTTCCTGTCATTATAACCAGACTTTGGACTGGCACTGCATGCAGTGACTAGGTAGTATGTGGGTTGCCATACCCTGGTGACGTAAGTCACACCCGGACCCTCAGATCCCCAAATCAAGAACGTGTTACCAGTTGTGGTGGAAATTCTGTAAATATTTTAAAGATAAATAATTCATAAGAGCAAAGTCACAAAGGTTTTATTTTAAACTTCTGCAGAAGGACCAGTCTCATACAGCAAACAATTGCAGCATGGAGAAATGTGAGTGATGTCTTTCTCTCAGCTGTCCCATTTTATACACAAACATCTCTGCTAACATAATCAACGCCCTGTACATGAAGTTCCTACATTCAAACTCACAACTCTTTATCTGACCCAGACCAGATGTTCATACTGTACCTTATAATTTACTCAGGGACAATTACAATCAGGTTGTTTCTGTACTATTCTCGGCCTTGTGTCTCTAAGCTTCGTCAAACGAGTTTAAAGCTTTTATAGTCTACATGGCACCATTACAAATGAATACATAATTAAAATGTGATATTTCCATTATACAGTATACCAAAGGGTTTCAGGACCTTTTACAAATGAATGAATTTTCTACATTGTAGAATTTCATTTATGAGTTCAACAGATTTCATTTGCTCAAGGTTATTAAATAAATAAATAAATAAACAGTATCATAGTTTATTTGTCGTCAACAAAACTTCAGATTGTCTCACAAAGACAACTTTGTCTGAACATTGACAAGCATTATTATAATATACTGTGTTAATTCAAACCTGTTGTGTTGATTCTAGCCGTTACACAGAGACTCTGAAAATAAGCATAGCGCTGCGGAGCATTATACTAGAAGTGATATACACTCACCTAAAGGATTATTAGGAACACCTGTTCAATTTCTCATTAATGCAATTATCTAATCAACCGATCACATGGCCATTGCTTCAATGCACTTAGGGGTGCGGTCCTGGTCAAGACAATCTCCTGAACTCCAAACTGAATGTCAGAATGGGAAATAAAGGTGATTTAATCAATTTTGAGAGTGGCATGGTTGTTGGTGCCAGACGGGCCGGTCTGAGTATTTCACAATCTGCTCAGTTACTGGGATTTTCACGCACAACCATTTCTAGGGTTTACAAAGAACGGTGTGAAAAGGGAAAAACATCCAGTATGCGGCAGTCCTGTGGGCGAAAATGCCTTGTTGATGCTAGAGGTCAGAGGAGAATGGGCCGACTGATTCAAGCTGATAGAAGAGCAACTTTGACTGAAATAACCCCTCGTTACAACCGAGGTGTGCAGCAAAGCATTTGTGAAGCCACAACACGCACAACGTTGACACGTATGGGCTACAACAGCAGAAGACCCCACCGGGTACCACTCATCTCCACTACAAATAGGAAAAAGAGGCTATAATTTGCACGAGCTCACCAAAATTGGACAGTTGAAGACTGGAAAAATGTTGCCTGGTCTGATGAGTCTCGATTTCAGTTGAGATATTCAAATGGTAGAGTCAGAATTTGGCGTAAACAGATTGAGAACATGGATCCATCATGCCTTGTTACCACTATGCAGGCTGGTGGTGGTGGTGTAATGGTGTGGGGGATCTTTTCTTGGCACACTTTAGGCCCCTTAGTGCCAACTGGGCATCGTTTAAATGCCACGGCCTACCTGAGCATTGTTTCTGACCATGTCCATCCCTTTATGACCACCATGTACCCATCCTCTGATGGCTACTTCCAGCAGAATAATGCACCATGTCACAAAGCTCCAACTATTTCAAATTGGTTTCTTGAACATGACAATGAGTCTTGAACATGACAATTCACTGTACTAAAATGGCCCCCACAGTCGCCAGATCTCAACCCAATAGAGCATCGTTGGGATGTGGTGGAACGGGAGCTTCGTGCCCTGGATGTGCATCCCACAAATCTCCATCAACTGCAAGATGCTATCCTATCAATATGGGCCAATGTTTCTAAAGAATGCTTTCAGCACCTTGTTGAATCAATGCCACATAGAATTAAGGCAGTTCTGAAGGCAAAAGGAGTCAAACACCGTATTAGTATGATGTTACTAATAATCCTGTAGGTGAGTGTATATATATTTCAAAATTAAATTTAAAAAACATAGTATAAATAAGTGTGCTTTGGAAATTACATTGACACTTTCACCTAAAGTATATTTTCCTGTAACATAAGTTACTATAATACAATTATTTTTGGAGTATCAAAAATATTTGGTAAAAGCATGATGTTACTATACTTTTCATATATTAACTGATGGTACAATTTTTTGTTAGTCTTGCAATGTTAAGATTTGAATATACAGTATTTGTAACACAATTTTTTTCACTAGGGAGTCCCTTCACATTAGAAGAACTATAGTCCCTGGTCCATGTCCCAGATGGAATGTGAATTTTAAGGGAAGGTTTTAAATAAGTGTTGTTGGATGTGAACTAACAGCGAACTTTATTATGAAGCAAAGTTAAAGTTCTCTCATTCCAAACGCAAATAAAGATCTATTATATCTTGACAATTGGTGCCCCATAATGAATGGTTATGACTATAACCTGTGTTCCCTGAGGGAGAGGAACAAGATACAACACATATCGTATGGGTTATCACGCCCTCTCGTGTCCTGGCTAAAGACACCTTTTTTCATGATATAAAGGCAGGCAAACCTGTGGTGACATAGGCGCAGCCACAGTTGACTCTCAGTTTGATAGTTGCTCTTCTCTGAGCTTAGCTGTAAGGCCGCAATTTGTTGTACCTTGTTCCTCTCCTTGGGGTAACAGAGGTTGTAGTCATAACCATTAATTCCCTTTCAGTCAATTCACTTCCTATGGGACATATATTCGCGCCCAGCCGAGTTGTGAACAGAAAACATACTTTTTATTGGTTTTAATAAATAAATAAACATTCACACAATTTACAAAAGGCACCTCTCTTGAGGCCATCGGAAGGTAAACACTTGCTCTGAGGACTTGCTGTGATTCCCTGAGAAACAGAACATTTGTGTGTTGGTGGGGGCTGTGCTTGTGAGACTGTGCAACACTCTTCGGGACTGATTCCCTACATAGAACATAGCGCCTCTTGGGTGGCATTGAGAGAGGAGCAACAGTGACTCCCTGTTGCCAGAACTCGCTCCTCTCCAGGATTCTTCCTTTCTGGAGGCCTGGTGAGGACCTTTACTCCAGGCCGACTGACATGGGGGTTACCTGCTGTTTCACTGGACAGGAGCCTGGGCAAGCTGATGGTGGAGGCCTCTAAGGGGGGGCCTGCGGGGTGGTAATTTTTCAAGTCATAGTCTGTTTGGGCTTCACCTCTCATCACGGATCGAGTGAAAGGGAACTCTACTCAATTTGGATAGATATATTACTAAAAATTATTTGCTATAGGAAGGTTGAAAATATTTAGAGGATATTATCTCTGCAGCCCAATCAGGCATCTGTTTGGCAAACGTGTAATAACATTAGACTTGTGTTGGTCAATGTAGATTACCCAGAATTATTGGACAATAAAGCATTGATCTTGTTTTTGGTCTTTTACTTTGATACCATGGGATTTTCCTTTATTTTTTAAGCTTTGGGTCATTGGGGATTTGATAAGAATGTTAAAAAATATAATAAGCATGGTGTATAAAATATCAATATTTTTGTTTCTTTCGATTTTTTGTGAATTGTGGGTTTAGGCAGGGGTGTCCAATCTCACTCACTCATAGTCTATACCACGTTATCCTGTATATAGGGTCACGGAGGGCCTGGAGCCTATCCCAGGAGACATAGGTCACGAAGCAGGGTACTCCTTGGACAGGGTGCCAATTCATTCCAAGGCATACACACATACTCACTCATAGTCTAGTCATAGTCTCAATCTATAGGCAAACTGGGAACGCCAATTAGCCTAATCTGCATGTCCTTGGACTGGAGAGGAAATTGGAGTATCCAGAGGAAACCTACCAAGCACACATACCCAAGGCAAGAATTGAACCTGGAACCTGGAGGTGCAAGGTGACAGCGCTAACCAGTGTTTATGTGGTCAGGGGTAACTCAGTGGACTACAGTTCAGAAGATCCCAGGTTCAAATCCCACAGACACCAAATTGCCCCTGTTTGGCCCTTGAGCATAACCCTTAACCCTCAACTGCTCAGAAGTATAATGAGATAAAAAAAAATATATATATAAGTCACTCTGGATAAAGCACTACCTCTTTGTCACCTATGTCCAATCTCCCCTTTTTTTATTTTTAAGTGCTACAGAACTTATTAGCCTCTTTATTGTCGGATGTGTTAATATAAAATATATCATGATAGACAGCAATATCCTAACAATAAGGCAGCACTTTATTAATTTCAAAATGAGCTTCCGGTTGTTATAGAAGCTTAATTATTTTAAGCTTTTTAAGCCTTACCTAAGTATGATGATGAGAATCTGTGTGCAGCTTTTGACTCACTCTATTTAAATTCATTTGAAAGAGTAAATGTGAGTATGTACAAAGTGAAATGCTCATTAGAAAATATACAGCGAATAGTTTCAATGTAATAGATTTTCAAAATATAAATGTTATATTTAAGCAATATCAAACAAGAGGGAATGCTGTTGTACTGAGAATTAGAACAGTTGTGATGTAGTTGTAGATATTACAGTTGTGCAAATATTCAAATATTCACACAAAGTGTTGATTAAGATGAGATAACATTATCAGAGTGTTATCATGCTGAAAGTGCTTCCGTGATTGGTTTTGAGTGTGAGTTTTGGCAGGCTTTTTTTCCGGCTTGCTCTCTCCTTATTACTGCAGATACAAAACTACCTCAAACCCATGCTGATGACTGACAGTTGTAATTAATGATTGTTTGAACACCTGTACACACACCCCACACATGTATTTTATGGAATAATCAACATATCACATACAAAAACAAGACCATTTTCTTTAAAGACTGGTATGGCCAAGGCATTATATTTATCTATAAACTTCTAACCAAAACTGGTGGAAAACTTGTGGTAGTTATGAGGACTTCATGCACTCGGGATGCTTAAAAATCCTCTGAACTAGGGAGGTGTGTGTGTGTGTGTGTGTGTGTGTGTGTGTGTTTTGTAAAATGGAAGTAATGTGCTGGAAACAAAAAAACATTTAATGCATGAATGCATTTAGTCATTAATGTTGTTTGCTGAACAAACCTGTAGTCAGGTTTTAACCAGGACTTTTTTGAAAACAAGGTGTTCCTAGTATTTCATAGGTGTTAAAAGCATATTTACCAAATTGCTGTCTTTCATTAGAGGTTCACTACCATACAGTATGTCTCTTTTTCCACAGTAATCCCTAGTCAGGCATTACCACCCAGAGTGTTGATTTTACACTTTCAGAGTACATTCGTGACCATTAGGTCATATATAAACACATGTGTTAAGTCAACACTGGGAATTTTGCAGTGTAGGATATGGATTGGTGGAAAGAATCTTAAAGAATGTTCTTGAAATAACCCTCATATCAGACGTGTTCTTGGTTCTATTCAGTATTACTACCCAAATTCCTTCTGGCACTGGAAAGCAACCTTCTCTGAAATGAACAAAAAAAAAATTGGACAGAAATTAACAACTTTTTATTTCAGGTAAGGTCAAAGAAGTTCATATTAAATCTTACAGAGCAGATACTATACTTGTAATGAATGTATTCATACATTTTGTCCAGACATTTCCCTTATATGTTCTTTGTGTAAGGAAGTGGAATTGTTGTCCCATCTTTTTTTTTCGGCTGAACTCACTTATATGGCAGCACCAAAAGATCCTGGTCTAGGATTTATAAAACAGATAAGTTACTAATTTAAAAAAAGTTGTTGTGTCACTTGGGCAAATATAACATCCACAAAACTAGGTTTCTCGAGTACGGAGGAGGATTAGGGCGACCATAAAAAATAAGTTCTGATGAGGAGAGGTACACACTGAATGGGTGCAAATCCCATCTCACTGCGCGCGCCCACACACTACGGACTAGTGATAGGAAGTTTGGATCATTTTAGTGACTCGGTTCATTGATTCTCGTCCTTTAAAATAGAGGAGTCATTTAGTTCATTTCATTATTTTGATCAGAAATAAAAGAAAATGTTACATTTTCAATAAACAGACCCCAAAACGTCTACATACAGTACACACATTTTGGCTATAGTGCCAATAATGAACATATTACAGTGCCGCTAAGGACATATTATGATAAACAGAATGAGCAACTCACCTCTCGTATCTTCTAATAGCGTCTACGAGAGTCACGTAACAAGAGAATGGACGACCCGGACCAGAACACTCGTGAGGTAATTACTCATTTCTGTATACATAACCTACGAGGTTTAGTGAGGTGCTTTGCGCATGCGCGTCCAGTAGAAAATGAACGAATCACTCTCCGAGACGACTCGTTCTTCTGAGTCACGTTCAAAACTCGTTCAAAAAGGACGAATAGTTCATGAACGGCCCATCACTGCTAATCACTAATTAGCCTAGTCTATTGTCTTTATACTGTGGGAGCAATATTGTATGATTATTATTTTTGCTTATTTATCTACCTTTGTCAAAAGGAATATTGTATATTATGTATGTACACATAAGTCGCACTCTCCACGTACAGTACTTTTGTATCGTTTTGCTCAGTCGGAACATTTATATGGCGCGTTAAAAAAGTGCGCTCATCTGATTGGCTAAAGCTCGACTTGCACTGACCAATGAGAGCAGGAGGGCGTTGGTCACATGATCAGGTGGTGGCTCGGTCATATGATGTACAGTGTACATGTCGCTGGTTCAGCCTGTGCTTTATTGTGCACAGGGAAAGGGGACAAGAAGCGGACAGATTGAAAGTAATGCGATCAGCAGGGTGAGGATCAAACAGCAGAAAAGAAGTGGTGCTTTTCATCTGGACAGGTACGTGTTTTTTTTTTTAACATTAGTGGTTAAAAGACCTGGTTACTGGTGTGAAGTGTAAGAAGGTAGGCTTGTAAGGTGTGACAGTGCACTATGGGGAGGTGTGTGTGTGTGTGTGTGTGTGTGTGTGTGTGTGTGTGTGTGTGTGTGTGATTCTGTGTAATGGAAGTAATGTGATGGAAACACACCACGTTAGTGATGCTGTGGAAAAAAACACATTTAATGCATCTAGTCATTAATGTTGTTTGCTGAACAACCCTTTAGTCTGGTATTAAACAGGACTTTCTGGAAGTCAAGGTGGAATAGGAATGAGGATCATTATATTTTATATGATATACAGGAGCAATTTGGATTTATTTTCTACATTCTAGAACAATACTGGAAAATACGATGAAAACTATGAAATAAAACATATGATATTAGGTAATTAAGTAACAACAACACTAACAGTCAGTTTTATTACTTTGAGATACGAAGGTCAGCAGTTCTGGAATAGTTTTGTCAAGAACAGTATTGTCAAGGGTGCAAAGCCCATCAAGCTCCATGATCAAACTGTCTCTCATGACGGCCATCCCAGGAATGCAAGACCAAAACGTACCTCTGCTGCAGAGGAGAAGTTCCTTTAGAGTTACCAGTAACAAACTGCACCTCAGATTAGAGGCGCTATGAAGGATTTTTACAGATCATAAGTAGCAGATACATCTCAATATCAACTGTTCATGGGATTTTAGTGCATATTTTACAATGTAGAAAGAAATACCACTCCCAACTTTTTACTAGTACTGTACATGGTAATATTTGTTGCCCAAAAAAGGCTTCCTAGGTTAAAGTGGTTCGGTATGATATTTAGTCATGGTGCTGAACTGAGCTTTATCACATGAACCAGCAAATAATATGATATTTGCTGCATTATTGCGAATTCCTGACAAATCAGAATAACTGACCTTTGTTACAGCTGTCCTCGTCATAAGTAAGAAAAAATATTACTATTTGCAAATTTGTAGATATTCACTTTAATTACAGATACATGCACATACAAACAGTTTGGTTGCACTTCTTCTGAGTGTAAAAACAAATCTTCCAACACAAATCACTCCAGGAAGTGAAACAATACTGCAATCCAAATGATCATGCAAAGTCGGCAGAAAAATAGGATGAGCATTGAGCCAGCGAATGTTCCCCCCCCCCCCCCCCCCCCCCAGGAAACATGTGTGTGTGTGTATGTATGTATGTGTATATATATATATATATATATATATCCACAATCAAATGTAGGAATTGTTTATTTCATCATAACATTTTAAAACCTTTAACCTTGTCTACTGCTTTTCATTTTCAGCCACGACAATGGCAGAGTTATTGAAGCAGTTCCGTGAGAGAATACACACTGAGCTCGACAGAGTTGTGGATTTCTGGCTGAAATACTCTCATGACGAGCAATACGGGTAAAATGATGTGTTTATTTGTTCTCAGTGCATTTTATATTTTATATATACACACGTGGACAAAAGTGTTGGTACCCTTCGGTCAATGAAAGAAAAACTCACAATGGTCACATAAATAACTTTAATCTGACAAAAGTAATAATAAATAAGAATTCTATGAATGTTAACCAATGAAAGTCAGACATTGCTTTTCAACCATGCTTCAACGGAATTATTTAAAAAAATAAACTCATGGAACAGGCCTGGACAAAAATGATGGTACCCCTAGAAAATACTGAAAATACTGTGACCAAAGGGACATGTTAATTCAAGGTGTGTCCACTAATTAGCATCACAGGTGTCTACAATCTTGTAATCAGTCAGTGGGCCTATATATAGGGCTCCAGGTAGGCACTGTGTGGTTTGGTGACATGGTATGTACCACACTCAACATGGACCAGAGGAAGCGAAGGAAAGAGTTGTCTCAGGAGATTCGAAAGAAAATTATAAACAAGCATGTTAAAGGTAAAGGCTATAAGACCATTTCCAAACAGCTAGATGTTCCTGTGACTACAGTTGCACATATTATTCAGAAATTTAAGATCCATGGGACTGTAGCCAACCTCCCTGGACGTGGCCGCAGGAGGAAAATTGATGACAAATCCGAAGAGACGGATAATCCGAATGGTAACAAAAGAGCCCAGAAAGACTTCTAAAGAGATCCAAGGCGAACTTCATGCTCAAGGAACATCAGTGTCGGATCGCACCATCCGTCGTTGTTTGAGCCAAAGTGGACTACATGGGAGACGACCAAGGAGGACACCATTGTTGAAAACAAATCATAAAAAAGCCAGACTGGAATATGCCAAACTACATGTTGACAAGCCACAAAGCTTCTGGGAGAATGTCCTATGGACAGATGAGACAAAAATTGAACTTTTTGCCAAGGCACATCAGCTCTATGTTCACAGATGGAAAAATGAAGCATATCAAGAAAAGAACACCGTCCCTACTGTGAAACATGGAGGAGGCTCTGTTATGTTCTGGGGCTGCTTTGCTGCATCTGGCACAGGGTGTCTTGAATCTGTGCAGGGTACAATGAAATCTCAAGACTATCAAGGGATTCTAGAGAGAAATGTGCTGGCCAGTGTCAGAAAGCTGGGTCTCAGTCGCAGGTCATGGGTCTTGCAACAGGACAATGACCCAAAACACACAGCTAAAAACACCCAAGAATGGCTAAGAGGAAAACATTGGACTATTCTAAAGTGGCCTTCTATGAGCCCTGACCTCAATCCTATTGAGCATCTTTGGAAGGAGCTGAAACATGCTGTCTGGAAAAGGCACCCTTCAAACCGGAAACAACTGGAGCAGCTTGCTCATGAGGAGTGGGCCAAAGTACCTGCAGAGAGGTGCAGAAGTCTCATTGACAGTTACAGGAATCGTTTGATTGCAGTGATTGCCTCAAAAGGTTGTGCAACAAACTATTAAGTTAGGGGTACCATCATTTTTGTCCAGGTCTGTTCCATGAACTTCAAGGAGTTCATTTTTTTTATAATTCCGTTGAAGCATGGTTGAAAAGCAATGTCTGACTTTCATTGGTTAATATTCATAGAATTCTTATTTATTATTACTTTTGTCAGATTAAAGTTATTTCTGTGACCATTGTGAGTTTTTCTTTCATTGACCGAAGGGTACCAACAATTTTGTCCACTTGTGTAAGTGACCTAAAAGCACAATGAAGTGTTCTTGTTGTCTTACCGCTGGTGATCCGTTCAATATACATATATCCATAAATATAAAAATGAACATGGTGGTTGTGTTTCGTTCTATAGTGTAAAGTTCAACATTTTCGTTTGTGGCCAGTTATGGTCAGATTAGGACCTCATCCTCTAGAAGCTAATATTGTTGTCTGCTTTATTGTCTAAAACGTGTTTTTTAAACTCTACCAACCATTACAGAAGCAGCTATTTAACTATTAGATTAATTAATTAATTAATTAATAACTGTTTAGTAACAGTTTTTAACCAAATGGATAATAATTAATAACTTCATTATCCTAATGGACTGTGTTTAATCTTCGCTTCTTCTTCTTCTTCTTCTCTGACACAGCGGGTTTTTTACCTGCATTGGAAAAGATGGACAGATCTATGATGAACTCAAGTATGTGTGGTTACAGGGCAGACAGGTGAGATTTAAATATTCCATATTCTTATGTGTAACTGATAGTTAATAGGTTTCCTACTGGCTCTTTGGTTGTTTCCAGCCTCCCTGAACCATTGTGACAGGTGGACATTTGATTAAAAAAATGACCTTAAGTGAAAAGGGGTGTGTCTCTCCATGGTGTTGTTTGATCAACTGGGGTCCCATCCAGCGAGTATTCCCACATCACACCCAGTACTCCCGGGGTGGACCCCAGATCCAACATTGACCTGACCAGATAGATGAATGAAAGAGTTCATGGACAACGATTTGTCTTGAAACAATGTGGTACCTTTTGATCTCCTACAATTTTGCTATGCTAAACCTATGTAAATTCTGTTGCAGGTGTGGATGTACTGCAGGCTGTACCGCACCATGCCGAGGTTTCACCGGGCAGACATTCTTCAAGCTGCCAAATCAGGTGCAGTATTAAGTTGATCTTTAAGTAGCACAGATGTACATAACAACTACAAGACATCATGACATGACATCATGGTGTGTGAAAGACCCGATTGCTTTTCTAAGGATTATTATAGATTGAAGATAGATATATTTATAGATTATTATACAGCCCAAGTATTATGACTTTTAGTGGTGTAAAAGTTAAAAGAGGCCCTTATCCATGTATTTCATTATACATATGAGCAGTTGAGGGTTAAGGGCCTTGCTCAAGGGCCCAACAGGGACACCTTGGCAGTTCTGGGATTTGAACCTGGGACTTTGCGAACAGTAATCCAATGCCTTGACCACTGAGCTATCCCAGTCCAGTACAAACGTTTGGCACATAAATAGTCCTGCACCGTTTGACTTAGACCCATGAATGAGGTGTCAAATTGTGCGGCTTATTCGGGGATGGGGTGCTATTACTTTTTTAAGGGGTCTCAATGTTAAGTCTATGGGACTTTCTAAGACTTAACGTTACTTAACATTGAGACCAATTTTGATAGATTTAAGTGCAGAGTGAGAATTTGGTAGACATTTCAAATTTGCCACATTTGAAGAGGCTTGCAAGCTGTCTCAGAACATCCCCCACAAGAGGGTATAGGTTTTTCTCCCGGGGTGCAATAGGTGCCCAAATTTGCCTTTTTGACTTGTAATGGGGATTTGGCACATAAGTATTCCTGTACCATTCGTCGTAGACCCATGAAAGAGGTGACAAATTGTGCGGCTCATTCGGGAATGGGGTGGTATGACCCATGAAAGAGGTGTCATATCGTTCGGCTTATTTGGGAATGGGGGGGCTTGACATGACTTTTCTAAGGGGTGATTGGTAAACTGCCCCAGCAGAGGGCAATTAACATACAATGGCAACTTCCATAGGAACTTTGAAACTGAATAGACACAGGGGAGGGCTCATTTAACTCAGGCAACCAATCAGTCTTCACATTTATCATGATGCTCATAAGCCACAACACTTAGCAACATCATTGGCATGCTGTTAGCATGTTGCTAACAATAGTAGCATGTTACTAGCATTATGTTCGCAGAATTAGCATGTGGCTAGCATGATGCTAAAAATATTAGCATGCCGCTAGCATTATGCTAACTATATAAGCATTTTGCTAGCAACCTCATTAGAATGTTGCTAACATGATGCTAGAGTGATTAGCATGTTGCTAGCATGACTCCAGTGGTTTGCCACAGCAAGCACCACTCATATTGTCTTAAGAAAATGTACCTCTCTAGTTTTTTTTTTATTATTTGATTGAGTGACATCACATGGAGTGACAATTTTTTCCAGCATCTGCGTTTTTTTATATTTATATGCTGTGCTTGATTTAATTTAGATGAAAATGAGGGTGCGTATTAGTACATTACAATAGATCTTGGTCATTAGAAATGTTCCTTCTCTGCACACCAGCTGTGGAATTTGTCACCTGGCATTTGAGTACAATGTAAATAATTGGGACCAAGTTCCACTTAAAACAAATGTATACATTATTTCTTTTCCTGGAACACACCGTATGGCTAAACAGAACTAGATACACAACTATTTCAGTGGAAAGCAATGGGTTAAATTTGTACAAAATCCACTGTATCTTTGTACCAACCTGATTTAGCTGAGGACTTTTGAAGCTTCATGTAAATGTATTCTGCATGGAACAAGGGTTGTTGAATTTGGCCCTCGTTACTCACATTCTACTCACATTCTGGGTGACAGAATTAACGGCTGGGGTGTAGAGGAGGAAAATTTATAACAACCAAGACCTATTGTAATTTACTTATATGCACCTCAACTTTGAAGTACGACAGGCTTGAGAAAACCCAAACTATTCCTTTCAACCAATAGTATTATTAATGCTTTGACTATGTCAGTTAGACCTGACCAAAAACGTAAATAGGAGTTCTTAAATATTTTCACTTTATTAGACAGACATCTCACCTGATATTAACAGCAGGAGTTATTAGGAGGTTAAAGGGCTACAAAAAAACTTTTTTGCTTTGTTATTCAGGTGGTGCATTTCTCCAGAAATTTGCTCGAGTGCAGACCTCAGACGGTCCAGGAAAGTGCGTGTTCTGTCTGACGAGGGACGGCAGAGCAGTAAAGGTTCAAAGGACAATCTTCAGCGAGTGTTTCTACATCATGGCCATGGATGAACTTTCCCGGGTCACAGGAGACAATGAGATGCAGGTGGAAATTTGAATTTAAACTCACGCTTTGAATTGTACGTAGTTGAATGAGTGATGCTGTTAAAATATCGCACAGTCTGCCCGTAATAAAAATAAGACCATTAATGAAAGTGGTGCAACTAAACGTTCAGCTGTTCATCTGTGTGATGTGCTACAATTCATTCTTCAGTCCGATGCAGAGAACATGATGGATCAGTTAGTGCACTGGGTCCGGGTTGACCCGTCAGGTCTGGGTCGTCCTCAGCTTCCTGGTGATCATCCTGTTAACAGCATGGCGGTTCCTATGATGCTCATGTGCCTGGTGGATCAGCTGACAGAGGGCAGGGAAGCGCTTACGGAGAAATACAGTGAGCTGGGAGACTGGTGCGTCTCTCAGATACTGCAGCATGTACAGGTGTGTGAAGCATGCAGAGTACAATAATGACAATACATATACATGTTCTGTGTCTTGACAGTCAATACGCGAATATACAATATGTAAGAGTATTTATGTTGCTGCTTTTGTGAAACACCTGGTTCTTGCCTTGTTTGCTTTTCAGAGAGATGGAAAGGCCATTCTTGAAAATGTATCAGTGGAGGGAAAGGAGCTGCCTGGCTGTCAGGGACGTTTGCAGAACCCAGGTAGAGCACCAGGGACTAGAACTTCCAGTCATTTCAACAGTTTTGCAAATGCTTTTTTTTTTTTTTCTTCACATGAATGATATTAGATAAGAGGCTTTGCTACAATATTGCCATGTTCACAATATGATGCAAGTTTTGGCCTAAAAGAATTTTAACTTCATTAACTAAATAGAAATATCTACCAAAGCATGTGAGAACTTCTTCCTCTCCAAAGCCTGGCTTTTTTAATCTAATGCCTTTCTCCTCCCATGAGATGCTTTTGGTGGCTTCCATATATGTATACTACAAAAGCAGCACTGGTTTGTCTTCTTGAAAAATATAGTTGATGAACATCATCGGCATTAGTGGCTCAGTGGTGGGATTGTCGCCTGCCATATGGCTGGGAGGTCCGGCTTCGGTTCCCAGCCATCGCCAAAACCCCAGCCGCTGGGTGCAGTGCCGGTCCCAAGCCCGGATAAAAATGGGAGGGTTGCATCAGAAACCCATGTTTTACAGTGTTTTTTTTTTTTTTTTTTTTAAATACAGTACCAGTCAAGTGTTTTGGACACACCTTCTAATTCAATGGGTTATTTTACTTTTTATTCTTTTGAACATTATACAGTATAATTAATACTGGTAACATTTAAATTATGACAGAATATGGAATATTTTAGTCAACAAAAACATGTTAAATAATCCTGAATATGTATTATATATTCCATTCTTCAAAGTAGCCACCTTTTCTTCTAGTAAAAATGTGTTGTGCAATCATTCTGCCCAAGAAAAAACCCAGTTCAAAGTGAAAACTGAAAGCCCAATACTGACATAATGTTTACATTAATGATGTGTGTATGTAAACTTCTGGCCACAAGCAGTACGCTGCTGATGTGGGTAATGTCATTAGGTTAAGAAACACCAGCGTTTTCCTTTAAGGGAAGTTTGCATGTTAGTTTACACAGACCGATTTGAGATGCTTTCTTGTTTGCATGTTTTTTTTTTTACTTGCATAAGACTCTAACCCATAAACACATAATGCCCATGTCATGCCCAGGTCATGCCTTGGAGGCTGGCTGGTTTCTGCTCCAGTATGCAAAGGCACGAGGTGCAGCAGATCTGCAGACCACGGCTGTGCAGAAGTTCATGGAGGTTCCTTTTCTCACCGGTTGGGACAAAGAACATGGAGGACTCTTCTACTTCCTAGATGCTGATGGTCACTGTCCCACTCAGGTTAAAATCATAACTCAGTACAGTTTCATTTGGTTATTTCTATGCAGGATGTTTTCAGTATATTTGCAAACGTATTATCTATTCATTAGCGATGTTATTCCTGACCTATCCATAACTCATGTTGACTGTGTTGACTGAGTCTTTTATCAGCTATAATAATTTAAACGCTCTATAAAATTTGCAATGATAGATTTACGTTGTTATTTATTAGGAATCTATGTAAAACAGTTTTGGCCATTAAAAGGCCTATCACTGATCAGAGTATAGACCAGTTTTTAACATAAAAATGACAATGAGCGAAATGATTAGATCCGAAAATAACTTTTTATTTCCCATTGGGACTCTTCAGTACCACCACAAAAAGTCACACCTTCTTGGTCTGCTCCCATTAGGCGTTTGGCACCGCGAAAGTGGGCTTCAGTGCATTTCATAGGAACTCAAAACCTGTAATAATAAACCAGTAATCCTGCATTTTAAAAAATAAATAAACTTTCAAAGAAGGCCTGTTGGTCAGCTGTGGGGTTGTGCATCCTAATCCCTCATTGGGGAATCAATTGGTCTTCCGTCAGACAGAAGTACTCCCACTACACAAATGGAGAATTCATGACCATACTGTATAGTAGCTAAAACACACCATTCCAGCTTGTCTGTTCTCTGATTTTGTTGTGTAGCTGGAGTGGAACATGAAGCTGTGGTGGCCTCATTGTGAAGCTCTCATCTCTTATCTAATGGCTTATGATCACTTCAGAGATCCTGCACTGCTGGAAAGATTCACCCAAGTCTACGATTACACTTTTTCCCATGTGAGTAATCCTATCCAAAATACCATACCATCAGTCCATTTAAGCTAATAAAATTAATATGCCTGTTCTGTCTCTGTTTATAAATGTAGATATGAGACGTACCGTACTAGTCAAAAGTTTGGACACAGGTTGGGATTCTAGAGCAATACTCAAATTTTTCAAAATGATGAAATAACATGGCAGCTCGGTGGCTTAGTGGTTTAGTTTATTTCTATAGCACATTTACTACAGCCACAAGACTGACCAAAGCCTAAGAAAAATAAATAAATAAATAAAATAAACAAACACAGAAGCTTAAACGGACAGTAACGCCTAGTAGGCCAGTGAAAACAAATGAGTTTTTAAAAGGGATTTAAAAGAAGTCAGACTAGGAGCCATTCGAATATTGATTGGCAGGCCGTTCCAAAGACGAGGCCCAATTACTGAAAAAGCACGGTCACCTCTACGCTTAAGTCTGGAGTGTGGAATTAAAAGGAGATTCTGGTCACAGGATCTTAAACTTCTCAGGGGGGTGTGTTGGTGCAGCAATTCTGTTAAGTAGATGGGTGCTTGCTGGTGTAGCGATTTAAAAACAAATAGTAAAATTTTAAAATGTATTCTGAAATGAACAGGTAACCAGTGAAGGGCCTTCAAAAGCGGAGTCGCATGATCCCTTTTTTTCTTTTTCAAGAGAAATTTAGCAGCGGCGTTCTGAACCAGTTGAAGACGGGCGATTTGGGATTTAGAGATACCAGAATAAAGAGAATTACAATAGTCAAGGCGAGATGTAATGAAAGCATGAATCGCCATCTCTAGAGTCTTATAAGTGAGGAAAGGTTTGATTTTTGCAAGTGTACGGAGCTGATAAAAACTAGATCCGATCACGGTAGAGATTTGTTTATCAAATTTTAATTTGTCATCTAGCAGGAAACCTAAGTTCCGAACCTGTGAGGACCTAAAGGCTGTTAGAGGACCCAGATCAAAATCAGGGGCCTTCATGTGTTCCGAAGGGCCAAAGACTATCACCTCAGTTTTCTTTTCATTAAGGGATAGGAAGTTTTGAGATAACCAAGATTTAACTTCATCTAAACAAGCTAACAAAGCAGTCATGGCCAAGCCATCATTTTTCTTAAAAGGTAAATAAATTTGTGTGTCATCAGCGTAAAAGTGGAAGGATACCCCATGCTTCCTAAAAATGGAGCCCAGTGGCAGCATGTACAATGAAAATAAAGTAGGAGCCAGCACGGAGCCTTGTGGAAGACCACAGGGAAAAGAAGAAGTCGTCGACGAGGAGAAATCTCCTATCCTAACCACATATTTTCTGTCAGATAAAAATGACTGAAACCATTTTAAGACAATGCCAGAGAGACCCACCCAAGACTCTAGTCTATTTAATAATATTGAATGATCAATAGTGTCGAAGGCAGCTGATAAATCAAGAAGAACGAGGATCACAGAATCCCCCGTATCAGTAGCTAAAAAGATGTCGTTTAACACTCTCAGGAGAGCTGATTCGGTACTGTGGGCCGCCTTAAAACCAGATTGAAAATGTTCAAACAAACTGTTTAAAGCAAGAAAAGATTGAAGTTGAGAAAACACAATCTTTTCCAAAACCTTAGACACAAATGGTAAAACAGAGATAGGGCGATAATTATTTAGGACAGACGGATCAAGTGAAGGCTTCTTGAGGAGCGGAGTAATAGTAACTACCTTCAAATTAGTAGGAACGACACCTGTTGAGAGGCACTTATTAAAAAAGGACACTAGGCCCGGTCCAACCGAATCAATAATTTGTCTTAGAAATCTAGGATGAATGGCATCATATGGAGAAAAGGATGGTTTCAATTTAGCAATAGTGTCTTTGAGTGATTGAGTAGAGACTGGTTCAAAAACATTCCAAAATGCAGACAGCGGCAGGGGAACAGGCTGCTTCATAGAAAAAGCATAAGCTCCAAGACCAGGTTTGCTTACTTTGTCTTTAAAAAACCTTGAGAAGCTTTCGCAGAGGACGACAGAAGCAACTGACATAGTGTTTATAGGGGGATTGACAACAGAGGTAATAACAGAAAACAGCACCTTAGGTCTGGATTGATGATGCGAGATTAAATTTGAAAAATAGGTTGCCTTGGCTGATTTAGCGGCTCTCTGATAAGCTGATAAACCGTCTTTAAACAACTGTAAAGAGATGTGTAAGTTGTCTTTTTTCCATTTTCGCTCAGCCTTTCTACAAGACTGTCTCAGTCGCCGGGTCTCGGCGGTATGCCACACTTCAGATTTAGGTTTGAGCTTAAGAGGCTTCAGAGGGGCAATTTCATCCTTAACAACAAGCCAGGCATTATGTAACAGACTGAGGTGTTCGTCCGCATCCAGGTCTGATAGTGGGGAGTCCAAAAGTAGGTGAGAAGAAGACTTTTTAAAACACTGACTAAAATTGATGTTAAACTGCGGCGAATAAACTCTAGACAGAGATGTCACTTTAGCAGAGGCAAGAGGAAGGCTCGGAAGACATATGGAAAATAAAACAGGCTTATGATCAGAGAGCATATAATCAGAAACAATAACATCAGTGATATCAAACCGTAGGAAAGGATAAGGAAAGGATAGTGGTTAGCACTGTAGTCTTGTGCTACCAGGGTCTGGGTTCGATTCCCACCTCGAGGCTGTGTGCATGGCATTTGCATGTTCTGCCCGTGCTTTTGGTGGATTCCGTCCGGGTACTCCGGTTTCCTCGCACAGTCCAAAGACATGCAGATTAGGCTAATTGGCGTGAGTGTATGAACATAAGTGTGTGAATAAGCATGTGTTTGTGTGCCATGTGATAGTTTGTCAGCAAAAAAAAAAAAAAAATCAATTTAAAGACACAGAGGTCAGCTGTTCTGGAAGAGTTCTTGCATGAAACAGTTTTGTCTAAATGCATTTGCAAAACCCATCAAGCACGATGATTAAACTTGCTCTCATGAAGATTATACCAGAAAAAAAAGAGACCAAACCTTGCCTTCATTCATTCAGAGTTAGCAGCCTCAAAAATCCCCAATTAACAAACGGCACCTCAGATGGAATTACAAGGTGTGTCCAAACCTTTGACTGGTAGTGTAAGAGAGGTATAAACACTGATAAATGTTCATCACATCAATCCTGCTGACTGGTAAGCCGTTTCTCTTGCAGTTTTCTGATGAAGAACATGGCGAGTGGTTCGGATATCTGAGTCAGCGGGGCGAAGTGGTGCTGGATTTTAAAGGGGGTCCTTTCAAAGGTGAGCATGGGTTTACTCCATGTGATTTGATGCCCTCATTCCGTTGATGTTCTGAACTTGGTACAACTACTTACAATGTAAAATGTCCCGATGTTGTCAGAGAGAAATTTTTCTCAGCATATTTTGTGCATTTTATCCAGGGTTCTTCCATGTTCCTCGATGTCTCTACATGTGTGAGAAGATGCTGGATCATCTGCTCACAACACTCAAGTCTTAAATGTAACCAAAAACTGACGGATGACATTTTATGCACTTTTTTTTTTTTTAATCACTGTGACATTTATGCATGCTTACACTCCATGTTAATACTGAGCCTTTTTGGTCCATGTACTGCAAGTGCCAATGTTTTCTATCTCAATTATAAAGGGAATAGTTCTCTGGACACAAAGTATAAAGCCAGTGAATATAATATACAGCTAATATGCAACATGTTCCAGTCAATTATTTCTTACATCAATTAACTTGTGTAAGCAAAAGAATAGGTTCATGTCTTGATATTGTAATGTTAATAGCACTACATATTCTGTTTAAAGTACTCAAGGAAGCAGAACAAGGTCACAAGCAACTCAGGGGTACGTATGCCTATGACTCATTTTTCTTAAATTTGAATGATCTCAGTTGGACTCCGAACCCATTTCAGAATTACCCTAGATTAAGCTTTTAATCACTGCTCTAACCCTCAGTGGTTCATTGGGTTAATGTAAGCATTTATCACAATATATTGCTTTCAGTGAGGAGCTGGATCAAAATGTTCAACTAGATTCAGCTAACATGCCTAAAGTGGTGAAAGTGGTCATTCTAACGATTAGTACACAGCTATAATTAAGCCATGTTTTGAGTTTGCTACTCCTCTAAAGATATTAAGAAATTGTTCAAGTTTATATTTTTAGCCCTGTAGTTAGTTTCTGGTCTGATTAGGTGATTTCAGGTAAATATTTTACATAAATGCAATTTATCAACACTTGAACACTATACCGTAACTACACTATATTTTACATACTTGAAATGTATTGCTGAGTCAGCATTCTGATGGTGGTCCAATATTATTTACAAACATTAATATTAACTGTTGATTTACAACATTTCAGTTGGGGAGGTTGAACCCCAGAATTTCAAAGATGTTTACTGTTTATGTAGTGCCAAGGCTTTAAAATCACTGCAGCAATTAATACAGGTCGACGATTATCTAAACTCACCTCATGCATTTAACCATTTTAAGCATCTATCTAAACATTCAGGCTTGTACTTTACTTTTTCTCATAACCAGTAGATTTCCCCACTTTTCATGTTATGTTGTTCAGGAAATTGAGCAACAGAGGATTATGAAAGTCTTTGTCTTGTCAGTTTTATGTCAACCTGTTCCCAGAAAAAAATAATAATAATAAAGAATTAAAGAAATCATTCAAGAATCTCATGACTGACTGACTGTTGGGCTCTGGTTTGTTCTTCACAGACTGTAGACTGAAATACAATGGAAATTCTAGAGCTGGGTTTGGCTCTAGTACTGTTTAAATATTCCTTCAATTATATGTTAGCAAGACTGTTCATGATTCTTCAGGAAATACAAAACAAATCAGTGATTGTGTTGTGATGCAGCCTGGCAGGAGGCAAACTTGCAAGGTTACTATTAGTTTCCCAAAAATTTAATGTTGTGAAATGTCTACTTCAATAATTATTGTTTCAGCCAGCATTCCTTCATCTGGAAGGCATCCCCGTGCCAGAAAAGGACATGCTTCACATCCATCTTACACAAAATCACACATCCACAGCTTCCTAAAACAATTCTAAACTTTTATTCTCTAACAAAAGTGAAGAAACAAAGGCAACATGGAAATGAAAATGTTTATACACAAACTCACAAGTTGCTTGTCTGCAATACCAATAATAATAATAATAATAATAATAATAACGATAATTATGTATTCATTAGAACTGATGAAAAACAAAATGAAACTAAGTGAGTTACACTTAGGTGTTTGTACAGTTCCTTGGACTTGGGGGGAGATGGCAGCGAGAGAGAAGAAAAAAAGACCAACAGAACAGTTCAAAAAAAATTTCAATTTAAAGTCAGTAGACAGAAGAGGGTAAATGTACAGTGACCTATATGGGGAAAAGTAGCACCAAAACTCAAATGCCGTTTTTTCCCCCCTCCCCGATCCATTTCCCTTTTTTTTTTCTTTTACTTTTTTTTTTTTTTTAACTAGTTCATCAAAACAGAGAGTCTCTCGACAGCCGCAACAAAACACGAGACTCGGTACATAAAAAATACACGTCGTTTTCACGGCATCTGGGCCACGTTTCTTCTATGTCCAGCACTACCGAACCGTTGTGTGTGCGTGTGTGGCTGAACTATGTCACATTATGTAGGTGAACAAGTTGGCGGTCAGGGAGTTCAGAACTGTGTGGTACAGTTTAATGCTACAGAAAGACAGACAGACAGCAGGGCTCAAGTGTAAGTTTTCAGTAATGACCAGGTGTAAAGTAGCAGACAGAAGCTGAGCGGAGTCGTCGTGAGCAGATCGGCACACAAACATGACAATGGAGGAACGAGAAGTCGGAGTGAAACAGGACAGACGTGATGCTGATGCCACACCATCCAGAAACAAGGCGGGGAGTGCAGCACTCAACAACGGGCGCCACTGAGAAGGAGTGAGTGTGTGCAAAAGTATAAAGAAAGGAGCGCGTGTGAGCTTATTAAGTCAAACCTCCATGAAATCTCCTCTACTCTCTGGGTGAGTTTTTTTTTCTTCTTCTTCCTGGCCCAGATGATTTTAGAACTGATACTCCGTGGGTCACTTTCTCTCGGTTTTCTCCTTTACATGTTCCAACAACATCACAAGACCTGGCGAGGAAGAGAGAGTGAACACTCTTAAGAAGACTTTCTTAAATAAAAATATTTTCGATTTGAAATTTAATGAGCCCATTATTTTACAATGCCACAGGAAGCATGTTTCTTCCTTTTTAATTACTAGCATAAGAATGAATAATTCTTCCTTTTATTTAACCCTCCAGCACCACTGACCAAACACCACTTGACCCTTTTTCAAGTGCTCACTGCATATTTGTACAGTAAAATGTCCTTTTTACTCCGATGTTATACGCATCAGGCAAACGGACACTTGAGTATTAATAAATATGAATGGTGATCACCTTCCAATCTACAAAATCTACATCAGAAATCATAGAGCCATGTTTAACAGTGAAAATAAGAGTATTTTCAATACAATACGAAACAATACGGATTTTCATATTGAACAGCTGTGTGGCCGTAAGAAAAATCACTTGGTGAGGCTAAGCGGAGAAAGGGAGCATAAAGATTGGACTTTGGAGCACTAGAAAAGGTTCATGTGGTTTGATGAGCTGACCATGAGATTGACCCTATTCCATAGTGATGGGGGCTATTTAAAAAGCGCCATGCCTCTCTTTGTAGCTGTACAGGCATGCGGTTGACTGGTCGTGTCTTCTTTGACTCTGAGGCCTCTGTGGATTTTGATCCTCCTTCAGGTCTCTGACTTTTCCTTTTCCTCTTAGAGTCCTTAATCCTACTGCCACGACCGGTGCGCTTCTGGTCCTGCAACTCGATCTGAGACATGAAGGTGGAAAGCAGTTAAACCATCCTATTAAGTAAAAAAAAATCCACACTAACACACATCATAAACATTACAATCGTGAATCTGACCCTTAATTGTTGCAGTTGGCCGTTATATAAAAACCTGTGTGTCCTTTCTGTCCTCTAACCTGTATAAGTGTGTGTAGAGCCTGGCGTGGTGGCGGAGATGCTGCTTGTAATAGCCTGTAGATGGTGTGCGTCTGGTCGAGAGTCACCTCCAACAGGTCGCCTTCTAGCTGCAGCTCTTCTAACTGAGCTCTAGTTGAAGCGGCCAGTTCAATTACTGACCCTTTGAGATACGGAATCAATGGCACCAGAGACTCCACCCCTAATAAAGGGACGTGTAGGGTTAAGAAATTTGAATGCTATGCTGCAAATGTTTTGAAAAACGTAAGAGACAACTTATTTACAGTACTAACCTGTTACATTGTCAATGTCTGACTTCTTAATGCCACTTTCACCGCCAGACTGCGGAAGGATAATCAGTTTTCACAAAGGTTACCATGTGGACATTTGTACAGCATACGAGTACAAATATAAGTCAATGGAAACTACTGGAAAGATGTTCTCTGAAAAGGCAACCACTTTGATCCATATTCCGAGAAAACAGGTAAACCTCACCCTCACCTGAACTCCATTAGCAACTTTCTCTCTCTTGCTGTTGGCTGCATCACTTTCTTCAGTCAGATCGATCACGCCGTCCTCTGGCTCCTCAGAGTCTGACAGTACAATAACATCCTCCGGTTTCCCTTTCTTGTCCTGCTTCTTCTCTTCCTTCTCGCTGCTCTTAGTTTCTTTCAGTTCCTGCAGCCTCTGTAGTGCCCCCTGCAGCTCAGGGGAATCCAGGGCTTGTTTGGCTCGGCCTTGCCAGTTAATAGCTCTCTCTGTGAGACACTGCAAGGCCTCGCCCTCGGGCAGTCGCACAGGCAGTTTCTGTAACGCAACCAACAATGCTAGAATGATTTCTAGCCGTGGGCGCCGTGTTCTCTGGCACCGTGGGCACAGGAATCGCGTGTCCCAGTCCCACCAACAGAGTGGGTTTACAAGTGGCACATCAACAGGGCCCAGAACAGAAGGGAAGGGCACGCAGCCTCCGTGAAACCAGTCTCTGCACAGATGGCAGCGGTGGAGCAGAGCGTGGGCCTGGCCACCACACACACACACAGACTGGTTGACTGTATGGGAGTCACCGTTCTGTTGCGAGCCGTTTTCTGAAGTCAGAGGCTTGTCCGAGTCCTCTGATTCACTCCACCTCTGCTCACGTTTGACGTCTGTAGTCTGTGCCTCCTTGAGTGCGTTTCCGAGACCAGGCTTGGCCAGGTTCAGCTGTCGGACGCGCAGCAGAGCCTCTCTCTCATGCTGTTCTCCCTCTTTGAACGCCATTACCTAGACAAGTTTCAAGGTACGGGAAATATTTCAATAAATACAGCAATATGGTAGGTCAATGAAATGGACTAATCTTTCTGGAACAGATACAACAGAATATTGTATAATTTTAAAGCCTACTGGGAGAATTTGTTTTATTCAGGCCAAATAGAATAATCCTAGCAAAGAAAGCCCATGGGGGGGGGGGGGGGGGGGGGGGGGATGGGGGGGTGGAGTAGTACGTGGTTTGGGAGGCTCCGGAGGATTATTGTTAAAATCGTTTCTAAATTGAGCTTTCCCTTTTAATTTTACTGTTATTCTTCCCCGGTAACAGTTTTGTTTGTATATTCATCTCCAAAAGGTGGTTACAATGTCCAGTATAAACACCAAAACCAGTAGCACAACGCAGGCCTAATCCACAGGTCATGGCCTCACCTTCGCGTGATTGGCCGCCGTGCGCTGACCCCACTGTTCACCTGGCAGTTTCTGTGATTGACAAGGGTGCGCTGAAGCTCGAGATACTGTCCTCATTGAGGAACGAAATTGCAGATATCATAAAACGATGCTTAGGAAAAGTGCAACAATATGTATTCGCTGTGTGTGATTTTGATTGGTCTGTATAAATACCCCCGGGTTCAATGGAGATACACAGACTGACAGAACTGGCAATAACGACTGAAATTTGTACTAGATAACAAGACTCTTTATACATCTTGTATTAAAATTTTGATAAATGCACACATCTGGGCTGCTTTCAAATAAGCTGGCATTGAAGAGAAACTCAATTGCTTTATATAGCCGACTTTACCCTGAGAACTTAACACAGTTTAAATTACATGCTGTGTGCTTTAACTCACAATGGCTCCTGGGTCTCGGAGGTCCTGAGCAGTGAGCCCCAACACGTCGACATCGGAGTCTGCTTCTGAGCTCGAGATATCTTCCTCTCTCTTCTTCCTCTTCTCCACACATGGACATAATACCTGTACAGAGTGAGACAGGGACATTCACCCTTATACACCCTTCACAGTTCCTCAGAAACACTAATCCAGATACTTAACTACATTTAAAAAAAAAAAAAAAAAACCTCCACAGATGATCGATCAGTTTCTGCTTGTCATGTGCATTTCCAACCTCACATTTTCACACATTTTCATCTCTGCACTGTATTGGTCACCAGAGCTAGCCAGCACATACCTCCAGCAGGCTGTGCTGGCTGTTCTTCTTCAGGAAGGTCTTGCTGGCCTTTTCCCTCCAGGAGTAGGCACTGGCCACCTGCAGCTCGAGTTGCCGCAGCTCCTCCATCCGCACGGGAAGGTCACGGCCAACTGCCACCAGACCCTCCAGGTCATCCAGACATGGGTAGTGCTCTCCATTCTGCTGTGAGATTATAGGGCAAAAAAAAGGACATGCAAGGGGAGAGAAATGCACTTGGTTAGACTTTTAACTGGATAAAAGGTGGCTAGTAGCTTTCACTGGTACTCAAAATTGAGAAATTCAAGTTCATATTAGTAATTCATTCACATCTCGCACCAACGTTATCCCCTAAGATCAACATTAATTCCTTAAAGTATAGTATAGGTCTACATATATACTATGACTCTTTTTTTTACTTTAAAAAATACTCTATGGTTGCAATAATTGGCATTTAAAAATTTCAATAATAAGCATTATTATTGAGAATGGTGAGTCAGGTTCCACTGGTTGTACTTGTGACTGCAGTCCAGCCGGTGTGCTGATGAATCCACTTAAAATAGTGAGCCACTTGAGTGAGTGTACACTCTGGGGAAGACAGCCTAGCCTCTATGCATCTACACTATGACTTTTAATACCAGAAAGACCGACTAAAGCACTATTCGGACGGGACTAGTTTTACTGGGGGACGTTCGAGTTTAAATTTTTTTCAGCCGACGTCTGTCATTTCATGTATGGGTTCGGACCTTATTACGGAGGTGGGCGTGTCTGTGTTTTACATGTGGGCATTGCGCAAGACCACGTGTTGTGGATGAGGATTTCTACTGGAGCGTAGAAAGCAGAAACTCGAATACCAGCGCACTAGAGATTGTACGGTAGTTCACGCTGACCAAAAAACACAAGAAAACGCGTTTCGGGAAAAAACATTTTTCGGCAAACACATACATTCGCATTCGGACGTGATTAAATTTCTCAGAGGACCGCCAGGTTTGCTGAAAAACAGTAGGTAATTTGCTCTGGAATTTTTACAGAGGTTGTGTGAGAAAAAGACAGACATGGCAGATTCGGACGGGATTAAAATCACAAAGTACCTCTGTGAAACAGAAATTTCTCTAACGTCCCCCAGTAAAACTAGTCCCGTCCGAAGAGTGCTTAATTATTGATTTAAAAGGGGTCAGAAATATGGAGCTCAATTACATCTACAGGATCTGAAAGAACTAGCAAATTTAAACGTGATTGTAAACTAAACATCAACGTGTTAAAGATGAATTGAGAAATAACAAGCTAATCTGTAACCGAGATTTCATGACATCCTTAAATAAAACCAATCTTGCCTGGATCTCCTCCAGGTCAGTGACCCAGGCACGGGCTCGACTCAGGCAGGCCTGGAGGGACAAGATGTTGGGTAACTGCACAGGGATCAGCTGAGCCTCGTTCACTATGGCTTCCAGTGTGGAGAGAGGATGCTTCTGCCTGTTGAGATAAATATCAAGAAAAGATCAACAGGAGTTAATACACAAGTAAGAGATGCATGTATGTGTGATTAATGCTGAGGAAACTTGATTCAGTTTGGGTTATGCATGCATGTGCGTGTAAATCCTGGTTTACCGGTCTTCGAGGCAGATTTGGGCCTTCTCCTCCCAGCGCTCTGCGATGGTCAGAAGCTCCTGTAGCTCTGCCATGGCGGTCTCGACGCTGACGCTCTGCAGCACGTTGCAGCCAGCCTCCATCAAATTTCTCAGAACAGCCAGAGTCACTTCCCCACCCCCAGGTCCAATCGTCCTGCGCACCTGCTCCAGCCAGCGTCTCTGTTCCTGCAGGCCAGACAGCATCCCACAGGCTGGGACTACAGCCGGCAGTGCAGACCCCTCCTCTAAAAGAGCCTGCACGTCCTCTTCGGAGGGCTGCGAAGACTGTTTCCACTCGCCGCCACTGCTGCTTACAACAGCCTGGGCACGTGACTCAAACTCCTCCACCTTCTGCAGCACAACCTGAGAGTCGGAGAGTTTGGTGCAATATCTTAAGTTGACTTCCATCTGATCAGAAGATCATTCAGTAGTTTGATATTTCTCGATCTTGGTTACAGTGACAAACCTTAAAAGCATCTTAAAACAGAGGCTTTAAAAGCACATACACGGGTTTAAGGGGGAAAGTACTCTATTGAACACACCTGCACCTCCGCCAGCTGCTCCATTACACAAGGAAGATTGAGCATGGTGTCGACCAGAGACCGAAGCTCCTGGAGGCTCATCTTACTGCTCTGCTTGCTGTTAAGAAGCTCTGTACTCCTGCTCCGGCACCTCTGGACATCATCCATCACAACTATAAGCCGCTGGAGCAGCTCGTTGTCTGGAAATTTACGTTCTGCCGCCTCCTCCTTCAGTGCCACCAGATTCTTAATGTCTTAAAGGATTGAAAAAGACAGACTCGGAGTTCAAAAGGCACTGAAAAAGCCGCACTTAACACAGATCTACCCACAGACGTGTTCAGTTGCATTCTTAGAATTTGACATAAACTAATTTCAAATAATAAAATAACTGTATAACTGTATTAATTACGTAAAATTGTCATATTAAGTCGGATTTTAATAGCAATACATTAGTTATAAAACAATACCTATTTTGCTGCCCTCCTCCTGCTCAAGGGCTTCTTTTACTCTGTTAGCCCATGAGTCAAAGGACTCGGCCCGAACTTTTAACCGGTATAACATGGCCAATAGCTCATCCAGAGTATAGCGATACCTGAAAAGAAAGCAAGATAATGAAGTTTTTTTTTATTTTTGTCTGCCACATGACTGCAACCATGTCAGGAGGCGTGTGTGTGTGTGTGTGTGTGTACCTGAGGTAGAGTTTGTCTGTGGGACAGGAGCAGAGGTCTTGTGTGTGGTAGAGGCAGACAAGGCGCTCAGTACAGTTTGTGCATGCCAGAGCCGACAGGAAGCAGGTTGTCTTACACTTATCACACTGCCTCTCGTCATCGGGCAATAACTCGAAAGCCTCTCGCTCCGCCTCCGTTATACCCTGTGAAGACATTTTTGCGTTAACAGCTTGTTGGCAGCACATAGATCACGTAATGTTAATCTACAGCTAGACTCCGATTTGGACTTTTAGATTTACTGTACATCTGTGCAACTCTCTCGCTATTCACCTTCTCCAGCAGGGCCTTGCGGAGTTGCCTCTCCTCTTGGACGATAATGAACATTTCCCTGTGGGTGGCTGCAGCCAGGTTCAGGTCCAGCTTATCCGGGCAGGCGGCCATTTTGCAGGTGAGCTCCTCATGAGAAAACACGCAGTAGCGTCTGAGGTGTCTGTAATGCTCAATACACGACCGACCTAAGGGTAGCTGAATTGAGAACGAAACACAGAGGGGAGGCAAAACCACATCAACTTTCCACATGAGCATTGTGCAAAAAGAAGACCTCCTCTCCTTCAGACACTAGTTTTACGAGGATTCAAAAAGCCTAGTTAGAGTTAGAGTCTGAATTAAATAAATAAATTACTAAATTCCACCTGGCTAAGGCATCTGTGGACTTTTTGTTAGCTTACCCAATCCGCAGTGCAGAAGTTGACGGCTTCAGCAAAATTATATCCCTGATTGAAGCCACTGTGATAGGCTCGAGGGAAAGTGATGACAAATTCTCCAGCACACTGATTCGTACGGACCACCTGCCAGTTACATGGAGCCTAATTACAAATCTAAACCTTTGCAATCTCTGCTTTCATGTTATATGCAATCCAAAATAATCTTGCCGTTATATGCAATCCAAAATAATCTTGCATGCAAAGGAGCAACACATTTACAGAAGAAACAGACAGTAAGAGCAACAACATGTTCGCCAAATATTAATTGCTCCCACCGAACACATGCCGTGACAAAATTCTGCGCAAATACTGAGCCTGGTGTGTGTGCGCGCGTGCGTGACTGACCGGCACCCCATGGGACATGAGTATATTAGGGTTCATGATCGTGACGAGTTGATGGAGTAGATCTGGCTGGAACTCGAAGAGTTCAGGAGTGAGTTTCTTCATCACTTCCTCCAGGTGTTCTGCTGCTGACGCGGGAACACCATACCACGTCTTGGGCTCCCCCCTGAATGAGAAATAATTTTATTGTAGTCGGTTTCCTTCTACGGCTCCTCAGGACCTTTGTATTTATAATTTTATTTCTAACATGCATTTAATGCATATTAAATGTTAAAATGTAGGGGTCACTAAATGACTTGAGAAAGCAGGGGCAGAAGTTTATCAGGTGGAACGGAACAACAGCGCACGCTTAATACATCATTTTATTATACATTATGAAGAGAATAAGATAATAAAGTATCTACATTGTGGTTAACGTGACTTTACCAGTGTAAGTAGTTGATGGAATAGCTCCAGTGGTCCTCGATGTGCCAGCAGAAGGCAGAAAACACCATTCCCACGTACAGCCACGGCACCTTCATGCCCGAGATGTCGGCATTGATGTGGCACAATACTGATTGCTCCAACACTGGCATCACGTTCAGGTTCCAGCCACAGCGCGCGTACGCCTGAAACGGGATCAATTGTTTACTTTAATATAGTTTACCAGATGGGTACAAATAAAAAGAGACTCAGGAATAGCTTACATTTGAATGTGAACTGAAATGAACTGAATGTGAAAAGAGTAACAGTGAGAGAGTGTGTGAGAGAGAGAGAGAGAGAGAGAGAAAGCAGGAACAAGGGAAACTAAGAGAAAGGATAACAGTCAAAGAACAAACAGTGAAGCAAGATAAAATCTTCTGTGAGGGAAAACGATGCAAACCTCCTCTTCTTCAGTTAAATGTCGCTTGCCGTTGTTGACCGGAAAACCGCTCCCAAACTCTTTGGAGTGAATGTCAGCACCGTATTCAACAGTCACGTCCTCTTCAATACTGCTGACCAATCGCCAAAACTCTTTCTCAACCAGCTCTGTTGGCACCATCTAATAACATTCATACATACAAGATTATTATGGAGCTTAGCAGTGACACCTGAAAGAAAGTCTCTGAGCTTTTCCGATCAGATTCTTATTTTTTCTTAATATATACCTAGTCTTGATTTGTGAAGACATTTGAGAATATTCTGGATTAAGCACTCACGTGGACAGGCATGTTGAAGTAATCGGCCTTGAACGTGTCTGCCATCTCACCGAAACTCTGTAATGTATATTCTCGTGTAGCCTGCTCGAAACCGAACGCTTCTGTGGGTTTCTTACATTCCTACAAAACACACAGCAAATAACTGTTGTCGCTTTTCAACTGATAAAATGCTCTTTAAACGCATCCATTGATGGTGAACACTTGCGTATATTTGAGCACTTTTCATACATCATTTTTATTCAAAGCTGTAAACTATATTTATTCATTGTAAAGTGTCCTTGAGCTCTGGAAAGGCGCTATATAAATAAAAAAAATATTATTATTATTATTATAAACAGGGAGATGCTCTTGGGCCATGCTGAATGTAATCTTGCCATTTCCCACGCGTCACCTCACCTCTGCTACACATTTGGGACAGTGCCAGTTGCCCTTGGGAGGGTCTGTGAGGGGAGGCAGAAGGCAGAAAGTGTGGTAATTATCATCGCAACCATCACACAGCAGCAGCTTCTCGTCCTCGTCCCCACGGCCACACATTCGGCACACAAATGAGTCCACCTGGGAAAACAAATCGTTCTGGTTTAGTACATTAAAACACGTTGTGCAACTCTTCCGCCAGCATGAATTAACTAGAAAAATGGATCGTCGTTATTTAAGCAACTGAAGCGTATACTGATATGTTGCTCAAAATGCGCTACCTGCTTGCAGCACCAAAACAAAACAGGAACTATGACTTTTGTAGTTCTGGTTGAAGTGTCCATGAAATCGCTCGATTCCAGATTTTTTATTTTTTAAACAGGAAGTCAGTATTTCGACATGTTAAGGTTGACTTCATTCTAAAACAGCCAGAAACTGCGTAGATACATCAAACCTGCCACCAAATCTAAACAAACCTGGCTAAATCCACACGAGATCGCCAGCTTGCCTTTTGCAAATTTGCCTTTTCAGTATCCTAGAGCAAAGTCAAATGTCAAAGGAGGCGTCCTTTTTTTTTTTTTTTACTTTAATGAGATGGAACCATCTTTCTGGTTTCGAACAGACAGACAGTGAACTGTGGCAAGAATAATCAAGTCAGCTTGTTTTTTCTGTTTAATGTCAGCAAGAAAAGTAAGATTAATTTGATGTCCTAGTTTGCAGTGCTAATCGAGCTTAAGAGCATACTCCTTGGTTTATCTTCATCTTGTTTTATTTTTTTTAGTTTGTCTGACAGTGACTATGTTCTGTGGCAAGTGAAATACAACTATTTATGTTTAATGTATAAAAATGGGAAGCTGTGTTATTAACTTCAGCTTAGACATTTTAACAACATGGTACATGAAAATGCATTTACATGCGCACACGCCCATGACAGAAACAGGGCTACGAAAGGTGACTTTCTCTAAAAATATTTATTCTCACTGATGTATCCCAGTGATAGATGACATATCTTTCTGAGATCATGTCAAATATTTTTGCATAGTTCATGTCGTGACCCGAGCAGTCAGTATCTCTGCAGCACTGTTGTTTGAGTGGTTGCCATGGTACTAAAGAACCACAAAGAGACCATGAAGGGAAGGGGGGGCAATTTCGTGCCCAATTAAATACAATTACTGTTAAATACAATGAACGATCAGGTATGTAATAGTCTATGGCTTTTCCAGGAAGCCTAGCTCCATGTAATAAAACATCTCCATTAAGAAAAATAAGTGCATTCAAAGCTACTTGTGAAAAAACAAAGACACTTCAGCCTCATGCTTCATCACTGATATTACCATATTTATAGCGCTGTAAGCCCGGTGTATCCCATCAGTTTAACTGCACAGCAGATTAATGTGGAGTTTTGTCCATAGTGAGTCGTTCTACATGCAAAGCAGTTTCAGGACTCATGTATGCCAGCTGTATTGAATATGACGTGTGACATTCCAAAACGTTCTGTCCACACTGTGCTTTGGGACATGGACGTTCTTGTGTCCGGTTTAATAATAAGTGGTGTGCATGTTATCAGCCACTACACATACCATATTTATAGTGTGACGCACCAAGAAAAAGAGGAGGGGTGGGGGGGTGGGGGGACTGATACTAATCAGAGCAATTTGACTGGACGCAAATCATATGACATGAAGTACAAATATTTCACAAAGTTTCCCAAAAAAGAAACAGAGGATTTATTGTAATATTATATATTTATATACTAGCTTAATCAACTGTGGTTACTTTGTGTATTAAACAATGCAAATAGCATCATACAAAAAGCTTTTATCATCAATATTAGCTTTTATTTCATGGCTGCTTTAAGGTAGGAGCTACCAAAAATAAATTACAAAATTACTTTAAAAACTTGTAAAAAAAAAAAAAAAAAAGTAAATAGAATAATGGACTTCCATATAATAAAAAATAATAATAAAAAATTAAATAAAAAAGTGTGCTGCTAATTGCTCTCAGACAGGCTCTCGACTCATTACAGTGAGCAGCAGCAGTTTGTATGATGACACCACCTCCAGAAACATGTACTTACAAACTGTGCATTGTTGAGGTTGCGTCTCAGCCGCATGGTCATCTTGGTGCAGGGTTCATCTTTAATAGGATCGTTCGTATCAACTGCACGGCCCTCGTCCTCTTCCTTTTTTTTCACTTCATCTTTAACAATGAGGTTAGGGGGCGGAGGGGGGATGTCGAGTTCGGACTTTGTGATTAACGTCTCTCCGGTTTCTTCTTTAATGCTGCTGTTGTCCTTAACTATTACAGTCTGGGGGAGTTCATCTGAAGGAAAGGCAGCACGACTGAGTCATGTGATTTACGTTACACTGTTGAATCCATTTTAAAACTGCATTAACTTTAAAACTGTAGTTAATTTAAAACTACATTCATTAAATTTTTTTTTGCATTACATTTCTCAGTAACTTACATATCTATTAACTTGTACACCACAAGTTGGAGAACGTGCAGTTTAAGAGTATTTAAGTCAATTACAGTGGAACCTTGGATTGAGCATAATTCGGATTCCGTTCATATTCGTTCCACAGTCCCCAAAAATAAATACATAAAAATAATTAATACGATCTATAAAATGAAAATAAAACAAATTAAGGTGAGAGAGTGACGCTCGGTGTCAAAATAAGACTCGCATGATACCCGGCGCTCGTAAACTCATACTTGCCCAGTTTCCCGATTAAAAATGTATTAAAAATCTTTGCTCGGTTTGCGGAAAGTAAACCACGTTACAATCCGAGGTTCCACTGTATATTTATTTCTGTTTGTTTAAAGTACTTGTGCTTCATTAATTTGTGTTAAAACTTGTTGAAAACAAATGTGCATTTTGCGTCCTTAAATTAATTAATTAAATATTGGTTAACAGTTTCAAATATTGGTGAGGAAAAAAATGGTTAATGTTTTAACCCGTGCTTTCACCTAAAAATTGTTGAATCAAAAATCACACATGCAGACTGTGCCCCATATTCACCTTTCTTCCTAGCCTTATCTCGGGCTACCAGACCTAGTCCCATCATTTTGGGTCCGGCTCCATAGATCTGGAGCTTCTTCAGCTCTGGGTTTTTCTCTATGTCCTCCTCGGTGGGCTCGGGCTGAAGGCAAGACATTGAAACGGTAAAAAAAAAAAAAAAAAAAAGACAAACAACACATTGAACACTGGTTCTGGGTCAGTCTGGTACTATCTTACTGCTATCCTGGAGATAAATGTTAAAAAACCCTGGCGCTTCCATCCAACACACACCAAAACTGCTCATGCCACTGATGTATCTCTTAATATATCTACACATATCTGTTATATAATCTCTGAAAAGCTATACACTGACTGCAATACATAGGAAGTTTGCAGTCATACAATCATCAGAGAGTGTGAACGCAGGAAAAATAAGCAGCAGCCAAGCTAAAGGAGTAAAAGCGTTAGAGACTAGCAGAAACCCCATACGTGAGTGACGGCAGTGAGCAATATAAAACAAGGGAATCAAAAAGAACACCACTACCCAAGAAGAAAAAACACAAACAAGCCAGCAAATATACACACACAGCAAAACAAGCACAATATGTTTGTAGTGCTGTTTTTTTTTTTTTAGTACGATTGCCTTCCAGTAAGATTAGCAGCAAACACATAGGCTTAGATGAGGCGGGAGAGTTTGTGCAAAACTGACCAAGAGCTGCACGTCAACAGGAGCGAGACACGAGAAAGTGTGTGGGGGAAAGAAAGGTGTTAATGAGTGTTAAGTGGAAACGGAGAGAAGAGAGCAGAAAGAGGAGGAGAGCGAGGGCCAGCGAGAGGCAGTACCGAGGAGCTGTGTTGAGAGCCAGTGGTAAGAGGGTGGTGAGTCGGATCCTCTGGACCCTGCATGGGGAGACAACAACCGTAACAAAACAGACTCCAGAGACAAAAAAGGAGGCGACAGGAGAACAAACATCAAGGAACTGGACAGTATGGAGACGGAAGAGGAAGAAAACAAGGACAGGGTGTGTTGTGCGTGTGGGCTTTTCACAGTCACCTAGCATTTTCGTTTCAAGAAATACCTCAAAATACCTGATACTGTGTAAAACATTACACAGACACCAAATTTATTATAGGTTACAATGTTTATAGGCAATTTACTTATATTTGTCTTCATCTGTACAAACACGTGTCTCTTACTGACTGAATAATAACTCAATAAACTTTCATAAAAGAAATTTCAGACTAATGCAAATTATTTGAGACATATTGTGCAAAAATAGCTTTGTTTATTGTATAAATTATTTTAAACTAATAAGGAGGCAGGGAAAAAAAAAGCCAGCGCAATCGCAACACAAGTGCAAGTCATGAAATACAATTTTAACAATGGGCGAAGATGAAAATAGCTCCAAGACCTCAGATTAATATATTAGACTGCTTTGGGATAAGGCTTGGTAAAATGGAAATGTTTCAGATATGAAAGGAGGCGGACAGGGAAATCACAAAACTTGTGGACGTATAAAAAAATAATAATAATAAAGCATGAGAAAACAGGAATAATGCGATCAGGAAAGCAAGAGAAGCAGCAAGATATATTGTGCATGCTGGGGGACTTATGCTGAAGGCTGATTACAAGGAAATGCGAAAGAACCAGAGAAAAGCTGTCGTTTTTAAACGCACTGCATCTTAACCATTCTAGTCTTTCTTTCAGTGATATGAATTAAGAGTACCTGGTTAAAGGCTGCCTTTAATTTTAAGTCATATTTAAGATTTAAAAGTTGGTTTGTGTGATCGTTACAAGCAATCCCTGTCGGGTGTAGTTTTAACATTCATTTGCAATTTGCTTCAAGTTGAAAACGTGAACTTTGTGCAGGTATAATATTATTGCACAGAGTAATAAACCTTATCTAAACACTGTATGAGTAGCATGAAAATGCAGTTACACAGGTTTTCATCAGAGAACTGGGTCACAAACCATGACACACATCAGGATGCGATTCTTCCTTGAGCTAGTCATGTTCCCACAAGCATGATGATATTTATGAAGCCCAGAACATGGCATGATACTTTAATGTTCATTTCATGTGTCCTGTTTTGTTCTACTTCCAGAACCGATTTTGTGTACAAGCCTCGCTATCAGGGATTTTCTTGACAGCAGGGGAACTTCCTGACATTTCTGCTTTGAAAAAGGATCTCAGAAAACTGTAATCCAGAGGGTGGGGCAGTGCTGGCTTTGTGTGTGTGACTGATCTTTAAAAATATGAGTAACTAACGCTTATCTGGACGACCCAACAGACACAACGCTCACCTCAGACTGCAGGCGGTTGGCACGTCGTCCATAACTGCTGGTCTTCGAAGGCTGGACTGACTGGCGGAGGGGGATAGAGTGGGGTTTGTACTCCTTATCCACGTCCTCACTGACATATGGCCTGGGTTTACATTGCTGCAAACACACATACATACTTCTCTTATGCAGTGCTGGTTCAATTCTAGAGACATTGATCACAGTAGTAGTTGTAGTATTACCTTAACACAATAATTCCATAATAAACATATGGGAGAACAGTTCATGCATAAGTAAACTGGCAATAAATAAATAAAACAGAAAAGTAGAAAATAAAAAGTCAAGCGCCAGACAAGATTCAAAATAGACTAGATGCGATTGCGACTTAATTCACGTATAATTGAACTGCACACTCATAAGCGCGTTTTAAAAAATGTACGTCATCTGTTGAATTTTGGAACAAACTAAAATTTCTACTCGTTACCGTGAAGTGCGCGCAATGAAGGGGTGAGATCACATTTATTAAGCAGATTTCAACTGCACACTCATAAGCGCGTATTTAAAAATGTACAGCGGCAGTTAGTGAATTTTTAGATGAACTAATTAATGATTTTTTTCAAGATAAGGCCATATTCCATTTAAATTTCAAAGCAGACCATCTTGTCTTCCCATTGTGCTGAAACAAAACCTATGTTACCACAAGTTGGACAAATACGCCTGTGAGAACCCCAATAAAATTTGTTCAGTAGTTATTTTTAATGTGATACATGTACAAACAAACAGACAAAAATTACAAAAATCGTTACTCATCTTATGTCCTCCCAAATTATTTTTTCGAAAATGTCTTCAATCAACAGACATGCCAACTTTACAGTTCCCATTATATCCGAGTAACTACATACCCTAAGAAAACTAAATTAAATAAGCTTCATGTTGAAAAATAAAAGATAAAAATTCAAACACATATAGATTTTATAACTGATTTCACCAAGTTTTACAAATTTCAATAATATGCAACGCGTGTAACGACACACATCAAGTCAGTAGTCCACCCCAATGATGGACTATTCCTCTAGGTTTGTATGTATAGATGATCTAGTTACCGAGTGTAATAAAACGACAAGTTTGTCTGTTTGTTTGTCTGTTGGTAAAGCTCATTTGTAGTCTGCAAATTTTTTGACTTAGCTCATGACAAATTTTTTTTATTTTTTTTATTCTTTCACAGTCTATCCATTGTTTACACAACTCGGTTGTATTTACACAACTGAGTTGTGTAAATAGAGTTGATGAACCTGCTTCTCTGGCGGAAAAAAAAAAACCCTCAAAATTGGTTTGTCCGACAAGGTCCGCTATCGATTCATCAATAAACCCTGCAGTCAAAATTTTACATTTAATTTCCTTAGCTAGCTAATGAAATAACACGTTATTTAGAGCAAAGCATGATGGAAAAAATTTATAAAATACATAAATCAATAAATGAACTACAGGGGCAAAAATACAAGTATAATGTGTACCAGCAAGCTAGCACCAGACTGGAACATCTCAAAAGGATAGATGATCCTTTCGTAGTGCGACCGCAGGAGGGAGCCGATATTTTTGCCCGGCGGGTAGCCGAGCTTCTGGGCCACGCGTGCCCATCGCCGCTCCTTACTGACCGTCTCAAAGCCCCCTTCTTCTGTGACGATCTGCAAAATGAATGACAGTTAAATGATCTGATGTGTTAAGGTCAAAGCTCATCAGAGATCAGTTTCCTCAATTGTTGGACAGGTTGTTTGAATTATTTACAAGCATCATGCAAAGGTCTTCAATGAAATTCACACCACCACATTTCTCATCACAGAGAGGAAATGTAATGTATGCACTATTTGATGAAAAAATATACAGCGAATAACGTGAATAAAAAAAAAAAAACAGATTGGAAAGCGGTAGATTTGTGGTAATATTTTCTGTTGCCTAGTCCTGACCATACCTTGGACAAGCTGAACAGATCAAGAATGTGTCTCTCTATGTTGGGGATTTTGAGAGAAGAACCCTGGATTTCCCAGAATTTGGCTATTCGGTCGAGATAATTCAGCTTCACTCTGGTCTCAGCCTGATGACAAAAAGCAAAAATAAAAGTTATTATACACACTACATGCTTTTAAACCTCCAACGGACAACACTTTCAGAAAAACAATGATTGAGCCAAAGCACCTGTGCCACCATCACGTTTGGTGCACCAGAAGGACCGTGGACCAGGTAATTAAAGGGGACATACCAATACCATTATGACCTCATTTTAGAATAGGGGGAATTTTATATTAAGATAACCAAAAAGCCCTGCTGGGGAGGGAAAAAAAAAAAAAAAGGATAACATTATGATGTCACTCCATGTGATGTCACGCAGGAAGTTATTAGCCACTTTTTGGCACAAGTTTAAGGCATCGAGACGGCTGAACCATTTAGAGATATCAAAAATACCTTCACATTACCATGAAGATCTTGAGATCACACTGGCCCTGTTTGTTTGGCGATCGTATAAATCCCCCTAGGAGGAGTATTTAACATCTATTGTGTGCATTTTGCAAACACCCCAAAATAACTAACTTCCTGTCGAGTACAGCACATGACATGCACAGTGAAAGTTGTTCAGCTCAATGCATTCTAAATGTGTACAGAGTTTCACATGAATACATGCAAGTGTGTATGAACTAGACATCAAAAACCACATGCAAAGGGCCTGGGTGCAGCCGCTCAGGTGTCGTAATGGGACCGGATTCCAGTCTGTGTGTTGATTTTCATGACTTTTTGAGTATGTTAAGACCTCCAAATAGTTCTGGATGCTTGGCAAAAAATTCTTAGAACACCACCAGGACCCTTTGCCCCCCATGATGGAATAATAGGGCCGATGTCATAGTGCAAAACAATAACTGCTAGAGAGTTTTAGAGAAATCCAATTACGCTAGGTGCACAAAAAGTTCATGGACACCAGCTCCAGTTCATCTGAAAGGTGTTCAAAGAAATGTTGAGGTAAAATTTCTTCAACTCCATTTTTGGTAAACCATGACTTCACGGTTTGTGCACAGGAGCATTATCATGGTGGAACAAGTCACCTCTTGGTTCCAGTAAAGGGAAACTGAAACTCCCCCATCCCACGGCCAGGAAGAAAAAAAAAAAAAGTAAATGGGTGGTAACAAGTGTAATTTCTACAAGCACAAACCTCTAGTTCATTTAGTCTCTGGATACGAGGTGTAAAATGGAAATTGTCCACCTCCACAGCAAACGGTGGCTGCCAATCCTGTAAATAAAGAGACTTTAGTAAACTTACAGATACCACAAACAACATGAAGACAATACTTACGGAGGGGACCACACCACACCGACACTGGACAGCTAAAGAACTGCTCATATATTTTGAAATCACAGTGTGTTTATGTCAAGCTTGAATAAACCCTATTTACATTCTAAATAAAAGCAGTAGCGGCTTTAAAAATAAGCAGAGATGCCATAACCCTAACCTGAAAGAAGAAATGAAACCGCACTAAAAATGTCCCTAATTGTGTTGTTGTTCATTCCAGTCAGTATGAAGTTAACCTAGACGCTTACCGGTGGTGGGCGAATCTTGCATATTCCAGATTTCTCTGCGATTGGACGGATCTTTGCGATGTATCCGAGCGGATCTGCGAACTCTTCCCACGACGGCTCAAACACGGGACACTCTGGAGGTGGAATAAACTCATCCCCAGCCTCCATGGCCCTAAAACCAATTTCAGAAAAAGAAAAAAAAAAAGGGTCTGACTTGCAGGCAAACATAAGTACTTATGAACATCAATATCAATCCACAACAACCATCATGAAGGCTTTACACACTGATCAATGTTGTGTTATTCCCATAGACCGCATCATACGTGGTATACACTACTGCCAAAAATAAACATGCGTCTTAAATCTTCGTTTTAAAAAAAGAAATTTGTGAAATAACACCGTTCTCTCAAATAATTAATGTTAATAGATACACAGCATGAAATGGTTTACGCTGACCCTGTGTAAAACAAGGTGTAAAATTGATGAGTACATATTTATGTATTCATGACAAAAATATTTTACTGAAACTAATTCAATAAAAATTATCCAATTGTACTCCAGTGGTGGAAAGTTTTTTGTGCTCGTGTTGATCAAGTCTTATTATGAGAATTGTTTAAGTCAATGAAGGCAGGCTGCTTTTAACATTTATGCCAAAACAAAAAGTCTATTGTGTACAACTTTGGTGAGTCGTTCCTAAACAATAGTGTTTATGAACATATGGCGAGTGGTGAGAACAAATTTAAGCTGCTCATTATAATAAAAGTAAAATACAGGAGCATGGTTTATCATTTTAAGTTTATAATACAACTTTCCACAACGGCAGCATGTCCTGAAGTTGTGTTAAGTATGTTTGATTGCTCCTCCCCACCCTCAGGCCCATTTCTCTTAAATCTACATCTACAGTAACTCGTGTCTTTTTCTCATGCCTCACCAAAATGTGAGGGGGAGAGGGAAAAAAAAGTGAAGACTTCCGTGTTGTATTAGCAAATCAGGTCAGCTGGAGCTTCAAGCACACTAAAGAGGCACCGAATACATACACTGTTCACCAGTTCCTCTTATCTCAACTTAAAAAACAATACGGAACAAGAAAACATTGATAAAAACAAATAAGGGCAAACGTGTACAACACTGATTTCGGACATAACGAGACAATGCCAGAAAAACTATATAATCTAGCTCCGTGTTTCATACGCAGGACATTACATCATTCAGTCTTCCTTTGTTTGTTTAACCAATGACCTAATAACAAATGCAAACAAAAATCTAAGTTCTAATACCATGTAAATCTCAAATGACTCTGAATGAATCTCACAAGACTGTTCTAATACTTCCTGGAACAAATTCATCACCTGTAATCTTAAAATTATTCAATATTATTTAGATCCATGTATTCTAGCCATTTTTATGGAAACAATAAGTCTAATTTATGATTTTATGCTTAACTAGAGGGTACCCGCAGCTGCGCACGTGTGCAGATCCCGATGTCTGCATGCTACCATTACCTGCAAATGGTATGGTTACCCCGCTCCTCACACTGCTCCAATGTTTAATTCTGCCTGTCGTATGAGCTGCCTACTATTACATTCTGAGAGGAACGCCTGTGACACGCTTACGGTATGAAATAAGATGATGACACTGTTACATTCAGTAAGGGAAGCCAGTGACACGCCTGTGTAGGAATGTTCTGTGTACAAAACACTGGGCAAATTAACAATAAAAAAATATATAAATCATAAAAAATAGATAGTATTAGAGGTCAGAACCTTGACCCGGATACACTTAAGTGGTGTGCGCATTAACATTCAACCGAAGTAGCGTCTGGCCTCGCACTTGTCTCAAAATCAGCACACAGGACGAGTAGTACGATTACTATAAACATTCAGTAATGAACATTTGCCTTATTCATGGGTGTGGTAACAGTCCACCCAATCTAGGTTATTAAACTAAACGTAAAACTTTTTATCTTGTTAAAAATCATCTAAAGTATAAAGTTCAACTAGATGAGAATATGTTGAAACGATGAGAGAAAATTGAGTGATTAACGAGATACAACGTTCAAGTTGTTTGCGATATGTCATTGGTCTTTCGGCTGTTCCCGTTGAGGGGTCGCCACAGCAGACCATCCGATCTGCACAACAACCTGGCACAGGTTTTACACCGAACGCACTTCCTGACGCAACCCTCCCATTTTATCCGGACTTGGGACCGGCACTGTCCAGTGACTGGGGTATGGGCATGGGCCGGAAATCGAAGCCGAGTCTTCCGCGTGGTAGTTATCGATATACTTTGTTGAAATAACGTGAAGATAAAATTACAAAGATTACATCCAAATTGAGATACGTTTAATGATAATGTAAGTTAATACATTGAATTACTGATACTACTGATATACTGAATCAAATAAAACACTAACTTAACTGTTAGAATAGTGAGATAAATTTATCAAAAATAATGAGACAGTAAACAATGAGAGATTAAAAAATAAAAATAATATCAATTGATACAGACTTAACTGTTGGACCATTAAAAAAAAATCACTTGAAAAAAATAAGGCCTTAAGCTAAATAATGAGATAGTAAATAAAAAAATATATATACTAACTTAACTGGACGTTGAAATAAAACAAATCAGAAATAACCCAACATCAAAAACAATGAGATAGTATAGTAAGCTGAATAATGAAATACTGAATCAAAATAAGATACTACCTTAACATTAAATAAAAACAAATCAGAAATAACACCATCAATCATAAGACAAAAAGCTAAATAATGGGAGCATCAAAACTGAGATAATGTCAAACTAACTTAAAGATGCTATGCTAAAAAGACACGATATTTAACGTTACTTAAAATACAAATTTAGCATATTGAATAAAGTATATTAAGGCAAATCATTGTGTACTATATTGAAATAGTAAGATAGTAAATGACACTAAATAGCACTAACGTCAAATAACGAGTTTATGACAAAAGATCATTATGCTAAAATTCATGATGCTAGCTTAGCTCGCGTTAGCTCGGCACACAGCGGATATTTAGACTAATCATATCGTCATCAACTTGTGACAACAATAAAAGTCAACCCATGCTCTTTACACACGTAAGAGCAGAAACTATCCAACTAAACTAGTTAGCCGTTACTAATTAGGCTTAACTCGCCTTAATTGTGATAAAGGGAGCCATTAGCCACTCTGGCTAGTTATCAAAACATTAGCTTGTTAGATAACACCATGGCTTCAAGCAGCCTGGATCAGAGCTTAATGAGACACAAATAAATTAAACCATTATCACAACTGAAACTCAATAAAGTTTATGAGGTCGTGTTAAATTATTAGATATCACTGTTGTTAGGGAAAGTGTACATAGTGATAAATGTAAATACTTGTCTGGAAAAGTGTTTTTAAAAATTAAACATAGCATAGTTAGGCAAACTATTAATTCAGCAAATGTTTAATAAACCTCCCAAGAAAAGACATCGTACATATATCAAATGAGAAAACTAACAGCATGTTGTCAAACAGTAGATGATGTGCAGGCCATTGTTAAGAGCAGACCACGAAGCTAGAGCTAACGAGTAAACTTAAGGTTAGATTGCTGAAACATTAGTTGGCCACATGATCTTACATTCCGCCACTTGGTGTATGCGTGCTTCTTCAAACACGCTCTGCTTCAGCTTCTGGTGAATATTAAGCCAAGGCTTATAGAGGAGAAAGTCCTGTGTCTGTGAGTGTGTGTGTCTGATCACAGGCTCTATTGTTCGCCAGTGGGTCAGTCTCTCTGGGTGGCTGCACCTCTGCGGCCTGCGCTGTTTCTCAGCCCATCCCAGCGCTCCGACACTCCGCGACTCTCAAGCGCCGAATTCTCGGTCAACACTTATTATCCGTTTGTCGCAAATAAACCGGAAGTGTCACCAAATGTTGGCACTTTGTTATGATTTGACCTGAAAAAGTAAACAGGCACCAAGGCGTCTTACTAGTCACCAGTTTTTCTTGAACTATCCCCCGCTCGTCCTGTCCAAGCTAAACGCCATTTTGGTTTTCATCACGGCCTAAGCACAACCCTCAACATCCACACTCCGAGCTTCGACTGCTTTCCTTCCACATAACATAGTTCTTGAACTTACCCCTTTAAAACCGGACCAGTTTACTGGAACTGTCTGTTTTTGTGTTCATATAATAATACACAAAGATGTAAGGATGAAAACGCAGTGGGATGTTCACGATATCGATTAAGACGTAGGCTGGAGTTGATCAAACACCGCAGGTAGACCTACGGAGGTGACGCGGAGGAATACCAACAAGGATTTCACACGGACGCCTCCGGGAAGGAGTTCCAGCAAGTAACGTTTGCGCAGACGACCAGCGCTGGCACAATTCAGTACTACACACACATCCCCAAGTACACAAGATAGCATTATTCATTATGCACAATTATCATGTGGAATACTTACTGTAATGGCTAACAGCCTGTGCATTTAAAAATGGTAGAAAGTGCTGTCACTTAGTTTTGCAAAATCATTTAAATTAACATAACATTACTTGTATATTTTCAGAAAATATATTATGTTATAACATATATTATTTTCTTACATTAAATGCAATGCCTTGTCACTATAATCAAACATCAAAGTGGGACCATATAGTTTTCATCTTGACATTTCCAGACATCTGAAATTCTGTTGTTTGCCCTGTTTGTTTGGGCGGTGTTTGCACAGGGAGGCAATGTAACAGTATGCAGCGTCTTAATCAACGCTTATGTCAGACTATGATCGTGTAACAGTAGGCAGCGGTATCAACTTTTATGTCATAGTGAGATACATCCATTAACATTTGAGGAACATACCAGGAACACCTGTGCTGGTGTAGCGGGCATCCCTCGCTGTGTCACAGTAAACAGTAGTATCAGATGTAACAGTAGACAGCATCATCATAAACTTTAATGTCATATTATGATGTAATAATATATCTGCCAAAACATTCAAAGAGCGACAGCAAGTTGACCACGAACTTTAAAAAATGCACAAATTCCACCTTATATGGATGTCATGCAACATAGGACGTCCAGTTATAACTTTATTTAAAAATTAACAATTTTATAAATTAAATTGTAACTGAACAGAACGGACTGTTATTTATCCCAAAGTTACTAACGTATGCGATTTATATTTGCTGTAGTCAATGGGCCTGTCTGTGGTTTGCATAATAATAATCATAATAATAATGCAAGAAATGGCTTCAGCTTTATTCTGCCACAAAAGTACAGTACAAGCCAATTTTCCTTTCATGAAGCATTTTTTAATCTTGTGTAACATTAAACTGTGACTTCCAGTTAACAATCGTAACAGCATTTTAAAAACAGCTTAATAAAAATACCAACTACATGTTTATTTTGTCACAGTTTAATAAAACAACAGGTGCGCTATATTATTTATCATAACCATTATTTCTCATCAGCGGATAATCTGAACAGATCGGAGTTTCCGGGTTTCCTGTAGTCCATTCTGAAGAAATTCACCTGCGGGATTTAAGGGGGAAAAATTAATAATCACTGACAGCTGTTTAAATGTACATACGTGATGCACACCTGCGCTACTGTGATCAAGCTCCGGGTCTCCTGTGGACTAGCGTGGGGGCGTGTTCACTCGCACAACACGGAAGTTCAGTTGACCAATAGGGGCCTGTTAATACTTTGCGCATGCACACTGCAAAGGAAGAAAAAAAAAACCTCGTGCACATGCTGAGACGCCATCACGTACGTGTTGGTTTGACAGTACGCCGGTTTCTCAAAAAAAAAAAAAAAACATCCGAGTTAAAAAAAATAAATAAAAAAATAAATAATCAGTATTCGGATTAGGCATATCTGTGGCATTTATGTGTCGGAGATATTCATTGATTTTTTTTAACTCATAAACAATAAAATAAATGTTCTAAACATTATGCACAGAAAAGTTAGATTAATTCTTTAATTTAATCTTAAATTTATATTAACTGAATGCTGCAGTAATTATAACAATTAGGTTAATTCATTAATTTATTAATTCCTTGTAATTTACTGTAAAAATGAGTACTGCAAAGTATCACTTTAATATTAAATCTTATTTAGTATGCCATAATGTATAATCCAGTACATTTACTAATGTGGTTAATGCTTCTTATCTATCTATCTATCTCACTCATTCACCTCACTCATTGTCTATATACCGCTTTATCCTGTATTCAGGGTCACGGGGGCCTGAATCCTATCACAGGACACTTAGGGCACGAGGCAGGATACACTGGACAAGGTGCCACTCCACTCCATTGCAGGGAAAACACACACATACACAGAACCACACACTATGGGCAATTTGGGAACGACAAATAGCCTAATCTGCAGGTCTTTGGACTGTGGAAGGAAACCAGAGTACCCGGAGAAAAAGCACAGGAAGAACATGCAAACTCCTGGCACACAGAGACAGGAATCAAACCTGGCCGGGAATTGAACCCGGACCCTGGAGGTGCAAGGCAACAGTGCTATACACTACACCACCCTGCCACCTTATCCATCTATCTATCTGTGTGTGTGTGTGTGTGTGTGTGTGCGTGCGTGAGTGTAAGCATTAGTAATATGGATGTATGTACGTGTGCATGTGTGTGATGTATGAGTGTGTTTGTGTGTGTGCATGCAGCATACCTGCCTGCGTGTGTGTGTGTGTGCACGCATTAGTGTGTAAGGGTTAGTGTGTGTGAGAGTGAGGGAGAGAGGTGTGTGACGTGTAGATGTGTCAGTCTGTGTGTGACGAGTAAATGTGCTTATGTTTGTGCTTGTTTGTGTGTATGGTTTGAGTCTGTGTGTATTAACATTAGTGATGTGTGTGTTAGTGTGTGAGATGTGTTTGTGTGTGTTAACATTTGTGATGTGTATGTGTGTACAATAGGCCGCAGGTGCTGGAAGAAAAGCCTCACACTATGATGTTCCTGACGGTGATGTCACTGAACGTGATGTCACAGAAGGTGTCACTGAAAATAATGTCACTCAATATAATGCCACACAGAAAGTTATTAATAATTTTTCGGCGTACGTTTAAGACATTATCACGGCTGGCCCGTTTGAGATATCGAAAATCCCTCCGCAATTTTGCATCCTCAATGTCTTTAGATCTCTTTGGCCCAGTTTGGTATCGATTGTGTATAATTTCCCTAGGAGGAGTATATCAAAATCCATCGGGTGCGTTTTTGTGAACGACCCAAAATAACTGTTGAGTTTAGCCCAGGACATGCACCGAGAAAGTTGTTCGGCTCGATGAGCTCTAAATGTGTACCGAGTTTCGTGTGCCTACGTGAAAATGTGTATGAGCTAGGCGGCAAAATCTCACGTGGGGGCCCCTTTGGGCCCTGGGCCACGAGACTCTCAGGCATCCTGATGGCAGCAGATTCCAACCTGTCTGCCAAGTTTCATCAGTTTTTGAGCATGTTAAGACCCCCGAAATGTTCAAAAGGGTGGAAAAAAAAAATCCTAAGGAAAACAAAAGGGCCCTTCACACACTATGACGACATAGGGCTCATGTCATAGTGCTTGGGCCCTAATAAAAGCTGCCTTAAACATATGCTGAAAAGTGACAAATAACTTCCTATGTGACATCATATTGACTGACATCACATCAAAGTGTGATGCTTTATTTTTTTTCAGCATCCGAGGCTTTTTGGAGGTCTTAACATGCTCAAAAACCACAGAGGTTTTGTGGTACACCCAGGTGGCAATGACAGAAGTGGTTGGGCTCGATCATTGTTGGTTTGCCCCTATATTTGACCTTTGCTTTTAATAGGAATTGTAAACACTGATCAGATAATGCACAGAGAGAATGATAGTACAATGAACTGTTTGAACTTTCAGTCACTACTACTACTCATTAAGGGACATGGAAGGAAAACGGTTATTAAAGAGACATAGCAGGAGAAAAACATTTCACAGTAGGCAAATAATAAAAAAAATGAATACTATTCTCACATTGATCCAATTATATTCCCACCCATCCTGACAATTTAAAGGTCAGGGAAACTGATGAGAATGAGATCTATAGGTGGTGGTGAACTCCAACTAAAGACGCAGAATGGTTCTGAGAGGAAACATGTCAAGAAGAAAGAGTGTGTGGAAGTGCCAGATAAAGGAGATGAAGAGTTCAAGACACAGAACAAGACAAGATTAGGCAAAGCAAGGCTGAACTGGAAAATCAGCTTTAAAGAGGCTGGGAAGATGATGGAGTTTGAGACCTAAAGTTGGGAGTAATGCAACCTACTGGATTCCAACCGCTGTTAAACAACAAAGAAGAAGGAGAAGAAGACAATTATTTTGCCTGCTGTGTAAATTTTTTTTCCCTGTTATGTGTCTTTCTTCACTTTTTCCTCCAGTGTCCCATTACTGAGTTTTTTTGTTCAATAAAGTAAAGTAAATTACTAAATAATTCGAACAAACAAAAAAGATAGCAAAAATGTTAGCAAGTCTCAATGTGAGATTAGAAATTTAATTCTTGTCTATGATTAGCTAGAAATGTAGAGCTTGAAGGCGACACTTAAATTTTTGTGCTTTCACAAGTCACACAGCACAATATTTGTTATTCATTCATTTATCGTCTATACCGATTAACCTGTGTACAAGGATCGCAGGGGGCCTGGAGCCTATCTCAGGATACTTAAGAAACGATGCGGGGTATACCCTGTACAGGGTGCTAATCCAGTGCATGGCACACACACACACACACATACACACACTACAAGCAATTTGGGAAGGCCAATAAATCTAACCTACATGTCTTTGGACTATGGGAGGAAACCGGAGTACCTGGCGGAAACCCACCAAGCACGGGGAGAATATGCAAACTCCGAGCACACTGACCCAAGGAGGGAATCTAGCCATCAACCATGGTGGTGAAAGTTCACAGTGCTAACCACTACGCCACCATGGCAACTTCTTATCGCATTGTATTAATATTTTTCATTATTAATGTTAATATAAACTACATTTATACATAATTAAATTATAAATAATGATGATGATTTTTGAAATAAAAAAAATAAAAAAAACAATGATTTAAAAACTGCTATCCAGCTTCTGTTTGCAAGCTTGTTTGATTGTTTTTTTTTTTTTCTTTTTTTTCTGGCCAGCCCGCATGTCATCCTCACTAACAGGCAGGTGCGCATAGCCTATCTTCATTTCTATTTTTATCCGTATTTTATTTTATTTGCATACATAATTGTGGTAAGAAGTTGTTGTGTGGACAAAGTGCAGCAGAGCTTCACATAACCGTAATGGTAGAAAAATAAACAAGAGAGCACTGAGAGTGCATGACCTAAGTAGATGCATAAATAAACAATTAATAATTGCCTCATCTTGAATTTGTTATAAAAATGTTAAAAGGCTTAGTCTACACATTTCACTACACATTCATTCATTCTTTAATCTTCTATACCGCTTAAACTGTGTACAGAGTCGTGGGGTGCCTGGAGCGTGTTACAATGTGATGAAAACCGACCCTATTTCAGAGTGATGGGTGCATCAGGGTAAGAAGGGAAAGAGTCCATCATGTATAACGTTGACTGTACAAGCATTTCAAAGCAGTGTCATGATCTGGGGTTGCTTCAGTTGGTCAGGTCTAGGCTTCAACATTATGTGGGAAAAGATTAAGTCAGATGATGACCTGAATTTACTAAATGACCAGGAGGAGGGTTGGAGGTCACCCCAGCAACCCCAAAAAATCGAAATTGCTACAGAAACAATAAGAATATTCAGGAAATTTTGATCATTGTGGATTATCGAATATCAGAGTCATGTGGAATGCGGTCGGGTGCTTGAAGTCGGATGCAATATTCTCAGCAAGAAACATCACTAAAATTGGACCATGAAACATACAGACCCTCTACCAAAATGGATGAGACACCCAGCTACAGCATGAATTTGACAATTGGCTGGACATCCTTGGAGTGAAGGACGTATGATGGCCTGAAACCAGTTGAAACAACAGTGACAGCAATCGAATAATCATGGCCCACTTCACGAATGGGCACACTCAGACGACAGTCATCCAAGCTTATGCACTAATGGACAGCGCAGATGAGGTGGCAAAGGATGGTTTCTATGGGTGACTGCAAGACGTCCTTGATGACACCCCAAACCACGACTTGAAGATCCTGATTTTAATGGCCACAGCGACAGTGACAAACAGCTTTTATATTTATCTTGCATTGGGAACACCTACTTTGCACACCGGCAGTCACCAGATGGATACACCTGCGTCAGCAAAAAATGGAGGTCAGCCCTACGAGATGTGCAGGCCTAACGGGGAACGGGCACGGGTTCTGACCCCCATCTAGTCAGGGTGGACCTGAACCTCAAGCTATGCAACCAAAGGCAGCCTAAACCAAAGCACCCATTCGCAATTGAGAAGGACCCCACGACTGTGGCCGCTGAAATAAAATAACGCTGAATACAAGATTGGTTGTGGAAGTTAATCACTAAGCGGGAGGTCATCAGGCAGAAACGGGACCAGGCCAGGGACGCCAATGAAGAAGAAGCAGTGAGTTGGTGATATGCAGAGCTGGACTGGCTTGTCTGCCAGAGCTGCCAGAAGGACAAGAAGAATTCCTAGAGCAAAAAAGGAAAGCAGTGCAAGAAACAGTTGACAGTAAGACCCTTCATTGTATGATCAAGGAACTGACTGGCCAACACACAGAAACAACTTCAATATCCCATTTAGGGACCAGAATGGAAAAGTTCTGATCAGTAAAGATGAGCAGAACAAGAAATGGATTGAAGACTTCCGGGAGACTCTGAACCATCCAATCCCGACTACCACCTACAATTCTGACACAGATGAAGACCAGGAAAAGCATCAGGTGAAAACTAATGAAATCACAATAAAATAAGTGAAAGTTGCGAAGAACCTTAAAAGCAACAAGGCGGACTAAATGATGTACCTGCTGAGATCTTCAAATATGGCGATCAGACAATAGCTGAAGAACTAATGAAGCGCTTCAACAAGTGCTGGCGAAAAGGAGAAGTCCCAGAAGATTGGCGAAATAGTTTAAGGCAACATCTCTGAATGCACCAGCTGGTGTGGCATCACCCTCCTCTAAGTGCTGGGGAAGACCTTCTGCACAGTCCTACTTCAGTGACTGCAAAAATCCCTCAATGTTCAATGCCTGAGGGAGGAAGAAGCTGGATTTCGCAGTGGAAGATCATGCAACGAACATATCTTCACCCTCTGGAATATCCTAGAACGATGCTTCAAACACCGGCAAGTGCTGGCCTGAGCTCAAGCTGCTGCGTCAATGGTGAGTCATACCACATTGATTTCTTCAAAATTGTCACCAGTGTTCACCAGGGATGCATCTTGTCCTCACTATTTCCCGGGTTCTCCTCGATTATGTCATGAGGTGAACAACGGCACGCATTGGAAATGGTATCCACTGGTATGATTTCCTGTCTGGATGAACTAAGCTACTAAGCACAGGCAAATTTCAGAACATGGACAATGTGGCTTTCATGAAGTTAGCAAATTAGCAGTTCAGTTAGCTATAGGTAACTTAATGTCAGCTTGTTGGCTGTTTACTGTAGTTTATATACAAACATGATGTGATCTTATTGTTTCTAATCTACAATCAAGTCCAGAAGTATTTGAACAGTGACAGTTTTTACACAGTTTTCATAATTTGTCATCCTGATGGATTTGCAATGAGCCACCAGGATGTGACTTTCAGCTTTAAGATATGGAGGGAGTGCGTACAAAATAACTGTACAGGTTGTCCGATTTATGAACGAGTTCTGTTCCGGGAGCATGCTTGAGCATACACCTTTGATATGAATATACAATGTAAAGCATACTAATCCACTTGACTATAGCTCTGTAAATGAATCTCACTTAACTGTGTTGTCTCTGTGCCTTTAAATTGCAAGGAGAATCCGTGGCGCTGTTTTGTCTCAGAGCTGTTTTCCACTGTATTGGATTGTGGACAGGACAGCCATTTTCTATCGTTGTGCTTCTGATTCATTTAAAGTCAGTGAGGCCGACTCATTTCTCCCACACCCCCGCACGCACAATTACAATATACCAGACTTAAGAAATTTTAGACATTGACTTACACACTGAAAGTATTGTATATAATTGTAAATATTGGTATCTGGTGCACTGCAGTGTGTATTTTTTGTACAATGACTGAACCGAACTAGAACCGCAATCCATTCATATCTGCGGTTCGTGTCTAACTCGAATGTTCGTAAGTCGATGTGTAATTGTTAAACACTAAATGTAATACAGTTGATATTGAGATGTATCTTCTACCTTATGCTCTGTAAAGCCTTCATAACAGCTCTAATCTGAGGTGCTGTTTGTTAATTGGTGATTTCTGAGGCTGGTAACTCTAAATGAACTTCTCCTCTGCCACAGAGGTAAGCTTTGGTCGTGCTTTCCAGTGATGGTCTTCATGAGATCCTTTTTCCTCATGGTGTTTGATGGGTTTGCACTTAACAATACTGCTTTTGCAAGGACTATTCCAGAACAGCTAGAGTATAGAAAATTAATTCAAACTTGTATCCAAACTTGTGACTGTAATTCGTTACCAGCTGATATAGCCGCAACATCAAAATGAGTGGTTAGTTAGCATTAGGGTATTCATGCTGTATGTCGTCTGGAACGTTTAGGTGAAAATACACAACAGTAAAATCACATAACAGCTACGCATCTGACCAGATGTGTCTGTCTTAAAATGTTTACTGTATTTTTTTTTTTTTACAGTATCCTATAATGTATTTTATGTGAAGAAATGATGGAGTTATGAAACGTACATTGAAATGGACAAATATACACAAAAGAAACAAGTCACACCTGGTTTCATCCACTGCAAGGACACTTTATAACAGTTTAGAAGCAATAAATATTCACATCTCTCTGTATTGTGTTGCACACGTTCTGTACATAAATTTGATGACTTCCTATTTAATCCATTTCTAAAAGAACATTCAGCTTGGTTCTGACATACAGGCCTACGTTAGTATAGGCTTACAAATTAAATATGCAATATTTAACTACACTGAATGATAGACTTTCACACAGGTGTCACATTCACACATTACACAATCAAACCTGAATAATAGTTTTGTCTGTTCCATAAACAACATTATATCATATTATAATAGGCTATATTATGTACAAATCTGTTTATAGAACACTCTTCATTCAGTAAGTACAGCAGTCATGCAAAGGGGATGGGATATTCAGTGGGAGAAAACGGGTCGCTCAATTGACTGGATCCATCTGTCCAAACCTTTATGAACATATGTTTCTGGTTTGTTTTTGACCTGCTGCGATGTAGCGCCTCATTTACACCCTGATGATCAAGAACTAAAATCACCTTTGATAATGAAATCAATGTTGAGTTATTTATATTTTTACTAAAAAGAAAAAAGGAAGTAAAGCCTTCATTTAAAAAAAAAAAAAGATGCAAATTCTGGATTGCACAAACTTCAAAAGAACCAAATGCTCAAAAAAATATGAATAAATACCAGAACAAAGTCTGCAACATTCAGTAAAACACTTGTAAAAGCAAGTGTTATTGTCCATAAAATCCACCAATCACATTTCAATACTCTTCAGCATTCTCTCAAGTTAACTATGGTTGGATTTATATACATCATGGATTTATACATATATATAAGATATATATATATTACTTTGTCATATTTATAATATACGTATCATTTGATAACATAAATCATTGTAATAATAATGGCAATATTAATAATAATCAACAAAAACAAATAATATTCATAGTAAATAAAGTAAAACAACCTGCAAAATGGTGAAAGCATCAATACCACCTTGTGGAATGCATTTAATTTGCATTACAACATACAGGCGTATCAGTTCGGCAAATACTTCAAAGGAAAGAGGAACAGTGAGAGCAGTGCGTCCTGGTGCACTTCTTACAGGCGACAGTGACTACCTTTCACAAGTTCCTGAACTGGATTCATTCAGTCAGCCATTATTTCCACTCACACACATGGGATTGTGGCAGTAAATCAAGGTGCTTACTGAAAGTCTCTGATAAAAATGACGTGCCGTTTCAGATCTTTTTTACAAAACTTTGACTAGCTTCATTTGCTAGCCCGTTTCTCAGGTTCATTATTAACAGTAATAAATCAAACAGACAATTCATTGTTCCAGATTTCTTATGTAGTAAGAAATTCATGTGTTCATAGTAACTCTCTTACTTTCTCTACCTTCATGTCCCTGGCAGTTTACCACTTATTTTAAGCACTTGCAAAATATAGTGCCACCTCTAGCAAACTGCCTAGATAACCGATCATCCAGCAAAGTATCATCATCATTAATATTATTAGTATCATTTTTATCATCAATTTTTATTATGATTGACAACTGAATCATAGGTGCAATAATTATACTCGTACGTGTAATTAAAGTAATTAAACTCTTCCGATAATCAAGTGAAAATTCAAGCCCTTTAGAATACTTATTTAATAACTTATTTACTTTTCCATAAAGAAAAAAAAAAACAAGGTGGTGCACATTTTATGAGAGTAGACGGTAATGTATATGCTCCTAGCAGGAACCCTAATAGTGCATGATATTGTGTGCATGATATTGTGATGTAGTTGTACAGTAATTAAGTTGCAATGTCAAAAAACAGTATCGGGGCAATGTTGCTTTTGAAACGGTTCGAAATACTTTGATGACATGATGTTGAGATAACGTTGAATGAATCACCCCAACGCAATGTCAAAAGAACAGAATATCAACATTTACTTACGGCAATTTATTCTGCTGCACATCCGACTGTACACGCATCTGTGGTCCTTTATGGTTATATGTTTACTGATGAACACTACAGCATCCCTCACACGACACCATCGTGTATCTCATGCCTCAAGCACACAAATTGCTTGCATGTATCCAAGCATTGTAATGTTACCTCGGAATAATTTTATTTCATAAGTATTACCATGAAGTGCGTCACGGATGCCAAAAACAGCAAAACCAGTGCTAGTGATACCAGCAGGAAGAGGCCGAAAAAAAGAGAAGTTGGAAAGGAAACAAAAGGGTATATACGGGTTCATGTAAAAACATGAAAGTGATCGATATTGCTCATGATTTAGGCATGTCACACACTTGCACAACACCTACTCTACACTATCCCATATAACTTTGCTAAGTATCTGCAACGTCCAAAAAGGATAACATCTGATTTTACCAGACGTACCTCAAAGGTTAAAAGATACCTACATCCTGACATGCTCATACTGCGGATGATATCTTTTCGAAAAAAAAGAAAAAAACTATCGCGAACTATTGTGAAGGATGTATTTTAGTTGAGAGACAATAATAAACACAATTCATGATTTTTTTGCAGTCCTCTCATTCTCGAATGTGTTGGGGTCATTCATGTACATTGGTCCAATATCAATTCATCAAAGAAAGTCTAACTTTCAAAAACAAACCTAATACCAACACTGTTCCAATGCCCATACATTGACAATTTAACATAGACACAATCAAATCGTTCCTGCTAGGTTAGCACTGGGGTTAAAACAATTACCTCTCTAACTCAGACAGTTTACGATTGTCAAGGTCAGATCTATAAATAAATGAATGAAGCCTTAAATCTGACTTGCAATATTAAAAATGGTACATTAGTCATGTTTCTTTATGCTGTTTAAGTGCGCCTGTCTTTTTATTTGTCAATATTTATACAGGAGAAGAGCAAAACTCACTATAAGCCGAACATCTAGTAATCAATGGTTAGTATAACTGATTATTGCGTATATTTTATGTGTCTGCTAAGCTAGAGCTTAAAACACATTTCACACATTCTTTCACTGAGAATGGATTTACACTGTATGTCCAGTAAATGATAGAGACTCGTTCGTTGTAGGTCTACCTGATCTACAGGGTCTACAGACCGAGACAAGCTCTTTATGTTTCTTCATGCACTGACTCTGAGAATGCATCCTCTTATGGCTATAGGCAGTTTATTCACTCCCTGTGCATACTTAGTCAGGGTTGGTGTGCAATTAAGTCTATGCATGCCCATGAGTTTGATATCTGGTTGCATTTTATTTCTATTATGTGCTATGGCTAAAATTTATGTGTAATTGAAGAATGAGAGGAAAACAAATTAATTAATTGCTTGTCAATGAGTCAGTAACTTACACATTTTCAGTTAAAGTCAGTTGTGCTTCTTTTTTTTTATAATTTCTGAGATTTGATCCACTGTATGATGACAGAACCTGTTATGAAGTGCATTTTTATATGTGCTTATTGAGTATATACGCAACAATGTTTCCTGTGTCCTGTCTCCCTTTAAACTTGTGGGAAGCGCAAATGAAAGTAACAGAGTCTCAGTAGGTTGCGTTTCCTCTTGCTGCCCTCTGTCCTGGTCCGACTTCCGCCCATGTCTTCCAATCTCTCTGCTGTTCCTCCTCCTACCACCAGGGGACCTCGTAGAGAGCCCCAGGAGCGCACCTTTCCCTTACCCCTGCTCATACTACCGTGCTGATCCGGCTGGCAGGCTTGGATTTGGCCCGGTCGACCGTGCCAGTCTGACCTGGCGATGGTGCCGTGACCTGTGGCGGTGGCGGGGCGGGGTGCGAGGGGGGGGGGGAGAGGGGAGAGAGGCGTAAGAGGGGTAAGGGGGGTGGAAGGGGGGGGTAAAGGGGAGTGGAGGGGGGGAGGTGGGATGGAGGAAAGCGGAGGATACGGGGGCGGATACGGGGCGGCCGGCGACACGTGCTGGGCCGCGGCGGGCTGAGCGGAGGCTGGAAGGGGTGGCGGAGTGGGCGCTGGGAAGGGCGGCGGCGGGCTGGCGAACACGAAGTGTGGCGGATGGGCAGGGTGGGGCGTATGCGCGTGGGAGTGTGCGTGTTGGTGCGGGTGTGGTTGTGAGTGTGACAGCGCTAACGGCGTTTTGGCCACAACGGCGCCCCCTCTGGCCGAGTGTGTGAGCGGTGCGTGGCAAAGGGCAAACGACGGGAGTTGGGATAGTGGGGAGTGAGGAGAAAGGGGGGGAGGGGGGACGCACGTCGAGACCCCATTGCCCGAATTCCCGAAGCGAGCCTGAAAAACATGTTGGGAGAGCGGTGGCAGATAGGGTGAAGAGTTGTGGGTTGGTCGGCGTGGTAGTGTGACCCGCTGTAGTGTGGCATGCTGGCGCTGTGGACCAACGTGTTGGCACCGTTGGTGCGGGTGGCAGTACGGTGGTGGCGGGTGCCCAGCCATGCCTGCACCCATAGTGTGGCAGTACTGGATCTTGGACGTGCCAGTGGACTCTTGAGGGCACAGGGGCAAAGGGGAAAGAGGCGGTGGGAGTGCTGGCACCGTAGGGGCGGGGTAAGGTGGCCCCGGCGGGATGATGGGGCCTGGTGCTTTGGCCCGTTTCGTCCCAAACAGCGATCCCAGGAACGATGTGGCGCTGGTCGTTGTCCCACTGGTTGCACCTCTCTCGCTGCTGCTGCTGCTGCTGGAGGCTGGAGGTACAGTGCCAGGAGGCGCGGGCGCCGTGGTGTGTTGCTGCCCCGGCCCACCCCCCACCCCCACTCCGGGGCTCAGGATGGGGCGGTGAGGCCGGTACTCTTCGGTTCCATAGCAGCTCGATAGCACAGTGGCTACTGGGTAACGCTGGTGAGGCTGTGGACTGCTAATGATGGAACCCTAAGACAAAGAGAGTGGGGGGAGAGGAGGAGATGGCAGGACGGCAAGAGGAGGAGACACAGAGGGGAGGAGGGAGATGTGAGGAAACAGAGACCACAGATAGAAGTGCAAGTGCAAACAGACAAGAGCAAGGTTGTGAAGCATAGAAGAAATATGGGAGAGAGAAAAAGACAAAAGGATACAGAGTATGACAGTTTCGTAAGACAGGGGAGGGGGAAATGGGTGAGTTGATTAGAGTCATGGAACAACTTTATTTCTGTATCAGACATTAATACAATAAAGTGATGCAGATGCTGGGTGACACAGAGTTAACACCGATGAAACACCATCTACTCAACATGCCTATTCATGCAGGCAGACCACATACCAAAACAAACTCCACCACAAATAAAATGACAACAACAAGATCCAATATGCAACGGCTCACTCAGTCTCAGAGTCAGATTCAATGGCTGACATCTTTTCAATTTCTTCCAAGCCAGTGTATAGTAAATCAGCATTGCGATGCACTAGCAGGGAACATATCGGCATGCACACAGGCATGAAATACAGAGATGCAAATTTATGACTCTGGGTGTTTGGGGGACCCATGCGAGGCTGAGCCGCATGTTTTTTTTTTCTTTTCTTTTTTTCCAACGTGGGGTTCTTGGGGAAGACATGCGAGGTGGGTGAGGTGGTCACTTTAGTGATGGATTTTTTGGGCGAAAGCTAAAGATACAGACCTCTGCTCCACTCAGACTTACTTCCATTGTACTGTCAAGGGAACCAACGCTGTTTCTTCGACCGCGTTTCCCTGCATCCAATTAGGACATGTCAAGGGCCATCACAACCAGTGTGTGTGTGTGTGTACTGGTGTAAATGTGAGTGGGATGGTATTTACTAGTGTTTATATTATCTCACTGTAGAAATACATAGTATATCAATGATTTAATTGGAGTAGTATGCTTCCGATTATTAGTGTGAGCCCATGTGTGTGCTTCCTACCTGAATCAGACAGGTCCCTAAGAGAGGAGCTGAGAGCAGTGCGTTTCAAGCCTTCACTGGGTGAATAGTTGTCGTCCAAACTAGATCTTCCAATGCTGCCATTGACTACTTCGTTCTTGACTCCGCCCACCCCTCCACCCACCACAGTGCTGCTAAGAAGGCTGGGCCGCATGACGCCTTTTTGCTTCTCGAGCTCCGCTGCAGGAAAAAAGGACGTCATATTTAATCAGGTGTGCCCTACAGGTGACCTTTGCTTGCATTGGGACTTTAGAAAGTATAATTCTCCTTCAGATTATTTCTATTTTTGTATATATTTTTGTATATTAATTCTCAAATTTTGGGCTGATGTCAATTCAAAAGGTCCAAAAGGTCAATCCAAAAGGTTTTTTCTGCACCTTTTGGATTGACATTCTACAGGAATAAAATACATTTAGACACACTTCCTGGAAAAATTGTGAAGTCGAAAATCATTACTTTTCCTGGACAAATGGGTGAAAATTACTCCAGTTCTGTGAGTGTACCCACATATTGTGTGTGTGTGTGTGTACGAGTGAAGGTGGACATGGTTTAGTTGCATTTCTATAGCAACCCCCACACCTGCTGCTCTAAGTGTGTAAAAAACAGACCAACAGTTTTGCTTTTTTATTTCCCTTTCATGTTTCATATAATAATAGTAGGTGCTTTCAGAATGACCTCAGAATTATTTACATATTTATTGTTATACTGGAAAAGCTGCTTAAGTATTCACAATTGAGAATCAATACTCTATCCTTTATAGAGCAACTATAGTTCTCTGTTGCAAAATTTTAATTTTGCCATTTTCTCCTATTCCTCAGTTAAAATTTGGACTTTGACATACAGTATGGCCTTTGATTTGGTATTCTGTATGTTATTACACAGGTACTTTACATTTCATTAATATTCTGTTTTTGACATCAGTATTTTATATGTTTAAACTTTAAATGATTTTATAAACCCAGGTGCCATTTCAATCCTGTAAGTATCACAACTGTATAAATATCCAGATTTGATATAAAATATCTCGTTATATTTTTGTTAAACCTTTAAGACCTTGAACCGTGCCATAACTTGAAGGTTTTATACCTTAACTTTATTCAACTGCTTCACGATTGAATTGAGCATTTGTAATTAAATGTAGCCCGTTCCTCATAGTCATTTTCTAATATCATTTCTTTAGCTGAAAAACATCCAATTCCTGTTACTGGCTGATCGACTCAAAGATTGACTATTATTATTCTCTATTAATAAATCATTTAAAAATTGATTTTGGAGTTAAGGTGGGGATACATCAATCGGCAGACATAAGAATTGCAAAAATAACTGAATTCACACACACCCATTTTGTATATTATACTGTATATTCAGTATATATATAGTCTGGTAACTAAAGGAATTTCTCCTCTGGAGCAGAGGTAAGATTTGGTCTTGCCTTGTCTTCATGAGAGTCAGTTTCATCATGGTGCTTGATGGGTTTTGCAAATGCACTTGACAATAATGTTAGTTTTAAAATCCCCAGTATTGTAAATATCACTAAACAAACACAAAGAAATTTGCAAGTGATCCCAAACTTTTGAGCGGTAGTATATATTTATATATAGGAACAAACGGCTTGTAAGTGGTTTTGAGTGTTACATTTGCATTGTTCCTTCTGAACTCTTAACATGTGGTCCAAAGAGGTGTCTATGCAAGTAAAGGAGGCCATCATTAGGCTAAAAAACTAAATAAACCCATCAGAGAGAGAAAGCAAAAACATTGGGAGTGGCCAAAACAACAGTTTAGAACATTCTTAAAAAGCTCAGCAAACACCTGGAAGACCACAGAAGAAAATTTAAAGTAGGTGACTGCTGTTTAAAGAAGAATACAGGATCATCACAATCGATGATGATGAAGAACACTTCACATCTGGCCTAGTCAAGAACACTGTTGAGGAGGTAGGTTTATCAAACCACTGGTAACGCTCATAAAGACAAAGGCGATAGTAGATATGTTTGTAATTATGTTAGTTTGTTCCAGTAAACAAAATTGTGCTAAAAAAATTGTGTTTAAAAAAAGACATTGTTCCCCATAACAGTTCTTATGTATTAGAAAATGTCAGGGTTTGTATATGGAGGTCCTTATGTGAGTCTATATAAAGCTAAGCAAATTCCAGAATAAAGCAAAATATTTCCAGAATATGTACTTAATGTAGCACTGCTGAATTTGTCAGACAGAATGAACACATTGGGAGACTTTTGATGTGGTATTAAATAGCTGTTTTCATATAATAGTAGCTTTACCATTTACTACAGCTTACTTTATGGCTCATATAGCCACCACACAGTGTTCAGAGATCATATGGAAGATGTACTTCACTCAAGTAACCAACAGAGGGAGCTATACTCACATTCAACCCTGTATTTCTCCATCTCCTGCACCTCAGCAATGCTCTCTCTCAGATCACTGACGAAGCGTGTGCGGTCCTGCTGACTTGGCGCATTGAACACAATGAGCACCTTACGTTCACCTCCTGGGATTGCTGATGTCAGCCTGACGCCATGAGGGTAGTCTAAGAAAGAAATAAAGCAGAATAAAAACATTCTCAGCTATGGTTTCATCTTAAAGCTTGTATATGGAAACACCCTTTAAAAAAATGCAGGACTTACAGGAGTTTTGAAACATGTGAACTTGCATCTCCACCAGAGGGAATGACTGCCGGAAACTGTATGTCACAGATGTCTTCTTCTTCTGGAAGATCTTTGTTACCTGTCAGATAATGAATATATAAATAAGGCCTAGCCTTCATATGTGGAAAAGTAATGAGTTGGCTGTTTTTGAGCAGCGTACCACCAACAGGTCGTTGAAGAGGAACACCTCTCTCTGGTGAACACCGGTGCGCTGTGGTCGGTTGGGGTCGGGCACCTCGTAAAGCTGGCAGCAGCACACCAGCCTGCGGTGGGGAAGAGACAGGACCTGCAGAACGAGTAGAGTATAACTGGTTCAGCAACATCAACTTTGACATTGGAAACTGGAATGGAATGCATTTACAGTAAATCATAAAAAAAAAGAATGGAATATATACGCACTGGTTTCTTGCCCACGATGACTCTCTCCACAGCCTGGACCTGGGAGACATGGTCATCATTGGTCCTCAGTTCCCACTTCTGAATGCGCTGGTAGATCCCCACCAATAGGTCACGTGGGATATCCTGTCCATTGTCTACTCCTGAAGTACATGGGACGCTTACCGTTAGAACTGTTCCTGAACATTTATTATTCAGTACTTTTTAAACTGACTATAAATCTTGGGTTGTTTTTGGACTATGCCTTATCTAATAATTATTATATCTGAAATAAGCTAATATGATTCACAAGCACATTATGGACTAAAAACAGTATGAGTCTGTACGTGTGTACTACACGCATATGCAAATATGAGAAAAAATGTCACCTCTCAGGTTCTTAATAAAATCATCCAACTTCATTTTCCTGTCTGGTTTGACGCTCGGGCTGTACATGTCTGTGTTGAGGAGGATGATGGCAAAAGCCAGGATGAAGATAGTGTCAGGATTCTGGAACTGTCGCACCAGTGCAGGGTTACACACACAGTATCTCTGGCTAAGAGGGAGAAGGAAAAGATAGAAACAAATTTTAAACAGATTTGAAACGAATAAATACTTATTCGTATAAATACTGTAAATACTGTAGTTCCCACTTATCAAAAACAGATAGTGAAAAACAAACACCTGAAAGCCTCAATAAGTCGTTCCACTTTTTGGGCCTCTCCTTGCACTTTGATCTGGGCTTGAAATTTCCGTAGAGCATCATCTAGATCCATTCCGGAAAAGTCCATCTCATCAACCACACAGCTGAAATATGGATAAACAACATGGATTAATCTTTATAGCCATTTATTTTGTATTTCCTGCATGCTTTTTTAATAAGTATTGATGTAAACGTTTAAAAATTATTAACAATATTTGTTGTAAACCTCAGTTTTCTTTTTGGTCTTTAGCTTTATTTCTTCATAATTATGTTATTGGAGAACTTTTGCAGAACATTTACTAACTCGAGTACATCCTTGTTGAACTGCTTCTGGCGGTTGCCCAAGAACTCCCCAATCATCTGTCGGCTTAGGCCCTTCCTCTCTAGAATAAAACGGGCAATACCAACAGGCGTGTCTGACACAAAGCCCCGCTCGATCAGGTATTGAATGCCCTTCTCTGGTTTCCTGTAGTTAAGAGAGATACAGTTCAATGTACCAAGAGGAAGAAAAAATATATTGCATTTGTTCAGATAGTAGTATGTGGTTAGTGGGTATAAAGTGAGTCTAATATATTGGGATATTGACTACTTAATCATAGTGTTAAGTATATATGTCTATATAAGTCATTATTTCCCCAAAATAATATTATCATTTAGGATATTGCATTTAATAGCTTATTAATGATTTTGCCTCTAATAAACAAAAGTTGAATTCTGGCAATTTACTTTGTTGAATTGAAATCCCTGAAAAATCCCATAGTTCTGTACATTGTGCTCACTTGTTGAAGAGGTTGAGTCCGATGCGATACTGCCTTCTCTGTGCCACATCATTGTTGAAAGCAGGAGAGTCCCAACTGTGGCGGCTTTCCCTCTGGTATGTCTGCTTTCCCAGAGGCGGCAGAGGTTCCCGCAGGCTGTCCCTGGACGACGAGCCAGAGCTGCAGTTAATGGTCTCGTTGGAGTTTGTCGTGGAGTTTAGAGAGTCATTATCACCATCAGAGCAACATTGCTGATCCAAGCCTCCGGAAGGCAGTTGTGCGGAAGAAGATGATGAGAGTGGAGTAGTGGGGGGCTGCTGCGGGGAGGAGGAAGATGATGGAGTGTCAGGATACTGGTGATGATGATGGTGGTGATGATGGTGGTGGTGGTGGGTCACATGTTGCGGGATGTGCGGTGCTGTTGGGCGACTGGCTGGACGGGTTTGGCCTTGCGCTTTGGCATTGGGATTGTGCTTTAGTGTGCCCTGAGGGGATCCCCCACTTGAGTCCTGCTCATACACCAGCTGCCGGCCTAGGGAACCCCGGTCTGAACGGTCACTCATATCCACCGAACTGTCACTGGGTGGCTCTATTGTGAGCAGAGGCAAATGTGCCCCTCGGAGGCGATAATCTCTGCACTCTGTACACGGCGTGCTGCGCCTGCTATTGCTGCTGCCACCTCCCTCAGTATCCCTGCTGTCCTCTCGGCCGCCAACCCCGCCGGTCATACCCCCCCAGAATTCAGTGTCTGTACTGCTTGGTGCCCGGTCCAAAGACAGTGGTGAAGAGGGCAAACCATCATCCATGTAGAGTGTGACATCACTGTATGATGTAGCTGTGCTATCCTCATGCATGCTCAGACCACCTCCTGTGCTGCCTCGCTCCCGATCAGCCAGGCCCCGACGGAGAGATGGATGACTGTTGCTGCTCCAGATGCACTCCCCAAAGTCGTCTACAGCACCACTATCCCCGAGGCCGTCCTGGGAGTCGTCTCTACCTGGACGACATGCTAGTGCATCATCAATAGAATCAGCCAGGGACTTCACCTAAAGTTTAAACAACAATGCATCAACTGTATGAGTTAGGGTCGTTGAAGTCATGCCAGATATATGCAGGTTACCTCTGAAAGCCTATGTTAAATGTATGCTTTATGCTCCAACCAGAGCAGTTAGTAACTATACCACAACTAGGGTTGCTGAAGTTTATTAGTGCTAGATGGTACCTGTTTAGAGAAGGAATCCTCTAAATGAGTATATTCTGTTTGTGCAGGTGACTCAGGCTCCAGGTCGGGTGAATGTGGGGGGCCCATGCCAGGGCTGTGGCAGGATTGGGGCTGAGGCTGTGGCTGGCGGTCATCAAATGAGTACTGCATGCGCATGTTGGACAGGATGATGCGCCGTGTCATACGGCTCTCGGAAGCTGAGCTGCGCAGGCGCTCAAAGTTCTTGTTCATGCGATACTGCCGGAAGGCAGTCTGAATGGTCCGTGCTGCTCGTCTGCTTAGAAAGTAGCCACCGTATTTCCTCTCCAGCATCTCCACCTGGAAAATGCAATAAGGGTTTTTTCAATCCTACGTTAGTCATACTATAAAAGATCAACTTGTCTTGAAATGTCCAAGGTGCTGTACAAGAGGTCACATACACACACCTTATGTCTAGCTGATTCTGGAATACTAATATGATCTAGAACGTAGTTAAGAAAGTCTGGAGAAGAATGTGAAAAAGGACTGTGATGTAGTATGTTTTTTTTTTGCATTGGTTCTCACTACAGAACCTTACTAATGATGGTGAAAATGCATCACTGACCACCATGATGGTTTTCAACAACAGAGACTTAGCATGACATCGCGACTGTACCTTCTTGTCCTGGAGGTCAGTTGAAAGCTCATAGCTGTCAGACAGAGCTTTGCACCTCTTGTTTTCCTCTTCCTCCTGTTTGCGTAAGGCCAGACTAGCCGGCTGGTTACGGGTGCGCTGAGCCCAGGTGAGGCAAGCTGGGCTTGGGGGGCCCACAATTGGCCCCCGGGAGCCTGGAGGGCCACAGCTTCCTTCCCGGTAGCAGTCAGAGCGATGTTGATAAGGGGATTTACTGCTGTCTGAGAAGGGGTTTGACTCTGAACCGCGAGTCTCGTCATCAACACTGCAATTGTCGAAAGACAAAGAATACAAAAGGAGCTTTAAATTGTGCAGCGGCATAACGACATGATAAAAATCACCAGCTTGGGCAATTCAGCACACAGAAGTAGATAATCAGACACTGCCAAGAGCTGTCAGCTCAGAGATGAACACCCGTTACTGTCCTAGAAATACTTAAGACGTACCTTCTTATTCTGTGTTCAACAATTTTAATTGTCATGATTAATACTATATTCATTTTATAAACAAGAACACCACTTATTCTTCTTTTAAGAGCCATAAATTGAATAGGAACTCAATTAAATTGAATAAATTGAATAAAATCTGTACTACAGGTCCTTTTTGAGTTTGCCATAAAATTGCTCTGAACACACTCACATGTAGGCTTCTTCCCCACGGAGCATGTCTTCTTTCCTGCTGGGTAACACCGATGGATTCATAAGTACAAACAGCCGTAAACACACAACACAAAATCACACTAGCTATCCGGTTAATTCATTAACAACTCCCTAACATACCACACAACTTATGACACAATTATGACTCACAAAGTCCTCTTATCTAGGAATAATGTGAGTGTGTAGGCAGTCACTGTTTCCCCAGTGCCTCTGCCCATGTCAGGTTTGCAACAGGAAATGTTGCAGCATGTGACTGCAGGGAGTGACACATATTTCCAGCAATGTGGATCCAAAAGCCTGATCGAGCCTGGGTCATTTCCATATACAGTAAATGTGCTTCACTAGTCCATGTCCACACTAGTCCATGTCCAGTGCTGGATTATGCTATTATGTACTGTATCCTATCTCTTCAGTACAAATAATTTCCAAACACAGAATGCAGCACCACTTAACACCAAAACAGGAAAACAATGACTGTTACTGCAGGAAGGCTTGCAATGTCTTCGCAGTGCAAAAGGAAGTAATACATTACAACTAGATACATTAACTTGCTCTACAGCCATAGACAGACCAACTCACATAAAAACACACAGGCATACACTCAGACGTTCATTTAATGAGCAAGCACACGACTTCCCTTGGTGAAATCCCGAGTTCAATAATCCACTGAGGCTCTATGAGTTTGTGGCTTTGGATCGGCTCAGCTGTTATGAAGAAAGTCAGAAGGTCACCACCACTACCTGGTCACATGTCCATGTACAACCCTTCCTCCCTCCTTTCTTCCCTCCTTCTTTGCTGCCTTCTAACTATTCCAAATACATGGAATGCACTGGAGAAATGTTCCTGCATAAATGTCATTTTCAATAAGTGGTTTGTAGACCTGCGTACGATCCGGGCTTATTACAGAGGAAACTTTTACCAGCATGCAAATTAGACTAAGTAATGTATGTGAAAATAGAAGAAAGAGTAATTACAGGAAGTTATTGGAATATTTGGAGCTGTGGATACAATATGTAATAATATGTAATAATCATTCTGTGGAGATGTTTTTTTTTTTTTTTTTTTGCTCATGTGCTGTTTGCCTTTTCTCTGTTTACATGTCCTGAGTCCATGTGGCTTCCTGTGTTTGTGAGGTGTTAACGGATGAGAGAGAGAGAGAGAGAGAGAGAGAGCGGCTGACAGGAAGAGTGAGAGGCTGTTCCAGCAGTGGCCGCCTGGCTGAAATTTAACATGTACTGTACTGAGTAAATAAAAATATCAATCTCCCTCAGCGGTGAACGGTTGATTATTCTTTTAGTGAGCTGCATACAATGCAGGAAGGAATTCAGCAAATTTTTGGAGAACATGTTTAACAAGCTAAGCCTGTTAAATAATATTTGTTGCTGAAGTTACACACATAATGTCAATCCATACTGCATGAATATCATGTCCATGCGCCATTGTTATAATGGAATAATATTTATACAGGGATTCTGAGGGGGTCAGAAGAGTTGAGAGATTGTGTGGGATTATTAATTAGTAAACTAAAAAGAAACGAAATAAAACTGACAATAAAACACTAATAGAGCTCCGCCGTCTCATCGAGACCAAATGGGGCTCTGGAAACGAAAAATAAAATGGGGCCTTGATCTTTACCGAGGATTTATGTGTGTTACTTCTGTGCTTTCAACACCAACTCTGTCTCTCTTACAAGCGAACGAACCAAACCAAACCGAATGTCGCTAAGTTGCGTGTACATTCGGGAGCTGTTCTAAAACATTTTGTGTCAGTGGAAAGCCAAACAAAGCGAGTTTAATCATTTTAAGATTTTTTTTCAGTCAGTTTTAAAATAGTCAAACTACGATACTGTACCAACATTGCATGCATTCAAAAGCTATATGATCTTTTGCCCATTTCTTTTGTAATATTGGTAATAGGTTTTTGTGGCTGGAACGGATTATCTGCATTTACATTATTTCTTTTGGGAAAAGTTGCATCGCAAAAGGAATTTTCGTCTTAATAAGGACTCACCTCCAGGACGAATTTAATTTGTATCCCGAGGTTCTGTGTATTTATAAAAATACATGTCATTGCATATCATCGTGTGTATCGTTGTGTACATGATTTGAAAAAAATACTGTATTATACCGTAATTAACATGTACTGTATTGTAAACATCAATGACAATCAATCTTTATTTTGTAATGATATAAAATATATATTGTTTTTTTTTTTTTTTACTTTTATGACCCAGAATGTTGCTCAACCACCTGCTGATACTGGTTTAGTGGGATTTATTATTTTCTCTACCTAAAGAGAGCAATGCAGTAATGCATCCATCCTTTACCTGACCCTGACTTCCTCATTGGTTAACTGATCAGTTCCCAAAGCTTCAAATGTGATTCTAATATATATTGCTAACACATTGGGGAGCCTCTGATGTTCCTAGCCACAGCTGCATTGCTTTCAGGAACTCAAGGAACTCAAGAAATACAATATGTGATCATTTCGACCTTGTGGGGGTGTTTAAAGAAATTACAAAAACTAAAAAAGCAAAAAAAGATTCCTTTTGGTTGGTGCAGGGATGAGGATAGATATAAGTATAGGCGTAGATTTATTTAGCTACATTAATACAAAAATCAGTAGAAATTATTCAAAAAGATTAGATGCTTGTAAGTGTGTGTGTGTGTGTGTGTGTGTGTGTGTGTGTGCCCCCGACATATTTTATCTTCACCATTACCTGTTTTAGTCCTCTGCTCCTACCACACACACTCCCTGACCACCCACACACCCATCCACCCACCCACCCACCCACACACACTCACACACACGCAGGAAAGGAGGAATCTGAGTTGCTTAGAGACAGTTGCTGAGAGACCAGTGTGGGAGGATAGACAGTCCTTCGAGAAAGAGAAAGGATGGAGTTGCTATGGTTACTAGGGTTTTGTACAGAGAGTGTATTCCAAGTTGTGAAAATGATTTACAGTGTTACATTTGGCAGCAGACTAGTAATATAACAAATATTACAGTTGCACACTCAAGTCGCAACGAGTGCCATGCACCACCATGATTTTTTTGGTATAATTGCAAGGACAATAAACAAGTATAAACAAAACAGCATTCAAAACAGCATGATGCTGCATTATGTAATAGCTCTGCGTATTACCCATGCGGTAGTTCTGGAGCTGTAAATTGAATCCCATATAAATATCCTACACACGTGGACAAAATTGTTGGTACCCTTCGGTCAATGAAAGAAAAACTCACAATGGTCACATAAATAACTTTAATCTGACAAAAGTAATAATTTTTAAAAATTCTATGAATGTTAACCAATGAAAGTCAGACATTGCTTTTCAACCATGCTTCAACAGAATTATTTTAAAAAATAAACTCATGGAACAGGCCTGGACAAAAATTATGGTACCCCTAGAAAATACTGAAAATAATGTGACCAAAGGGACATGTTAATTCAAGGTGTGTCCACTAATTAGCATCACAGGTGTCTACAATCTTGTAATCAGTCAGTGGGCCTATATATAGGGCTCCAGGTAGGCACTGTGTGGTTTGGTGACATGGTATGTACCACACTCAACATGGACCAGAGGAAGCGAAGGAAAGAGTTGTCTCAGGAGATTCGAAAGAAAATTATAGACAAGCATGTTAAAGGTAAAGGCTATAAGACCATTTCCAAGCAGCTAGATGTTCCTGTGACTACAGCTGCACATATTATTCAGAAATTTAAGATCCATGGGACTGTAGCCAACCTCCCTGGACGTGGCCGCAGGAGGAAAATTGATGACAAATCAAAGTGACGGATAATCTGAATGGTAACAAAAGAGCCCAGAAAGACTTCTAAAGAGATCCAAGGTGAACTTGGAACATCAGTGTCAGATCGCACCATCCGTTGTTGTTTGAGCCAAAGTGGACTACATGGGAGACGACCAAGGAGGACACCATTGTTGAAAACAAATCATAAAAAAGCCAGACTGGAATATGCCAAACTACATGTTGACAAGCCACAAAGCTTCTGGGAGAATGTCCTATGGACAGATGAGACAAAAATTGAACTTTTTGCCAAGGCAAATTTTGCTAATTATACTTGAAGCATATCAAGAAAAGAACACTGTCCCTACTGTGAAACATGGAGGAGGCTCTGTTATGTACTGGGGCTGCTTTGCTGCATCTGGCACAGGGTGTCTTGAATCTGTGCAGGGTGCAATGAAATCTCAAGACTATCAAGGGATTCTAGAGAGAAATGTGCTGGCCAGTGTCAGAAAGCTGGGTCTCAGTCGCAGGTCATGGGTCTTGCAACAGGACAATGACCCAAAACACACAGCTAAAAACACCCAAGAATGGCTAAGAGGAAAACATTGGACTATTCTAAAGTGACCTTCTATGAGCCCTTGACCTCAATCCTATTGAGCATCTTTGGAAGGAGCTGAAACATGCTGTCTGGAAAAGGCACCCTTCAAACCGGAAACAACTGGAGCAGCTTGCTCATGAGGAGTGGGCCAAAATACCTGCAGAGAGGTGCAGAAGTCTCATTGACAGTTACAGGAATCGTTTGATTGCAGTGATTGCCTCAAAAGGTTGTGCAACAAACTATTAAGTTAGGGGTACCATCATTTTTGTCCACGCCTGATCCATGAGTTCATTTTTTTAAATAATTCCGTTGAAGCATGGTTGAAAAGCAATGTCTGACTTTCATTGGTTAACATTCATAGAATTCTTATTTATTATTAATTTTGTCAAATTAAAGTTATTTCTGTGACCATTGTGAGTTTTTCTTTCATTAACCGAAGGGTACCAACAATTTTGTCCACGTGTGTATATAAAATACACTTTTTGGATAAAGGAGGAAAAAAAATCCAAAATTAAACCTCATCCTTTCCTACACAAAAGTGCTAAGGGGATTTGGAGGCAAAGCAGCTGTATTAGGGGTACTATAGGAGGAATGCTGCCTTCAGACCAAAATCAAACCAAACCAATTCTCAGAACTGATGTGACTCGAGAACCACATTTTTCAGGCTGGACTCCATGAAAGACTTTATAAAGCCTCAGGCTACACTGCATAATAGATAACAGAATAATTACCAGTGAACAGGTAAAGAAAGGCCTGTTCTGTCCCAATATTTGGAGATACCAATATTGTTTTTTTGTTTTTTTTGTAAATGGAGTATTGCATAAAATAGGAAATATAAAATATGTGAGAATACAATTGATTGGATGATACCATAGCTACCACTTTTGTCTCATACAGTACATACTCAAGGCGGCATGGTGGTGTAGTGTTTAGCACTGTCGCCTTGCACCTCCAGGGTCCGGGTTTGATTCCCGTCTCTGTGTGCATGAAGTTTGCATGTTCTCCCTTGGTGGCTAACATGTAGGTTAGGTTAATTGGCATACCCAAATTGGCTGTAGTGTGTGTATGTGTGTGTGCCCTGCGATGTATTGGCACTCTGTCCAGGGTGTACCCCGCCTTGTGCCTGAAGTCTACTGGGATAGGCTCCAGGCCCCCCATGACCCTGAATACAGGATTAAGCGGTATAGATAGCGAGTAAGTGAGTACATACTCATACACAAGGTTTATTTAAGTCAAATAGGGACTTGTGATAAAATTTCTTTTAAATAAAGGCATAAAGCCAATTGACTAAAGTCTTACAAGCACAGTACGATGATGAGACTATTAGTGAAAACATTTTAAAGAAGGCCATGTGTCGTTAAATGACGATCCTATTTGAGGTGGCACGGAACCCACTGCTGTCATTCCTGTTAACGTGTAACGCCTTATACTTGAAATGGATACCTTAGAAGCATTTTGTCTATAGGAACTGTACACACAATAATTCACCCATTTGCATGTTACAGGAACCTGGCTTGGCTCCAAGCCATTTCCACCATGTTTGAGCCATTGATAGAGTTCCTGGGAGGCCTGCATTCCAAATGTGCAGCAGGCAGTCCGATCATAGCTCTGGCAAACTGAGAAAACTTTCTACCTTGATGGTGTCCAAGTACTAGTGAAAATCTGGGATACAGTACAGTATGTGCATTAGTGTAGCAGGGGATTATATAGAGAAATAAAGAACTGTTTTGTTTTTCTGCACAATCAGAAGTTCAGGTTTGACATGAACGCCGCTCATGCTTCATTATAAGATAGCTAAACTAGTCAACAACTGGGCAACTATCTTTATAACCAAAGATGTTTATGCATTTTTGTGTCAGATGTTGGTAACACTACATTGTGTTTTCCCAGGATTGTACACAGACTTCTATGTTCTGTGCGACCTTGGGAAATCATTTGCAAACTGATGACAGATAAGCAAAAGCACAAGTATGAACTAAAGAGTTTATTTTTAGATCATTGATTCGATCCGTTTCCTGTTTGTAAACATGTTCATGCTTGCATGCCGCCTGCAAAGGGCAACCATTTCTACAGACTGTTTTCCAGCCTGTTTTTAAAATGTACTGGTCACAAAACAAGTAGTAGTTATACTGTATTTAACGAATTTGCTTGGTTGATTATGATTTTTCACGGTGTTTACCCTGGTTAACACCGAAATACTCCAGGCAGACTGCACTTTTTTCTTTTTTAAAAGTAAGCAAGGTTGAAGAACACTTGTAGAGAGACCTTGGACCACTCATCCATGCAGAACTCTTTTATATCATTGGCCTTTCGACTGCCCTCTTTACTTCACAATGCAGCTGCTCACCAGAAATTAAATACATTGATTGTGTGTCCATTTATCTATTTCTGTGTCAATTTGGATATACAACTTCTGGCCGTTTTAATAGGAACACCTGCAGCTTGGCTCATTGCTGAGAAACTCATATGGTAGCAGCACAATGCAAACACTTATGCACACACACAAGCTTCAGTTAATGAAGCTAATCATTCAGTCCACATCAAACATCATAATGAGGAAGAAATGATATCTCAGTGACTTTGACTGTGCTGTGTTTGTTGGGGCCAAACAAATATGAGGTGGTCATTTGACTTATCGCAGCCTTCTTGTCAGCCTTGCTGACAAATTGTATATTTTTATGGGTTTTCTTTCTAATGTTATTCCTTTAAGAAATCCATTAAATATCCAATGTAGGACACTTCATATTGGTTCCATATAACACGTTGTCTCAAGGAGAGCGTTTTTAGGAATCTAGGAACCATAAGGTTAAGCACTTTATTTATGCCCTGGTGGCTTTTACTTCTTCTTTTAGTTTTCCTTCTTCCTCATGACGGCCTCTAAGAGTCGAACCCATAATACACCCGCTCTTTTTTCAGGCACTGTGTGAGACAGCCTTAGAAATCTCTTCTGAAATAAGTTAGACCTACGTGTAATTTATAAACATCTTCATCAGCTAGTCTCACATCAAATACAGATGTTCAGTATTATAAAAGTTCCCAATTTTACTTTCACTTTTATCAGCTGCCATCAGGAATGTTCTTTTTGTTAAGGAATCTTGCTATGACCTGCTTCACAAGTCCTATGAAAAAGGTGCTCATAAATGTTGAGTACACTAATCGTGAATCTACCTTAAATTAGAGTAGAGTTGGATTTCTATTTAATTATAATAATAAAAATCACCAAAAATAACTACAAATTTACATGAACCGCACAGATCAAAGCTATGACTGTGTAGACAATCTGCAAGGCAAATTACACACAAAAAAAGTTCACAGACAGACATGGCAAGCTTTCGGATGACGTGTCATCACAGTTTTTCTTTGCCTCTCCTGCCAAGTTATGCAAGACCAAGCAAGACGGCTAAAATTAGTCAGTTTTTTAACGAATGCTCCGCGCAGAGCTGAGCTGTTGCAATGGGAACAGGCTGTATATGTCCAAACACCAGGCCATACACATAGAGGGTAGAATGCAGTAAGAAATGAGAGTGGAAGGCCGACTTGTGAATTTAAAAGAATCAAAGTCGAACTGGGGAGGATATCAAGTTTCATTATGTTTGACGCCTCATATAGAGGAAAAGATGCAAAGGTGATATAAAGAACACACACACATTGTATATGAATACATTTTGACAGAGACGAAGATGCATATGAAGATTTAGTAGATTTAGTAATAAAGACGGAACGTGTAAAATATTTTTCCTGACAGTGTCAATAAATCCTTTTAAACAAAGGAAATATGATGTTCGTGCTTGAATGCTATAATGCGTACAGTAAAACTTCACTACATTTATAACCAGCAGTCAAATGCTCGAATCTGATTGGTTATTAGACTTTTTCCGTGTTATAAAAGCACATGCAGTTATACGAACATGAACGAATGAAGAAGTTAATAGTACTGCTCTGCTGTAATATGTTATTGTTTCTAAAGCAACAGCTCATACACTGGGACTCGCACTGCTGTTGCTCCACATAAGCACTAGTAATAAATATATTTACAAAAAAAGCATGTTGTTTATACCACTTAACCTGTATACAGGGTCACAAGGCAGGATAAACCCTCGACAGAGGTGCCAATCCATTGAAGGGAAATCGTGCACACAGACACACACTACGGGGAAATTGAGTAATGCCAATTAATGTAATCTGCATGTCTTTGGACTGTGGGAGGAAACCAAAGTATCCAGAGGAAACTCACTGAGCATGTAGGAAACATGCAAACTCCACACAAACAAACCCGAGGCCACAGTGCTAACAAAAACATCACCGTGTCGCCTGTTCTGTCTTGTTTCTTTGTAAAATCACAAACTGCATTTTATATTTTCTTTTTTTTGAGAGAGAGAGAGAGAGAGAGAGAGAGACAGCCCAGGTAAGGGAACAACAAGTTCCTTTTCAAAAGCTTGACTCGATGCTGCGCGAAAATGCTATGGGAACATTTCATAGCGTTTTCACGCAGCATATCTTCCCGCTGTATCAGGGAACAGGGTTACAGCAAAGAAACCCGAGACGTTTACTTATAATCTAATTGAGAACAGAAATTAACTTTTCTTTTTGACATTCCACAGCATCAAACTCATACACTATTAAAATGTGCAGCACTTTATTACATTAATAAATGAAACACTGTAATAAATGGCAAATTACAATACACACAGTTAATGCACTTCAGGGGTAGTGGCACCCTGCTGGCACGCTCTGCCAAATCATAATCACGGTCACGGTTTGTCGTGCAACATTTCTTGCATAATCTTAAACACAAACAAAACATCCGGAAGTTTTGGCACCCTTCATGACAATTAGGCCAAAATATTCTGCAAAAGTCTGATAATAAGCAACATAAGTGACTTTCCTCACTCTAAACTATTGCAGTTACTGTATAGTTTCTGTGTGAAACTGTACTGCACAAAACTGTGCAAACACTGGTTTATACATTTTGGCACCCTATATACGTAATATTATTTGATGTCTGACCTGAAGATAATAACACCACCAAGTGTCATCCTAAATTGCCTAAAGAACCAGGAGACATTTCTAGAGAGCTGACTGAGTGCAAACATCTTCCAAAGAAAAACACTCATCTCACTCATCATCTATATCACTTCATCCTGTCGCGGGGTCCCTGGAGCCTATCCCAGGAGACCTTGGGCACGAGGCGAGGTACACCCTGTTCAGGGTGCCAATCCATCGCAGGGCACACACACTCACACACATTCACACGTTCATTGACACACTACGGGCAATTTGGGAACACCAATTAGCCTAATCTGCATGTCTTTGGACTGTGGAAGGAAACCGGAGTACCCGGAGGAAACCCCCCAAGCACGGGGAGCACATGCAAAATCCATGCACACAGAGACAGGAATCGAACCTGGACCCTGGAGGTGCAAGGCGACAGTGCTAACCACTACACCACCGTGCTGCCCCCAAAGAAAACAATCTAGAATATTTCTAGATTCTAGAATTTCAGTAGAAATACAGCTTGTTTTTACATTTGTATTTAATGTTGTTTAACATTTTAAAAAACAGTCCGGTTATAATCTAAAACAATCAGTATATATATGAAATTTGATTGATTGGTTATGCTTCTTTCTACCCTGTTTAACGACTAAGTGGCTCAGGCTGGCTCCACTGTATAAACAAGTGAACAAGGTTATAAAAACAAAAACACTTTATAATCGAGGTTTTAAACTCCTTTACATCTTTGCCCTTTGAGCTACCGTCTTCAGTTCATGATGTTCAGGTTGTCACATGTTTACCACAGGAATTCATTTAAATATGGAAGCGTGAGAAGGGTTTGTTGTGCCTTCTGGCACCAGGAAGTTGGCAGCGGATCCTTTGGGTGCTGTGGACTTGTTTGCCCAGCGCATCACATGGTTGCTCCATTAGATTATTTGGAGTTTGGAGGCGAGATAGTGGTCTTGGGCTCTTTGCCTGCTGGACCCCATGTGCACTGGGTGTTCTGGTGCCTTTCTATCATGGAATTTTCTATCATTGAATTTTTTGTACTGCTTTGGGTTTTCACGGGCAAGCCTTAGGTGCCTTGATCCTGTCACCAGTTTCAGAATTAGTGTTAATGTTATGGCTGATTGGTCAAAACCAACAATATGTTTATGGACTTTATCCCTCATTTATCTATATCACTTGTCCTGCGTTGGGTCACGGGTAGCCTGGACATGGGACACCTTGGATGGGTTGCGAACACACCGCACAGTAAAAAGCACACATTCAGAAACTGCAAGTAATTTGGAAGTACCATTCAGCCTACAGTATACTGTATGGGTTTAGGAGGAAAGCATACGGAGGACATTTAAACTCCATGCACACAGGATGGAGGTAGGAATCGAACCACCAACCAAGGAGGTGCAAAGTGACAGTGCTAACCACTTAGCTACAGTGCAAAAATATGACTCAAAGAAACACTGTAAACCCTAATGCTCAAAGTAATTAAACATATTGAGTATTGTTAACTTATATTACTACAATTAGTCCAAATTAATAGACCTTGATGAGTATTTAGAACTTTTTGGTATTTATGAGTTTGTAGAAATGACACTTTTCAAGGTAGCTGAACAAATTTGATATTTTAAGCCACAGTAACTGTCTCCTTAAAGTTCCACCAACTTAAAATCTTTCAGCCTGGCGACTTTGTGTCTGACGTCATCAATGCACATGCGAACTGCCCACATTGAATTGTTTTAATCAATATGGTGGATTGTTCTGTCTTCACATAATCTTTACAAATCTGGGCACCCTAAAGTGCCAGAGCACTGGTGGCTCAGTGGTAGGTGTTCCGCCTGCCATGCGAAAGGGCTGGGTTCGATTCCCAGCCACTGGATGAAGTGCCAGTCCCAAACCCAGATAAAAATGGGAGGGTTGTGTTCAGAACGACATGTGGCGTAAAAACATGTGACAAACTGCTGTGGCGCCCCATTGCCAGGAGAAGGGAAAGACCAACAACAATTTATTTAATTTGCATCAACTAAAAAAAAAATTATAGTATGAGTTAGGCTACTCAGTAATGCAAGTAAATAACAATTATTATGAATGAGTACAACAAACTCGAAAACTGATAGTTCTGATTACTTAAAATTGGAAACATCATTACTTAAAAAATTTGATGTAACTGGTTACCTCAAATTTTTTGAATTTTGACAACTTTTTTGGGTTTACAGTGCAGGTTTAAGCGAAAATCCTTCTTAGTGCTCCTTACAGTAAATTGCCTTAAACGATTATTTGAATGTTGTTGTTGCTCGTGCGGCTGCTGCTGGCAAGGGGTTCGCACTTGCACAAGCTTGGCACAGGTTTTAATGCCGGATGCCCTTCCTGACGCAACCCTACCATTTTACCCGGGCTTGGGACCGGCACTGCATCCAGTGGCAGGGGTTTGGGTACTGGCTGGGAATCGAACCCGGGCCTTTCGCATGGCAGGCGAAACATTACCACTGAGCCACCAGAGCCCCCAAACGATTATTATTATTATAATACTTTTTTAATAACGCGTTTTACCAATAATTCTTGAATTCACCATATATTTGTAGAATTGATCAAATTTGTCTTTTCCTTCTGCCTTTTTTTAAACCAACTTGAAGACAGTTTAGTGGTGCTTTAGGGAAGACGAGGTAGATGATTCTGCATATTTCATACCTTCTGTTTGGTGACACGTCAGGGAGCACCTCACGCGCAAAAAACATTCAAACACACACACTTAAAACACAAAAGCTACACCCACTGATTATCACATTCTTTCTTTCACTGCACTGCTGTAATACATTCTTCACTGCTGTCTCAAGCACAGACGACAGCTGACGTCGGTCAAGGGTTTGGTCTTGGCATTCATATAATGAAGTATGTACACACACACAAACACACTGATAAGGAAGTAGTATTTAAATAAAGTCATAACTTTTATATCTTTCACCAGTGAAAAAAGTACTCCTTCACATGACATTATATAAAAATTCTTTTTATGAGCTGAAACTTTGTACCCATGCAGACGCGGCCACTTACCAGCTACCAGATACTAGTTGCACTTTCATAAACAAATTCCAAAAACAAAAGTTCTGCATTCAAAGGAGATAAACATCTGTGATTGTCTTCCTGGAGAAACAGTGAACAGTGAAGTTTAAATGAACGCAGTAGGATTGGCAAAAGTAAAACTTACCATCATGTTGAGTTAACAAGAGCCTCCATTCAGATCAGTCCAGTGTGTTACTCTGCACATCTACTCACACTTGCACACCTTATACACACACACACATTTATTCAAAACTCAGCTGAATGTTTCAAATTCCTCAGATGGTATTTTCAGAACAATCCGAAAAAAAGTGACACACCCCATGAAGTGATATAGTGAAAGATAGAGAGAAGGACAGAGCGACAGAAAGACAAGTGAAAAGTGTTTTTTCTTTTCCTGAGTTCATGCTGGAATCATGGGTGTGTGTGTGTGTGTGTGTCATGAGGTGGAGCTAAACGCACACACTTCAGTTCAGACACTTGCGTTAAAAAGAGTTGTCAGTGACAGGTATTAATTACAGCTCTTCGTCATTTTATATATATATATATATATATATATATATATATATATATATATATGTGTGTGTGTGTGTGTGTGGGCGGCTTGTGAGTGAGTGAGGGAGAGAGACACAGAAACAAAGGTTATTATAGGTATTCTAAGAAGCTCTAAAATACTTGAAAGGCTTTACTTCAACACTGTAGCTTGCACGTTTTATTTATTTTTGTCTGTTAAATAAGATATGGCTCCCACATTCATATATATGAATCTTATATTTTTAAACCGAATCGTTTTCGGAAAACAATATGTGTTTCTCTTGCTGGTATAATCCGCCCAAAAATTGGCAGCAGTGCAGTGTTTACAATCACACTGGCACAGGTCAAGAGCTTTAGTTAATGTTCACATCAAACTTTTGAGCACTGAGAAAAATGTAAACCCAGTGACTTTGACTTTGTTGGTGCCGGACAGGGAGGGCTGAGTATTTTAAAAACTTCTAATCTCCTAAGACTTTCACACCACAGAGAATGGTGTGGGAAAAAACAACATCACAAAAGCTATTCAATGAGTTGATGTTCTGGATATGTGAACATCACCTGATGGTTTTTTCCCTCCATGGGGAGCATTAGAGAAAACATAAATGAGTTGACCTTCATAAATCACGGAAATTGTTTTGAAATAAAAAAATATCGAAATAAATGAAAATGTGTACAATACTGCTCAAACGTTTGGGATCCCTTTCTAACTCCATGGACGTTCCTGAATTTTATTTCATTCTACATTGTAAAGCAATGCTGAAGGCATCCAAAATATGTCACAATCTCCTTTGAACTGTTGATATTGAGATGTGTCTGCTATTCATGCTCTGTTAATCCTTCATAATGTCTCTAATCTGAGGTGCTGTTTGTTAATTGGTGATTTCTGAGGCCGATACAATATTATCACGATACTATTGCAATATGATTTGTACTGTGATCCTGGTAGTATCACGGTTTTATAAATATCCCGATTCAATATTAAATTATAAAGTATAAAACTTAGCAAATAATTTACTCCTACCACACAGGATTTTTAAAAATTTTATTTCATTAAGTATAAACATTAAATCCACACAGGATTGCTGTGCTGTGTGAACAGTTAAGAGTGCACAACCTGCAGGATCATAGAGGAACAGCAACAATTTACCACCTCTAAATGAACTTCTCCTCTGCAGCAGAGGTACGGTTTTTGGTCTTGCTGTCCTGGGATGGTCTTTATGAGAGACAGTTTCTTCATGGTGCTCGATGGGTTTTGCAAAAGCACTTGACAATATGGCTCTTTTAAGAACTATTCCAGAAAGGCTGTCTTAAAATAACAGCTGACTGTTGTTGTTGTTACATACTTATCTAATTCCATATGTGTTATTTAATAGTTTGAAATCTCCAGTTTCGTTGTAGAATGTTTTAAATTAATCACTAAACAAAAAGCTAAGAAGAAATTTGCAAGTGATCGCAAACTTTTAAGCAGTAGTGTACATCCATTGCTAGAGCAAAAAGGAAAGAGTATTTAATATGTTAAAAGGCTAAAATTCACAAAGTCACAAAGTAAAAAAAGAAAAACACAACCCTATTACAAAATGAACAAACAAATCTACAGTTCACTAAGTTACAGAACATTCAGTGAAGTACCCATGCTGTGCCAAGCATTTAAGCACAGGCTGAAGTTCAGGTTGAGTATTTTGTCAGTTAGTCCTTACTCCAGCAAAGATTAATTTTGCGGCTTTTCCTGTCAAGCGATATTAAGGAGCATGTTCACAAATAGACCATGGCTTTCGCCGACACAGAATCAAATCAGTACAAGTTCAAACGATAAACACTTTGATTATAAAACAGATGCAGGCAACAAAATGTAAAGAATCCATCCATACAAGTAAGGCGGTGCAGATAGTTGCTTGTACAGCTTTTGTAACAAATTGCAATACTTTATTGTCTGACATAGTAATACATGGTTTGCAAAACGGCACACTTCCTTGATTTATGAACGGAATTAAAAACACTGAAGTGAATAGCATTAGATTGCGAGTTATTACTTAACATACAGCACACACTGTAGATCTAATCTGGAAAGTCACGAAAACATGAAACGTGAAATGTGTAACATAAAACACATTGACATTTAATTTTTGACAAAACATGTTTAGTTTCTATGAACTTTCAGGAAAAGTAAAGTAGTTCTTTGTTGTATATCCATGTATTATCATCAACCTGTTAACTAGAGCTTAGCTATGATGTTAGTCAACATTTGTATTGTCATGTCAATCCTGCTTTGTGCCTAAAATAAAACCCCAGTAAACCTGCAGTCTGAATCTCTCCCGTAGTCTGACACTGTTGATGCAAGACCATGTTCGAGCATTGCTCACCCTTAATGATCATGACTGGAAAGCTAGGAATAGATCAGAATCTCCAGGGTGATATGAATCCACAGATGCGCATTCTCTCTTTTGCAGTGTCACTTAGCGGAACGCGGTACAGCCAGAAAGCTTCTCTTTCTCAGCAGGTCCATGAATGTCAATTCAGTGTAGTGATGAAACAGAGACATAAATCCTGTCATGTTGCATCCTTAATGAAGTTTACAGAGAGGAGGGACAACTGCATACAGAGCCGGTGCAACAGAACTGATGCACAGAGTCATTGTCCAACTCATCTTCCTCCTCTCTGCTCACCAAGGTGAAAAGGTGAGCGTGAGAGAGAGAGAGAGATAGAGAAAGGGAGAACATTCACATTATGTAAAAAAACAAACAAACAAAAAAAAAACATTAATATCATGGGGAGTAAGAATGACAAGAACAACACAACACAGAAAAACTGACAATGAATTCAACACCTGTTTTTACATAAAATGGAAAACATTTGACCACAAGTCATAGAAAACCCACATGGTGTGGAAAATGGCCACTAGATGTCAGGCTTGAAGCATTACAATACCTCTGGGGTCAGTGCAGATTTTATCAGTGTACCTGCTGAACTACTGAAACCAGCTGGTTAAATCCAGTGTAGAGTTCTAGGCCATAATAACAATCTAATACTGAAAATAAACAGGTACAAACATGATGGTTTTAATAAAGTGATGTTTGAAAAGGATGTTTGATGTTTTCTGTAAGGAGATTATTTAAGAAGGAGTCTCCAGTGTTAACAGTTTGTAGCTGCTATAAAGTAAACTGAGAGAGAACTTGTTTTGCATGTCTCATCACCGTGCTGTGTATTCTGTAAGTCTTCTGTAAAGGTCAATTGGTTTCATGCCTTCATTCACAATAAATTCTATCACAAGTCCCGACTTGACTTGAACACGCCGCGCATATTATATTATATTATATATTATGTTATGTTATGATTAGAAATGGGAGTCACCGATACAATATTATCACGATACTATTGCAATATGATTTGATTTGTACTGTGATTCTGGTAGTATCAATATTAAATTATAAAGTATAAAACTTATATACAAATAATTTACTCCTACCACACAGGATTTTTTTTTTTATTAATTTTTTTATTATTTCATTAAGTATAAACATTATTAAATCCACACAGGATTGCTGTGCTGTGTGAATAGTTAAGAGTGCACCACCTGCAGGATCATAGAGGAACAGCAACATTTTACCACCTCAAATGCAACATATATTTAAATTTATTATTTATTATATATACACACACCTAAAGGATTATTAGAAACACCATACTAATACGGTGTTTGACCCCGTTTCACCTTCAGAACTGCCTTAATTCTACATGGCATTAATTCAACAAGGTGTTGAAAGCATTCTTTAGAAACGTTGGCCCATATTGATAGGAGAGCGTCTAGCAGTTGATGGAGATTTGTTGTGGGATGCACATCCAGGGCACGAAGCTCCCGTTCCACCACATCCCAAAGATGCTCTATTGGGTTGAGATCTGGTGACTGTGGGGGCCATTTTAGTACAGTGAACTCATTGTCATGTTCAAGAAACCAATTTGAAATGATTCGAGCTTTGTGACATGGTGCATTATCCTGCTGGAAGTAGCCATCAGAGGATGGGTACATGGTGGTCATAAAGGGATAGACATGGTCAGAAACAATGCTTAGGTAGGCCGTGGCATTTAAACGATGCCCAATTGGCACTAAGGGGCCTAAAGTGTGCCAAGAAAAGATCCCCCTCACCATTATACCACCACCAGCAGCCTGCACAGTGGTAACAAGGCATGATGGATCCATGTTCTCATGCTGCTTACGCCAAATTCTGACTCTACCATTTGGATGTCTCAACAGAAATCGAGACTCATCAGACCAGGCAACATTTTACCAGTCTTCAACTGTCCAATTTTGGTGAGCTCGTGCAAATTGTAGCCTCTTTTTCCTATTTGTAGTGGAGATGAGTGGTACCCGGTGGGGTCTTCTGCTGTTGTAGTCCATCCGCCTCAAGGTTGTGCGTGTTGTGGCTTCATAAATGCTTTGCTGCATACCTCGGTTGTAACGAGTGGTTATTTCAGTCAAAGTTGCTCTTCTATCAATTTGAATCAGTCGGCCCATTCTCCTCTGACCTCTAGCAACAACAAGGCATTTTTGCCCACAGGACTGCCGCATACTGGATGTTTTTCCCTTTTCACACCATTCTTTGTAAACCCTAGAAATGGTTGTGCGTGAAAATCCCAGTAACTGAGCAGATTGTGAAATACTCAGACCGGCCCGTCTGGCACCAACAACCATGCCACGCTCACAATTGCTTAAATCACCTTTCTTTCCCATTCTGACATTCAGTTTGGAGTTCAGGAGACCAGGACCGCACTCGTAAATGCATTGAAGCAACTGCCATGTGATTGGTTGATTAGATAATTGCATTAATGAGAAATTGAACAGGTGTTCCTAATAATCCTTTAGGTGAGTGTATATATATATATTAATTATAAATATACACAAAAAAAAATCGATGCATAAATAGCCACATGAATGAATCGCAATACGTTGCCTATTCTATATTATTCTTTTCTATTAGAGTGGTTAAAGAGAACGCACATACTTTGAGCTTGCTCCCTGCTCAGACAGACTTCCACTAGATTATAAATGGTGCAGCTAATAAGACAGCTTTTTCCTCCGTCTATTCCTCTGCCTGGGTTGTGCTAATGTCTAGTTCTATCCTGGTGTGTATTTTTAGGCCAGACACATCATGTCAGTAAGCAGGTAGCGAGCATAATGTTAATGTTATTAGCGACTTAATTATTTATTTTATTTATTTAGTGTCCCACAAATCATGCTGGTGTATGTTTGAAGAATTTGGCTCGAGAAAGAACAAAGGTGTAGGTATAGGAAATCAGAAATCTGCAATCAGAAATGATTACTGGTAATCAGGGAGCGCTCGCACTCTCCCCGTCTAACACATTTTCTGCGAAAGAACGATTCACTGATGTTTCTGCAATACTCTTCTGCCTCTTACAGATTTCATATACTGTCTGAAAGACGCATATCTCACTTCTCTCTATCTCACGGTGACGCAGTTGTCCTCTTCTTCTCAATGTACACAGCTGAAGTAGCCGAGTTCCTGCCTCCTCTAAAGGGTCACTCTGACACGTAAGAAGGAATGAAAAATTGAAATGAAGGAATGATGAGAAACAGAGAAAGATTAAAGGGAGATTCAATGGTTTGTGTATTTGGAATGTTGAGTCAATACTATAACGGTTGTGGAATTATGATTGGTGTGTAATGAAGTGAGGAATTTCCCGTAAAGAAACAGCACTGGAGTGGTGTGAAAAGAAGACAGGATAGGGCCGACAGGGAAAACGAAAAAGCATGGGGAGCGGTATTTGAATAAGATACACTATATTCTCAAAAGTATTCGCTAGCCTGCATTCACATGCATATGAACTTGAGTAACATCCAATTCTTAATCCACAGGGTTTAATATGATGTTGGCCCCACCCACTTTGCAGCTATAACAGCTTCAATTCTTCTGGGAAGGCTTTCCACAAGGTTTAGGAGTGTGTTTATGGGGTTTTTTGACCATTCTTCCAGGAGCACATTTGTGAGGTCAGACACTGATGTTGGACGAGAAGGCCTGATTGGCAGTCTCCGCTCTAATTCATCCCAAAGGTGTTCTATCGGGTTGAGGGCAGGACTCTGTGCAAGCCAGTCCAGTTCTTCCACACCAACCTCACTCATCCATGGGGCGGCCACTTCCTGTTCCAACATGACTGCGCACCAGTGCACAAAAGCAAGGTCCATAAAGACATGGATGAGTGAAGTTGGTGTGGAAGAACTTGACTGGTCTGCACAGAGTCCTGACCTCAACCAGAGAGAACACCTTCAGGATAAATTCGAGCCAGGCCATCTCGTCCAACATCAGTGTCTGACCTGACAAATGCACTTAGAAATTCCCATCTACAGTTTTACTATCGTTACAGGAACCAGGAACTTTAGATGTGTTTCTACCAGAGAGGATTCTGGAATTTCATAACTCCCTGAACAGCAGAACTAATATGATTTCTAATATGATAATTTTTTTCTTTCTTTCCACAAATGAGGAACTCTTAAAGTGGAGTGTGCACATTGCACATTTTACAGAGTGACTAACTCTTACCATTAACACTGTAACGCTGACATTAACACTGAGGTTAATGTTGTTCTTTAAACAGGTGATGAATCAGAGTGAATGAAAGTGCCCAGGCATTTTTTTTTTACATTCCTTATACGTAGAAATGCAAGCAGCATAAAGAACCTCAAAACATGCAGTCCTAATGAGACATTACTTTCATATTCATTGTGTTAAACACTTACTGTAAATATAGATATTCGTTAAACACTTGTACAGACATACAGACTGTAAGTGATGCAGGGTGAAAGTGATTTGCCCTTACCTTGCTTTGACGTTGATGAGAGAGACAGGAGGAGGAGGCTTGGGCTTACTTGGCCTCGTGGTGCAGCAGAACTGATGATGATTAAAGCTATGAGCGCTCGGATGGTTGTTGCCGAACGAGGCATGAGTGCGATGAATGATGGTGGAGAGACTAGGAAATGAGTGCAGTCTGACAGAGACAGGGAGAGTGACGGGAGACAGGCGGAGAAAGTGAGGGACAGAAATGGACAAAGAGATCAAATTAAAGCCCAGACAGCAAAAACAAACAGATGACAAAGCAACACAAGTTTGTCACAGAAATGATGAAGCGTGGCACACAGTACGTTACTAAATTTGTAAAAGGACACACGTGACACATTTTCAGAAAAAAATAATAAAATCAGAGCTTAAAACCTTAAAACAAAGCTTAAAACTGATGTGTGTGTGGAATAACACAAGACAGAAAACACTACTGTATATCATGACGATATGATGGACGTATCAGTGCAGTAAAAAGCTGTAATACTGGTGTAGTCTTTTACACAACAGTGAATCAGGGCTGGCGGCATGGTGGTATAGTGGTTAGAACTGTCACCTTACACCTCCAGGGTCCGGGTTCAATTCCCGGCCAGGTTCGATTCCCTCTCTGTGTACGTGGTGTTTGCATGTTCTCCCCGTGCTTGTTGGGTTTCGTCCCACAGTCCAAAGACATGTAGGTTAGGTTAACTGGTGTTCCATAGTGTGTGTATAAGTGTGTGTATGTGTGTGTGCCCTGCGATGGATTGGCACCCTGTCCAGGGTGTACCCCGCCTTGTGCCCTAAGTCTCCAGGGATAGGCCCACGTGACCCTGAATACAGGATTAAGCGGTCTAGAAGGTGAGTGAGTGAGTGAATCAGGGCTGTTACAGTCAACAGATTAAAGTGGCTAACTTTGTAAGTAGTAAGTGAAAGACAAATAAACAAATCTCACGGGGCAGAAGGAGACGTGTTAGTTATGCGTGAAAAGGTTTCCATTTCAATGTGGAGGAAAATACCTCGCCATAACATCTTAAGCCTTAACTCGGGCATTAAAAGCAACAAAAGTGTAGAGACAGGTTTCATGGCTTTATGATTCTGATTCAGATTCATCTGCAATGGCAGTTTTTCCATCCGAAGGCTAATGGGATCTCTGAAGGTCTTAATTAATATTCCTATTTATATGCATTTAACAAATTGGATATAATTGAAAAAACATATTTTTACAATATCACTGTCTGATACCATAGTTTGTAAGTCATTGTTACTTGTAAGCTGCTGTGAGCTGCTAGGAAAAAACAAAAAAACGTACGACACACACGGCGCAAAGGACTGTGATACAGAAATGTGCTGTGTTCTGGATATTTGGACAGATTGTCCAAAAGGGAAAAAAAAAAACAGGCAGTGATGACTTTGAAAATGTTTTTATTCTTGAATTATGTAACAACTTATGTGGCTCAGTCTCCGAGTTCTCTGTGCACTTGGGAAATATTTGTCCATCGCCATATTTCTGACAGATTTTGAATCTGAATTTGTTTTATAAGCATCTTTTCAGGTGTACACGTTCTCAAACCGAACCGAACAGCAAACACACCAAAACAAATCAGACTTTCACTCTGATTCAGACTACAAAAATGAAATAGGTGTGAAAGCATAATAAATCCAAAAACGGTGAGATTGCATGATTAAAGATATGACCGACAGTGAAATACCTACTTAATATTCTGCTGTACTGGCCTACTGTAATAGAGTGTGAAGAGAGAGAGAGAGAGAGAGAGAGAGAGAGAGAGAGAGAGAGAGAGAGAAAGCACCATTCCTCAAGGTTACATAAGAATTGTCTGATCTCGGCATATTGCATGTGCTTTTATTACATACTGGGTTTTTGTTCCACATCAAAGCCTGATACCTGCATGGTCGACAACTTCACAGATTTCCCTTAAATTGTCTTTCTTTCCCCAAAGATACTCATCTTCCTCTCGGTAATGTTGAGAGAAATATGATTCATTCCATGTGGAAAAGTGCTCGTGCTTTAGCACCGTGAATGGGTTTTGATTCACATTAGCATCCAAATGCTCTGGGCTGCAAAAGCAAGGCCAGCTGCTGTCAAACACACTAATTCAAAACCTCTCATTTTCCCATGGAAACTACATTCTGCGCTTGCAGTCTAGAGTGTATCTGAAGAAACATGAATCAAGATGTAGGGCATGTGAGGGGAAACTTTCCTCTGGTTCACGGTCGTGTCTAAACTATTGCAAATCAACTTTTTCAAATCTCATCACATGCCGTTTTGCACGAATGTATGCCCCAGCATCTGTGAGTTAATAAGCATGCATTGTGTTTATTACAATGCCCTGAGACAGGGCTCATGTGTGTGTGTGTTATATTCAGAACGTTTGTGCATTAGTTTCTAAAATATCCAAGTGACCAAAAGTATGCCTTTATTTGATCAGCCTTGATGCCAAAAACATGTGATGCAGTATCTACAAAAACAGACCATTGCAGGCCAGACTTGAATGTGTGTTGAATAAATGTAAGAGCAGAAAGTGTTTGCCTGAGAGAAGTTCACCATTCACCATTCAGGTTCACCTAAACTTACAAAACCTTCCTTCCAAAATCTTCAGCACCAGAGTCTTCCTTACATATACAGTGGAACCTTGGATTACGAGCATAATTCGTTCAGGAAGTGGACTTGTATTCCAAAACACTCGTAAACCAAATCATCATTTCCCATAAGAAATAATGAAAACTCAAATTATTCGTTCCACAGCCCCAAAAAATAAATACATAAAAATAATTAATCCAATCTATAAAATGAAAATAAAACAAATTAATCTGCACTTTACCTTTAAAAAAAGTACAAATAAATTCTGACAGATAAGTGTTTCCGTTGGTGCGCGCAGGCGCTGTGTGTGTGTATGTGTGTGGAATTAGCCCCTTCCCTCGCCTTGTTTTACACAGTAGCACTCCTCCTCCCTCTCCCCACCTCGCTTTTTAAGATTCACAACAAACACACACACACAACGGAAACACCGTTTTAACGGAAAAAAGCGAGACTGGCATGAGTGCATACTAAAGGAATCACTTAAGTTTCACAACAAACAGACACACAAACAAACACGGAAACACCATTTTAACAGGAAAAAAATAAATCTCTCTGACCTGGCTTCAGCGCATACTAAGGGAATCACTGCTGTAAAGTAAAAAAAAAAACAAAAAAAACAAATGAACCAGCACCTTACCTTTGTGAAGCCGGAGAGGGGGTGAAAAGGCGAGAGCGTCTGTGTCAGTGTCAAATTGCGCGCGCACGAGCAGAGTTTCTGTGTGTTTGCGAAGCCGTGGGGGGGGGGGGGGGGGGGAGGTGAGAGAGTGACGCTCGGTGTCAAAATAAGAGTCGCATGTGTGAAGCATGTTACTCGGTGCTCGTAAACTAATACTTGCTCGGTTTCCGAATAAAAAAATATTAAAAATCTTTGCTCGGTTTGTGGAACACTCGTAAACCACGTTACTCGCAATCCGAGGTTCCACTGTACTGCGGAGCGCCCTATGACTCGGCTTTTATCAGATAACGTTTAGCGAAGAAAGAGTTGGCCACAGTTCTTTACTAAATTAGAGTGACTTTTCCATGTATTACTTTAGATATCGTATGTGTGTAACAATCATTTACGGCTAGAGAGAGCAAGCGAGATCAAAAGCTGAACGTAAATAATGGTTCAAGATGTACAGCAGCTGTCTGGCATGAAGGTTTCCAGTTTGATTCTGGCTTTTACACATTTTATACATTTTATTTTTATTGATATTACATTAACAGACTTCAAGTTCTAGTTAATAGGTTAATTATGTTTTATTTTGTTAAACGACCAGGTTAAAGAAATATAAAACCAAAATGTTAAAACAGACAAGTTATACTATGATGTCATGTCATAAACAGGTTTATAGATTATATTTTAATGAATTATCCCCTGATTTCTTATAAATATTTTCTTGTATTTTTAATGCAGTCTTGAGGAATAGTTCTCCAGGCTTCCTGAAGGGCTTTTTTCACTCTCATTATCAGCAAGTTTTTGCGTCTCATGTTCAGTCCAGTCCCTTTACTTGAGCAGTTTCAGAGGATCTTTTTTTGTTTGCTGAAACAGGTGCAGGTGATGACAGATGATCAGGCTGGTGATTAGTATGAATGCTGAGTGTTTGGAACGGACGAGAGAGGAAAAGTGGTTGCTGTTGAGGTTGTTACATAATACACACACACACACACTACATTCAATTTGGGAAAACACCGGTTTTTAAATGGGATCTTTGGGCACTTTGCAGCCTGTCACTGGAAAAGATTAGCTCATTTCTTTAATCTAGATCATTTAATTTAATTTAATATATAGAAAAGAGGGGGTGGTCAATACTTTTGCACAATACTGTAAATGTTATGAAACAGGTTTGAGTGTGTAAACATGTCAAGGAGCTGAAAAATAACACTAAAGATATGTACTGTAATGTGTCATGAGATGTTCTTTTTGTTAAAATGGATCTTACAAAATGGGTATTGGAACCGGTTCAAAGTGAAAGTACGGGTCTAACTATATCTTCTATCCTAATTGTCCTATACAGGGTTGCAGGGGCAAGGAGCCTCTTTTGGGAAAACAACAGTTAACCTAATCTGCATGTCGTTGAACCGAGGGAGGAAACCTGAGTACCAGGAGGAAACCCACCACGCACACAGACCTTTACACAGTAATACACAAATCCATAAAAAGTCACTTAAAGGCAAATCCAAAAAGGAAACAAAAATAATTCAGGAAATGAAAATGATCTAATCCGGCAAAACTACTGAACAGACTAGAGAGAACCCAAGGAGTGAGTTCTTAGTTTCTAATAACAAGTTTATCTTTAATTTTACTCTGTGTGGATTAATTGTTTTAATTAAACATTTGTGGTGTGTTTAGTGATTCTGGTGTTAATTGTTGTTTTGCTGTATCTTCTGTATTCTTGTGAGAAGTTTGTGGCTGTCTGCTGCTCTAATGTCCCCCCCGAGACACTACTGGCCCAGATACAGACTTCAGCGATCTCAAAAATCATAAGGCGCCATAAATGGTCAGGTTTGGCTGTTAGCTCCTGAAACTACAGTAGTGCTTCCCTGCTGTCACTCAGCCGACAAAAAATGATGAGAGACGTGATTTAGGTCTGACATATGAACTGTTTTATTGCAAGACCAATTACTAACCAAGTAAATTCTCTTCAACAGTAATTGTTATCCTGCAGCAGTCACAAATACACCCTGTACCCCTGTAAGCTGTATTTTTACAGTCTTTTACCTCATATATAGATCCTCCTGGGGTAGGTTCATGCAAGGTTCACTTCACTGATAGACAGAAAAATGGATGTTTTCATCCTCTTGAAGAAAAAATCTGCAAGCCTAAATTTAACCTTTTGTTTAAAATATAGTTGTTTGTCACTGTCAAGGCCCTCTGAGGTAAAAAAAAATAAAATAAAATAAAAAAATAATCATATATATATATATATATTTTTTTTTTTTTCGAAACACTGATGAAAATCTCTAGGTGGTTCAGGAGCCCACTGGCTTTGGTGCATCCTTTGATTGAAACGTTCCCCTTAACTGGATCACATCAGCTGCCTTTTTGTTAGCCGCAACAAAGATCACTGGAGGTTTACAAATTGAAGCAAAACAAATCTGAACAGCCGCCTGCACCTGATAAATTTAATCACTGTCTGCTTGCAGTCTGCAGCCACCAGATGGCCTCCTATTAAATTCTGGACTGTGACTACTTGTTGTCAGTAATGTTTAAAGGTAGTAAGGAAAAAAAGGAGTGTGATGTACAGTACATAAAAAAACACACACACAGTGGAGGCACTTTTGTGACAAACTGTACAGTTTAATTTATATTAAACAGTAACAGAGCCAATTATGGCCAGAAGTGTGAGACAAATGGTGTCTCGCCCTGTCAATCACTGAGACACCCGTGGGCGATCGCTGGCTGCTGTGAGCTCATGTGTGCAGAAGACAGCAGATAGCACTTTCCTCGGTGTGTGTTATACTCCCTTGGGATTGTACGGGAATTTGATGGGAACAAATTAGGGTGAAAAAAATGACAAAAAACAAGAATCTGTTCAGATGTTTCATGGGTTTCTTTGTGAAGAGCGGTTGTGATATCAATAATATCAAGAAGAATCCAAACTGAACCCAAAATGTTTTTTTTCTTTCCTCTCTGTATTTTCCTCAATTTGTTCTTGCCTTAACTCTACCCCATTACAAGTCAGCTACCACCCACAGGGGGTGAAGAGAAACATGCGCTCCCTCAGCCACCACATCTTCCTCATGCTGTGTCGCAGGACAGAGTAACACAATCAGAGGGAAGCGCTGTGTGCCCTCATCTGCACACACGAGCTGGTGTGATTATCACTGTGATTGTGAGGAGTGAAAGTATTTCATTCCTCCGAGCCAGACAGCATTGGCACTTTCACTCTCTTTACTCCCCTGATTTGTTTTTCACCTGAATTTTGTTGGATGCTATAAAGCATTAGAGAGTGGGAAAAAAAATCTGACATGATTTATCATGATTGCAGTTTTTAGTGTACATCATGAAAACCTGCCGCTTTAACAGGAGTGTGTAGGCTCCTGTATCGACTGTGTAGTAACAAATTGCACATACTGTACCTCTTACCTAATTCCGATGTGTAATCCCCAGTTACACTGGGATATGCGAAGAAGGAATTTCACTGTGCTGTAATGTATATGTGACAAAATAAAGGCTTTACTTTACTTTACTTTAATTCAATACCAGCGTGGCATTTGTCCTGCCATGTACAAAGGGAAGAATAATTGGGTTAAAATTAGGTGACATGACGAGTTTCCATGCCGGAACAACTCTCTTCATCCAGTCTTTTACTTCAGACTTCCATCCATTGGGTCTCTGGCTGAGGAAGGTGCCCTGATTGCCTTGTGTTTCACAAGTAGTGGAACATCTAACCAATCAGACATGAGACTGAATTCTTTTAACCAATCCTAACGCAGAAGGCGGAAGGTAGTGACAAAGTGCTCCCCCTATCATCACGAGTTTGATTCCCGGGTGATGCTGTAACCTCTCACAGCTGGACGTCTAGAGAGAGGTGATTGGCCAAGCTCTCTCAGAGGGGAGGGATGAGAGGTACTTAGTGCTCCCACATTAATTACAGCTCTACAGCCAATCAGGGGCGTCTGTAAGCTCACGCAAGCGGAAGGAGCGGATAGCGCTGTCCTCCGAGTGTGTTACGCCGCCCCTAACGGTGCGTGAGCGAGCAGGTCGAAAATATGCGGTCAGCTGGCATCACGTGATTCGGAGAAAACATGTGATAAAGAAAATCGGGGTAAAGAAAGTGTGAATAAAAGGTGAGAGAGAGAGAGAGAGAGAGAGAGAGAAGTGTGTGTGTGTGTGTGTGTCGATGTCAAATGACGCGTGCGCACACATAGGACTAACGACTCTGAAAAAGAGAAAGACAAAAACCATTGGCTCAGTTGTGATCATGTGACGCTTGGTGTCAAAATAAAAAGCGCATGCGTGATACAGGATACTCGGTACTCGTAAACCAAGACTTTCGCTCGGTTTCCAAGTCAAAATTTATTAAAAATCCTTGCTCATCTTGAGGAACACTCGCAAACCGTGTTACTCGCAATCCGTGGATCCACTGTATTCTCTTCATTATGACCGTGGTAGGGCCTCTGGTCAACACTCACACACGTAGTCATACACTACGGCCAACTTGGGAACGCCATGTAGTCTAATTTGCCTGTCTTTGGTCTGTGGGAGGAAACTGAAGTACCCGAAGGAAACCTACCAAGCACAAGAAGAACATGCAAACTACATGCACACACAGACCTGAGGCTGGAATCAAACTCATAATCGAGTCCTGGAGGTACAAGGCGTCAGTGCTAGTTTGCTAACTTGCGGAATTTTTTGCACACTTTTTTCGGAATTTGCACAATAAAAATTTTTTTTCACCTAACCTATTCTATTCCTACAGCTATTTTTGTGGCACTCATTGCGGACTGCAGAACACACATTGTGGAAAGAACTTCATTGTACAGGGGAAGGGGTTTTTGTGCAAATGACAATAATCTTCAATAAAAACATGAAACTTAACGACTAAGCCACGGTGCAGGCATTAATGTTATAGACTTTAAAAAAAGTTTTTTCTTAATTACGATGCATCAGCGATAATAATGCACATCCATTTCCCACCATTTCCATCTGTAATTTCTGTGTGCATGCGCGTTACATAACACCGCTGTAGTCTTTACACACACACTATACTGTACTGTTCCTAAAAGCAGAAATCGATGCTGAGTTATAATCAAAGAGAGCCCAACCTAACATCCCATTTCTGTGCTGCAGCGAGACCTCGCATTATTATTGACATCCTGATAAAATGCCATATTATCTCTGTCTCTCCAAAGACGTTTACAACAAAGGCAGAAATTGTGTGTGTGTGTGTGTGTGTGTATGTGGAGGAAGAGCGAGTCGCCATGCGAGCTTCCCAGTGCGGATAGTTATGTAACACTAACAAACGCGAGAGGCTTCAGCTTTACACAGCCACATTTTATTACTAGAGCACAACAACACTGCGTTTCTCCTTTAATGGCGTGAAGAACAGGGTCACCCCCATATACAGTCTCACATCCCTCATATCTCATACTTCAGACACACACACACACGCACATGAACACACACTTTGCAGGCTCAGACACCATTTAGCCATTCTTCTCCTGATGTCGTGCCGGGCTCAGCTGTAATTAAATACTATCTTTCTTTTCTAGCAGAGCTCTATTTATAACCCCCCACCCCCACCCCAATCTTTCCACACCTACATCCTCTCCCTCTATCTCTCCTGTCTTCCGCCTACCCCACTGTTTCTGGCAGGCTGTAGGGTCAGGGTGTGTGTGTGCGCGTGCATGTAAGAGGGAAATACAAAGTGCAACATGAAGTATGGAAGACACCCACACGGAGAGTCGATACTGTGCTTCAGATGGAAGTTTGGAGGTCACACAGGAAGAACAGAGAGGAGAGTGAGGGACTCCACATGAAGAGCAGAGTGGGAGGACAGAAATGAAATGAGTGAGAGAGAGAAAAAGAGAGAGAGAGTAAGTGCAGGAGTGTATTGAAAAAGGACACAAGGACTGAGGAGGGGTAAAAACGACAAGGACAGAAAGAGACAGAGGATGTGTGCATGGATGTGTGTGTGAGAGAGAGAGAGAGAGGTGGACTAAGTGTAGGTGTGTGTGTTTTTCAGGAGGAGACAAAAAAAGAGGAAAAAAAGGTAAAGCTAACATACTTTTGAGAGAAAGAGAAAGAAAGAGCGAGATGAACTTAGTGTAGGTGTGTGTTTAAGAAAGAGAGCAAAAAAAAACAGAAGAAAAATGTAGTGTTTGTGTGTTATAATGAGAGGTAAATAAAGTAGTGTGTGTGTGTGTGTGTGTGTGTGTGTGTGTGTGTGTGTGTGAGAGAGAGAGAGAGAGAGAGAGAGAGAGAGAGAGAAAGAGTTGTATTGGAAAGGACTTAGGAGGGGCGAAAACCAAAAACACTCGTGCGTGTACATGAGTGTGTGTGTGTGTATGGGAGATAGAGAGAGATAGTGAGAAAACAAGAGTGTGTGAGAGACAGAAAGGAAAACTGCAAGAGTGAGTGTGTATGTGAGTGTGTGTGTGAAAGAGAGAGAGAGAGAGAGATGGATGTAAAATCAAATGAGGATATAGAAAGGTTAAATGTGATGTGTGCTGAATGACACACAGTGATAGATGGTGTGTGTGCAGAGACGTGCCGGTGTGTGGGAGCTGCTGTAAGTTAAAAAAAAAAAAAACAGACGCAGAGCAGCACATAAAGGATAAAAGCATGTGAATGACGGTGCTTTGAAAGCATCAGACAGACACACAGATAGACAGACAACCTATTTCATATTCAGGAGTAGTAGGCAGCTGATAGGGCGCACTATTAAAGCACAGCTGCACACTTCTTCTGTGTCTGAACACATACAAAGACACACACACAGCGACACCCCGACACATCAGGATCGTTTTCTTTCCAGATTAAAGTTCCTTCAAGGGTTGGATCTGAATTAGTAGTGTGTGTAGTTTGAAGGTATGAGCCACCGTCAGACTCATTCCTGAAAATTCTTTTATGTCAGGATCAGCAAGTGACACCGGCTTGGGTAAAGAAAACTGTAGGATGTAGGGTCTATAATCAGTCACCAGAGCATGTTGTGTGTTGCTTCACACGATATATATTGCCAAAAGTATTCGCTCGGCTCCCTTCACATGCATATGATCTTGAGTAATATCCGATTCTTAATCCACAGGGTTTAATATGATGTTAGCCCCGCCTCCTTTGCAGCTATAACAGCTTCAACTTTGCAGGGAAGGCTTTCCACAAGGTTTAGGAGTGTGTTTTTGGAAATTCTTGACCATTCTTCCAGAAGTGCATCTGTGAGGTCAGACGCTGACGCTGGACGAGATGGCCTGGCTCACAGTATCAGTATTTTGATGGACCTTCTCGTCCAGCATCAGTGTCTGACCTCACAAATGAACTTCTGGAAGAACGTTCAAACATTCCCATAAACAAAGCTGTTATAGCTGCAAAGGTGGGGCCAACATCATATTAAACCCCTTGGATTAAGAATTCACGTCAATGAGCAACATCCAAAAGCAAATACGTTTGACATACAGTACTGGGCAAAAGTCTTAGGCGCCATATTATCTGTAGTACAAATTGTTATACAAGTTTATTATGTCTGCATTATTATGTACAAGACCATTCCCTACAAAGATACACTAAAATTAATGAATAAATAACATTACAGAAGAATATTTGCATGCCTGTAAAGAAAGCGACGTATTACATGACAGACCAGTTTTCAGATGGGGGGAAAAAAAATCAGTAATATAGACTTCTGGGTTTTACATGAAAACAGAAAGGAGCAATTGTGACGAAAAACAGCTGTTTTTATTTACAGTACGGTGCAAAAGGCTTCGGAACAACCAAACAAACTTTTGAAAACATAAAGTAAAAATAACATTAAAATAAACTTTTATAAAAAACACTAAGTAATAACATAAACAATAAACAGTCAATATTTGGTGTGGAAACTCTTTGCTTGAACATAAGCGCTAGTGTTCGATACAGATGTGTGCAGTATTCTAAATAAAACAGCTGTTAGGTTTTACTGAGCATGCTGGAGAATATGAGTTCTTTTGGTAACTTCATCACACTCGCTCCTTTCTGTCATGTGTCACGGCGTGAGCCTGTGATGGGCGTGCGCCCAAATCGATTATCGCCCTTCGCTCACTTCGTAGGCATCGAGCCCGCCTTCGCGTCCTCGCTGCCGAGGAGGAAAAGGCCGCGAGGAGGACTGCGTTAAGGCCACCGATCCCAGCCGGGAAAGTCGCCCAGCCGAAGGACGTCCGAGCGAGACTCCCGCCTGAGGCCGCGCCCAAAGGAAGCTGGGAGGGGCCAGGCCGGTTATCGACAGCAGGGAGGAACCGTCCAGGAATGCTGCCTCACGTGCTCCGTTCTGCCACTCCGCCCACCGCTGCCAGCCGCGTGCCCGCATGCCAGCCGCGTGCCCGCATGCCAGCTGGGTACCGCCTCGGACCACTGCACGTGCACACATCATACCTTCCCTTTCTTTCCGTCCTCCCTCCTTTTACCCTTTCCTTCCCCTATTTATCATAAATAAATTACCCTTTTCCTCTAAGATCTCGCCTCGTGTCTGTGTTTCATGGTGCCGCCCGTGCATCTTTGGGTCGAACCAGTTACACATGTAATATGTTGGTTTCTTTACAGGCATGCCAGTATTCTTCTGTAATGTTATTTATTCATTAATGTTAGTGTATCTTTGTAGGGAATGGTCTTGTACATAATAATGCAAACACAAACTTATAAAACAAAATTTTTACTACAGATAATATGGCGCCTAAGACTTTTACACAGTACTGTATATACTTTGATATATACTGAGTCAACCTAAAACAATTGTTATCTATGCCCTTTTTTAAACCTCAAATTGAATTATGGCAGCAATATGTAGTGTTATGTTTCCTCTAAAGATGTCAGTAGTCGCACCATCGTTGACGCTGTCATGTGATGCGTGTGAGGCGCATATTTTTCACATTGACGTGTGTATATTTTTGGCTGACTCTGTATATATGTACCCATTATGTTCATCATTACTCACACATCGCAATTCACATTCCATTACCTTTACCATTAGAGCAACACATAAACTGCACCCGTACACACATTGATCCAGCCACCACTTCCCCATGGATGTGAAAAAGCATTTAGCGAGTCACAATGTCTTGTTAAATGAATTGTAACGTTGTTCTACATGTTGTACATGATATATGCCACACAGACTAGGTGAAAAACCCCTTCAGCCAGTCGGGTCACAACTTCTTCAAACTCCATTAACCATTTTCCAGCTTCATGAAACTTCATGAAAAAAAAAAAACATTAAAAATGAACACTTTAATCTCTACGGCTTTTTACAATACGTCCTTATCAAACTCATTAATCAAGAGGGATTTAAATGTACATCTTGGAAAATGTCTCTGAAGGCTGAAACTGAAATTAGCAGTACAGTAGTCTCAAACAAAGCTCAGCCCTGATTAATTAAAAAAGAAAATGTAAAGATTTTTTTCTTCAAAAGACATCTTTTTATAGGAAAGCAGCTTATCAAATACAAGTTAGATTGTGGTAAAATAAATATGATCACTTAGAATCGTTCCCATGCTTTTTTTATAATTTAGTACCCGGTAGACTGCTTGACTGATGTGATCAATTAAAACTGCGATTCTTTAAGTAGGCGGCACGGTGGTGTAGTAGTTAGCACTGTCGCCTTGCACCGCGAGGGTCAAGGTTCATTTCCCGTTTCTGTGTGCATTGAGTTTGCAGGTTCTCCCCGTGCTTGGTGGGTTTCCTCCCACAGTCCAAAGACATGAAGGTAAGGTTAACTGGCATTCCCAACATGGCCGTAGCGTATGGATGAGTGTATGTGTGTGCCTTGCGATGGATTGGCACCCTGTCCACGGTGTACCCCGCCTTGTGCCCTAAGTTTCCTGGGATAGGCTCCACACCCCCCATGACCCTGATTACAGGATTAAACGGTATAGATGGTGAGTGAGTGATTCATTTATATATCACAATTATATAAATATCCTGATTCGATATTACTTTTTTCATTTTTCACATTTTGTTTCAACATAAAAAGTTTAATTATTTATTAAATATAGACCATTTTTTACAACATTTAAACAAGAACTGACTTAAAATGCAAGAGTTTAACACTAAACTGAGCAGCGAATATATCTCTGTCATCTGTCATAGTTTTTATTTCTAAACAAACTAAGCAAATAATTCACTCATACCACACGGGATGAAAATGTGTGCGTAATTCAGAGTGCGCAACCTGTAGGATTATGAAGAAATGGCGATGTTTTGCCTCTTTAAATGTCTCAAAACTCAACTTGACAGTAAGTGCGCGGGTTGAGTGTCTGTGAGCACGTGGGCTTCTAAGGCCGACGGATTTCGACAAATTTCCGCTCATGGTGTTTTGAGACTTGTGTCTCAAAGCGTGTTGGTTAATGAGTGGGTTTGTGACTCATTTGATTACAGAGTTTGGAGAAAAAGGTGAGTCGGAGGCTTTTAACACGCACAAATTTTGTTAATGTAACGGCATAAAAATCTGTTTCTTTTGTTTCTATTCTCAGATCACCGGTCACGGCCAATCAAACTGAAAACCAGCCAGTTCTGTTCACTAGCCGATCAACAGCTGCACCACTATTATAAACGTAAAATTCTTTTTTCGAGAATTTATTTTGAAGTGAGTGTGGCGATACATGGATCATGTACCAGACGTTAATCGCTTTAATTAATGACATCACAAAATATAAATATGATCCTGGTGACTTGTTAATGCCAGGTGAAGCTAATGTGAGTATTTGACAAGGAGACTGCTAATCTTCTGGGATTTTCACTTCCAGTGGTCTCTAGAGTTTCACACAAAACGGTGTGAAAAACAAAACACACAAAGCAATTACTTCTATGAAGATGTAAAAGACTGAAATTTCTGAGGCAGATGATTAGACTTTTTCGAGCTGACCGGAAAGCTACACTATGGACATTCAGATAAGCTCTCTTCACTACTGCATTGAGCAGAAAAGCTGATCAGAAAAGGACAACATGGTGACGCGATGGGCCGCAAGAGCAGAAGATCACATTAGGTTCCACTTCAGTCTCATGCAACAAAGGACACATGAGCTTTTTCAACTTAACTAATAGTGAGAAGTCAGTGTATGATACTAAACAATGTTATAATATATTAACTGTAAATGTGCAATCATTTGTTTCTTTCTTACTACTAATACTGATAAGATTAAAAAAAATATGTAGGCTGGTGTCCTGAGTTCACTGGGACAGGCTCCAGGCCACCTGCGACTCTACACAAGATAATATGACAAATAACCGAATCTTAATCTAATCGAATCTTTTCCAGCTCCACTTACTAAACCAGCTGATCATAATGCATATATAAGTGATGGACCACATTTCAGATAAAATTTCATTGTATTGTCTGGGATATTTAGAGGCAATAACTTATTTATATTATAATATATTTACTGCTCTTTACAGTCAGTTTAGAAAATTTAAAATGGAATTATGTTTGACAGCAGCTTCCCTTTAAAAGATTCCTTTTCACACTGTATATACTGTATATATATATATATATATATATATATATATATATATATATAAATAAAAGGAGGTTTTTGTCTGTACATTGGTCAGAATTCACTCTTTCAATGATATCTTTACGTTTCATTATGCACAATGCAGGACCCAATTTTTTAAATTAAAACTTTGGCAGTACTTAGCTTTTTGCCTGATCTTAGACCTACTGTACTCCATAAATGAAATCTAAACGTTCAGTAGATGTAAAGTTTTGAGCAGTTACGTGCAAGAATTTCTCACAGCATCATACAAAACTGGCTGGACAGAATGTAATGAAACTTTTGCAGTACTTAGATATCTGCCTGAAGTTTGACTTAAACCATGAGTGAAATCAAAATGATGATTAAAAACGATGTTATGAACAGTTACATGCTGGATTTAATAATCTACTTTAAAAGAAGCTACAAATAAGCTACTTCGCTCACACGCAGAAAATGCTTCTTATGCTGAGGCAAATTTCTTGCAACATTCTTAAGTTTGTATGCTGAGGTGCTGCTTTAATAACAGTAGAAAAGCTACACTGAATATTTTTACTGGGATTACTTAATATTTTGACCCCTGAAATAGTAGTGAGTGTATTTGGCTGATGACGTAAGAAGTACAACTTAGCGTGAACACGTTGTTTTCTGAACCTTAGAAAATTGTATTTATTTGTATGTATAAATTAGACAGAGACTTCTGCCACACTGCAAAATTCCCAGTGTTGATTTAACACCCCAAGTGTTTATATATGACCTAATGGTCACGAATGTACTCTGAAAGTGTTAAATCAACACTCTGGGTGTTCATTCAAGACTAAGGATTTTGCTGTGCATACAGAAAGACAGACAGACATGTATGTGGGCTTCAACCTGAAAAAATATTATCACCGATTACATTAAAGCTAATCAGCTTATTTTTAGATTTAACCTTTTAACTATTTCTGCAGGCTAGTGAAGGCTATGAGTGATTAGAGACTCACCCTAAACAATAGTAGGACAGACACGATACCTGGTAATGTTGTAATATCAGTTGAATGCATAATGTCAAAAGTTCAGAGAGGCCCTGTCCGTGTTATTGCTTGGGTGTGATCATTAATAAGGTCCTTGGTCCTGCTTGTTTCTGAGACGCCAGCCAACATGCTTCAACAAGGGCACATGGCAGAGTCTAGCACCGAGCTGGGTTCTGACACATGACTCGTTGGTCGGAAAGATGTGATCTCATGTATTTTAAAGGAGACAGCTGGTGACTTCACCTGCTCGGGCTGATGACAAAAAAAAGAAGTTAGACTGCAATGAGAGGCTTATGTTGCAGACCCAGGAGATGTTACGTTACATAAGAAGCTTGAAAAGCAAACAAGTGGTCAAAGTAAAATTTGGATGACATTAGTTGAACAAAGCTAAACACTCCCATTCTAAATATAATTGCTTAGTCACTTGTTTACAAAAAAGAGAGAGAAAAGACACCCACTTTTGTCCCCCCCTTTATTTACCCCTCTCTTATCTCTGCTTCACTTAGTTCTTTCTCTCTCTCTCTCTCTCTCTCCTCCCACCAATATTTCTCTCGTTCTCTGCTGTCTCTCGCCCACTGAGCTCGCGCAGTTCCCTCGGCAACCGATCTTCTTGCATGAGAAAAATGTGTAATAAAGAGACTCAAAACAGGAGAGAGAAAGAGAGAGAGAGAGAGAGTGAGAGAGAGAGAGAGAGAGAGAGGGGCTAATTTCTCATCAAACCTTACATATTCAACAGTTTAAGAAGCCAAGAGACACCATCAACTCGAACTCAGGCAGCAGTCTGCTCCCTGCCGTGTGTGTCCCCAACTGTCCATCATCGTCATCGACGGCTTTGGGTATTTCTGATTCGACTCCTATTAGTCATATTAATTAGTGGCCATTTTGTATCTGACTAAAAGATACATACAGCATTTCATCAAAAGCTTTAAATCTGGCTGGTGGGGAATTTCGTTAAGACACTGTTGTGAGATTGCATCTGAATTAAGTATTGTCTTTTAAACTTTGAGCTGGATTAAGATCAGGTGTGTCACTTCTGTACTCTACAATAATTAAAAGTGGACAAAGCAGATAAGATTTATAAAGCGCATAAGGCGCCGAAGGTCTGTATCTCTATGCACCACACATTGCACCATGGATTCCACCAGTGGTCAAAGGCCATGGATTATTTAGTACTGGGCCACCCTGAAAGACTGAAAAATATATATTCAATTTTATTTCCATTTTATTGATTTATCGCAGAGTGTTTTATTTTGAAAGGTTATCAGATCGTCCAAATTCCAGAAAACACTGAAATGACCTAAACCAGGAGAATTAGAAAGAAGCTAATGAATAACAGTCGAACACATCTGTAAAAGTGTAATCAGTCCAACACTGGTAGTACCAGGCGAACCGCAAACTGATTTCACACTGACTCGTACCTGTAAAAGGGCACCTGCAGAAGTTTAATGAATGAGCTTTCATTTATTGGTCTTGACATAAATGACTGTAAATTAAACTTCAGTCAGAAATTCATTTTACTTTGAGTGATCTGTTTGTGGGAAGTAAAGTGATGGATTGGTGAGTGACACATCATAGCTGTGGGAACATGTGTCTTATTCCCACCCCCAATGTGCAGATGTAGCCTGCAAAGTGAGAGAAAGGAAAGTGCGAGTGTGTCACTTCTGTGAGCTCACAAATAGCTCTCGGTCCACAGAACCTCAGACACTTTATTTATTTTTTTAACATGCAGCTCTCTGCTGTGAATCTCCTCCAGATTCCCCTGGTTTCCTCCCTCCTTCCAAAACCATGCGGATGTGGTTCGATAGATTTCCACTAGCTGAGAATGAGTGTATGAATGTGGGAATGTTCGCGTTGTGTTCCTGCCTCTTTCTCAGGGTTTTCAGCTCATGCTCAGAGTTCCTGGAATTGGCTACAAATACACCATAATTTTGTCCAGGACACATTAATTAATGAAGTTTCTCATTGATTACAAAGAAAGAAAGGGAGAAAGAAATTAGTCAACCTCAGCGGGTTCAATAAATCAGTCCAGGATCCAGATGATAAAAGATGGCTGTCCTGTAAAGCTTTCCCGATGGTGAATAATCCTAATTTCAGAAAATCCTCAACAAAGCAACGTTTACCAGATTTAGCAAGGTCAGCAGACTGGTTAGGCATGTTTAAAAAGGCTTACAAATTTTGGCCACAAATCCAAATAGACTTACGAGCGTGCCCCCAGAACAGAACTGGTTCGTAAATCAGGGACTACGTGTACTCGAAACCAGACTGAACTTCACAAGCGTTGATAAACACTTGGATTGTATCCCAGTAACCAGCTTGTGCGACATTAATCTGTCATTTTTCTACACCTGGTTGTCAAGAGCACCTGGAAACAGAATACATCAAGGACCTAATTAGTTTGACGAACAATGGCGTTCAGCAAAATATGCAGACATAAAAACTGCATATAAAAAGGTCCTGAAAGTATTTGTGGAAACCATAAATATCCACTGCAATTTTGTTAATGGTTTTATTCGTGGCAAAATATAATTTTTCATGCGTTTTAACGCTAAATTATTTTAAATATATATTATTTACTAATTTTGTAACATAAGCATTAACGTAAATGCAGCTAAATTTCTATATAAAGTAGTGGTGTAGTGGTTAGCACTGTCGCCTTGCACTTCCAGGGTCTAGGTTCGATTCCCGACCAGGTTCGATTTCTCGTCTCTGTGTGCATGGAGTTTGTATGTTCTCCCCGTGCTTGGTGGGTTTCCTCCCACAGTCCAAAGACATGTAGGTTAGGTTAATTGACATTCCCAAATAGGCTGTAGTATGTGTGTGTGCCCTGCGATGGATTGGCACCCTGTCCAGGGTGTACCCTGCCATGACCCTGAATACAGGATTAAGCGGTATAGATGATGAGTGAGTAATTGACTATAATACTGTATATATTCTTTAGCACTGTGGAGAGAAAACGTGGCTTGTGATGGTGAATTATTACTATATATACACTACAGTACTTATACCAAAGAAAATGACACCACAAACCAAAGAAAACAAACTTGCATGAGTTGCAGTACATGTAAGGGTAACGTCTGTATTTTACATTCTAGCTGAGTTTGAAATCAAATTAAAGTGTTCTGGGAGCAAATTTGGAGCTTAAACTATAAAAATAGTAATTTATAGGCATTTATTTGACCACAACCAAAATCCGCAATTTATCACGATTCGCAGGAGCTCTAGGAACGTAACCCCTGTGAATTTCAAGGGTCGACTGTACGTGAATTGAAAGATCTGCTATGGTGCCCCCTAATGGAAGGAAGAAGGAAACATCTTAATAAAACAGGTTACACTGTGCTGATATTCATATCATAATAAACACACACACACACACACACAGACATCAATAATTTTGTGTTTTTTTTTTATTATGATATGAATCATTATTTAAAAAAACTGTGTGTGCGTGTGTGAAAATGCACTTGAGTTAGTTATAAAAACCTTTATTTCAAAGATGAATTTAATTTTAAAACAAACTGCTGTGAAATGGAGCAGTATATTTGCTGTGTAATCCCCACAGTCCCCCTTCCCTCTCTCTCCCACACACACACATACACACACAAAGATCCACACACCCACACCATCAACAACACACAGCTGTGATGCTACTCGCAGAAAATCTGCTGTATACTTCTGTTAGTACCACTTAGCATTTTTGATGTGTTGCATCAACTCTGTACCTGCTCTCGATCCAAAAAAAGGTCAAAAGTTCATGGTGTGTGTGTGTGTGCGCATGTGTGTGTGTATGAACATACATTTGAGGCTTGTACATAATTTTAAATTATTGGAGTTGGTGGTTCTGATTATTTGTTTATGCTAGTGTGTTGCCCGTGTGCATGTGTGCATACTGTATATATAGGAAGTGCCCGACTTGTGAACATTCGGGTTACAAATTTCTGCAGATACGAACAACCGCAGTTCTACGAACATTCATAGATGCAAACAAATCACTGAAGTAGCTCACGTGTATTATACAAAACAATACACTGCAGTGCGCCAGATAGCAATATTTACAATTATATACAATATTCTCAGTGTGTAAGTGAATGTATAAAATATTGTATGTGCGTGCATATGTGGGTGCGGGAGAAATGAGTCGGCCTCACCGGTTTCAATGAATCAGTCTGGAAGCACAATGATAGAAAATGGCTGTCCTGTAAAGCTGTCCTGATGGAGAATAATCCTAATTTCGGGAAAATCCTCAACAAAACAGAGTTCACAGTCCAAAACAGCTCTGAGACAAAATGGCATCTGGGTTTCCCCTAGTGATTTAAAGGCGCAGAGACAACAATGTTAAACTGTTATGCTTGTGTAGGTGGGGCGAGCCGTGCATGCATACGTGTGTGTGTGTGTGTGTGTGTGTGTGTGTGTGTGTGTGTGTGTGTACTGTACATATACTACAGGTAGTGCCCTACTGTTGAGATTCATTTTCTTATGCGCAGCTACGGTTTTGGCCACATGATAGCCGTGTGAGGAACGGGGACAGAAATTGGATTTGGTATGCTTAACATGGGATATTCATGTCAAAGGCATGTAAGACAGACTTTGTCGGACTTAAGAACAAATCCGACTCACGAACGTGCGCTTAGAAAGGAACTCGTTCATAAGTTGGGAACTACATGTATGTACATGCATGCAGAATACAAGACATGTGATAAATGACTTATAGCAGAATTTCTCCTTTCTCAAACAAGCTGCTGTAAAATACAGGAGTATATTTGCTGTGTAATCCACACACTCCCCTTCCCTCTTCGCCTCTCTCTTTCACACACACACAACGGCCCACACACACACAGCATCAACATCAACCAGCTGTGATGCTACTACTTGGTAAAACCAGCACTCAATCGCCAGTCGACATATTAAAATATAATATAATAAAAATATAATAATCGGCATTAAAATGATGATGAAAGAATGAAACATAAAATGAATATTAATTGATTTTGGTAAATCTGGATAACGACACAAAGCTAATGACCGCCGACTAGAAAGCATTTGCGGCTGTCATTACGCAATGGACTTTTGAAAGATATGAATGAGTAATCTATCTCAGAGCTCTGAGAGGTGAAGAGAATGATATCTCTCTATAACTCCTGCGCATGCGCACAGTTGCGCACACACACACACAGATAAGTGTCTGTGGGTGGGAAGAAGGTGGGGGGGGGAGCTTCGAACCCTCCAAACTGCCAGAGGGAAATCTTCTGTTTCCACAGCAACAGCATTATTCACACCACACTTTGGTTTACAGAGTGAAAAAAAAACGACATAAACATTTTTAGACTCTCAATAGGCCGAAGTGGAAAATGTAATAAAGTAACGGACACACGTTAACAGACTCTCTCTCATGCACAGTCACACACAAAATGAGGTGCCGCACAGTCTCGGCCTTTCTGCCAGGCTTTGATAATGGATATGCTATAACGGGGAACATCACTCTGGACACGTGACTGTGTTATCAGTTACATAATCAATGTTTTCCCTGTGGGTTTAAAAAAAAAAAAAATATATATATATATATATATATATATATATATCTTTCACCAACACTTCCTACCCTTTTAATACCCAGTAGGCAGCGGTACAACTACAGGATGCCTTCAGCACTAGAGAGCTCATGGGGATGTTTTCACGACCCATTAAATCCTTAAAAAGGTCCCCAGAAACCTTCAGGAGTAATTTCCTTAAGTCCTCATAGTAAAATCGTCTTAAAGATCACCTAAAAACCTTCTTGCATGTTGAAGACCTCAGGTGGATGACACCGGGTAATTGCAATTATTGTCATAAGAGCATAAAACTGTCCGCATCAAGATAATGTCAGAAACATGCATGAACGCACCTCCGCAAGTAAAACCTCTGCTATTAAAATGAGGTGTGTGTGTGTGTATGTATATATATACTGTATATGACTCTCACTGCCACAAGGGGGTAAAAAACATTCATTTATGTTGTATTTATATGAACATGCGCTGCTTAAGACCAATGTGACTTATATAATATGCTCAGTGAGAGTGATTTCCAGAAGGAAAATTATCTTCTTTGCACCAATCCCAGATCATTTATCATGCAAATGAAAACGAGCATTTATTTTTAACAAAAATTGAGAATTTATTATTTTTGCATTTATTCTGATGCAATGAAATGATGCAACTTGTTAATTGCCCTCAGAGTCAAACTGTGCGAGAAACAAGAACACCAGAAGAATTGGAAGAACTTAAGCCTAAAAGTCAGAATAATAATCGGTGCACCAACTTTTGTATTTCTCTTTAGCGAAACTATATTTAGTACAAGAAAAGCCCCAGTGTGACCGATGTGCTTCAGCGCCGATCTGAGATTTTTTAACAATCAAAGTCATGATTAGATTATTTATAATTTCATTGTGTTAAGCAAAAAATTTGCACATTCTGTTCAATATTCCCAAATTTAGCATTTGTGTATGCGAGCACAGACCACGCACTTAACTACATGAATGGAAATGTAAAAGGTGGGCAGAAGTCAGGCTGGAGTTCTGCAGAGTTTTTGTTTCGGGCTACACAAGTCAAACCCCTGGCTATGAACTCATGATTAGGTGTCGATGGATAGTAGGGAGGACAAGATATACAGTACATACTCTACAACTGCACTTTCAACTTTTAAGCACACAGCTGTAGAAGGGATTTATGATGGTCACTACTGATAACACCCTAACGAGGATGGGTTTCCTTTTGAGTCTGGTTTCTCTCAAAGTGTCTTCATCATGTCATCTCAATGAACATTAAGGACAGTGAAAGATATACTTTCTTTTATTATTATTTATATCAAGCATTTTCATCTTTGTGAAGCTGATAAAATAGAATTGAACTGAGCTGGTGTTTGCAGAAATGTCATCATTGAGTGAAGTTGTGAAAAATGTGAGAGAAGAGTGGAAAAGTTTTTTTTTTTAAATCAATTTTACTTCGATGTCTCCATATTTGGCCATTTGCCAATTCTCATCCACGAACAGATGACTTTTCCTGTCATTGAACAGCCACCAGCTACCTTGGGTAAAAGCTAGCACATGCTTAATAATAATAATAATAATAATAATAATAATAATAATGCATTTTATTTATCTAGGCGCCTTTCTGGTCACCTTACAGTAAGTCGCCTCTGATACACATGAATCCAGCCACAAGATTGTCTTGAACTAGAGAAAATTCATAAGAAATATGAAGCACTAACTGCCCTCCTTTGCATACACAAGCTCACAGACACCCATGACTGGCTATTGTTTTTGCTCTGATTGACTGAAGACAAAGTAATGACATCCCTCCCACCCAGATAGCATGGTCGATTTTATTCCTCTTGGCCATGGATGGCATTTGTAATGCTTTTCTCTTGTACCACTGAGAAGAAGTCATATTCTCTAACTCCATATAAAGGAAGGCTCTCGCACAAAATTGTCGACTATTTTCTGTGAAAGGGAAGACGTTTTTTTTTCTTATTGCTGGAGGGAGCAAACTTCATATTTTTATGTGCTTCAATTAAAAAAATGATGCTACAGCGCTTTGAGCCTCCAAAATGTAGATCCAGGGAAACAGTTCATAGATCATCATCCCATAGAGCCACACAGCACATTCATAAAGAGGCACCGTGGGATCTGAAAGCTCATCCAGCATTAGAAGGCACATTTAAGGGATAAGTCAAGTTTCATTGAAAGTATATAAATAAAGAACGGAATGAGTTTGACCACAGGGCAGACTTCAATGCTTTCTAGGAATAGTCCGCATCACCCATGTGACTTCAGTTACACCAGGATGCACAATACATACTCATACTGTTGTACTAATGCAGTTTGTGAGTTGCAAATGATATGATGAATAAAAGAGTTTCCAGTAGAGCTGTGTCATGCAATTGATCATGCAGTCTTTTGTTGGTCAATCTAATAAATAGGATCATAGGGTAATTTTTGTGATTTAGAATAAATTCACATATTTATACTTACAAACTTTATGATATACAATACTATAGTTTTTGCAGGAAATTGAAACCAGTTCCACCTTGTGCAAAGTACTTCCTCAACAGACGATTCCCACGTTTTTGCCAAGAAAATGTGATCGCACAACAAGCAACGCAAGAACACAGTGAGATTATCACTACCAAGAATAGACCACTGCAGAAGTAATTAGCACAAGGTGAAATCAGTGTGTATTTTCTGTAAAAGCTGTGATATATATATAGTATAACACAGGTCTATTGTTACATTTGTCAAACAAGTTCAACGTCAAAAACATGATGGATCCAAATTCAGAAAACAGAAATAGATTTTTAAGCCCAGAGGAATTTTATCTGTACACCTTTGATCTTATACAACACTTTTATCTGTTTTTTCATTTTATTAATAACTTGAACATTTAGTATTACTTGATCCTAAGATTTAAATATAATGTAATAAGCAAAGAATTAAATATACCATAATAAAATGTGTATTAGTATTTTGTGTGTCTTGGTAAACTAATAGGCTATGGACATTTTAACAACACCATTTACACAGCGTTACAATGTTTATAAGATACTATAATTCATTCATTCATCTTCGGGAAGCACCCAAAGCATTTTAACACCACGAACCTCATCAGACATTTGAAGGTTAGTCACGTAAAGGAATATTCAAAGTTTTCACAGTTGGTTAGCGCTAAGAGAGCGGGAGAGTTCAGCAACTCGCGCCACTCACTGAGCTGTCGGTAATTCCCCTATCTCACCTATGCAGTTCTGCTCGGTGGCCGTAAGTACGGTTCATCATGATTCACCGCGGGTTTTGGCGCTTGATTACATTTCCATCTTTCCGCGTGAAAAATAAACATGTTTAAAGACATACAGAGGCTGCCAACCAAACATGTTCAATTTTTTTGGCGGTCCTCGCGGATGCTTGCGCATCTCGCAACGAGTCAAACCGCATAGATGAGATAGGGGTATCAACCGTACTGTAAGCACAGTAAAAAGCATAAAGAAATATCAGACAAAATAATGGAATTCATATGCCTAGATCATCAGCCGCTGTCTATTGTGGAAGGCGAAGGGTTCCGGCGACTCACGTCCTACTTGTCTGTTATTTTATACAATCTACGGGAAAGTTGTATTTGTCAAGCTCTAAGCTGTTCCCAATTACTAACCAAGCACATGCTGCTATGTTTTAAGTTAACGTGTTGCACATGTTGCTTGCAAATAAATACAGTTGTCAATTCATTATATTCCTCTTCTTGTAATTTCAATAGTTAATTTACATTGTTGTTGTTAGATATAGTTTAATAAATAATACTACATGATAACGCTTCAAGTAGACCCTGTAATTGGTGATCGGTGTCGGACGATACAGCTTCTAGTGAGCGGAGATCGGTGATCGGCCCCAAAAATCCTGATCGGAGCACCCCTAGTTTTTAATACAGGTGACTAGAACTAGCTGGTTTTCAGTTTGACTGGCCGTGACCGGTGATCGGCTGATCAGCCTCAAATATAAATGATTCTGAGTTTACCAAGTGCAGCAGCTGCTGAGTGGCGCAACAAAAACACATTTTATGGCGTTACATTATCAAAAATCATGTGCATTAAAAACCTCCAATCTGCCGAACTCTGATCAAACAAAATCTCTGTAAGCAAATCAGTCACAAATGCACTTATTACACTAAAAAACACTGCAAGCTCAAATGAGTCATAAATTGCGTGCGATAGAAGCCCGTGTGCTCGCAGACATGCAACCTGCGCTAACTGTTGAGTTGAGTTTTGAGACTTCGGAGGTCTTTGAGGTGGTAAAACAAACGTTTCTTTTAGGGCTGCAACAACCAGTCGATAAAATCGATAATTATCGATAAGGAAATTAGTTGTTAACGAATGCCGTTATCGATTAGTTGGACTGCTCACATTATTAAGGAGTGCGATCACAAGATGCACAAATACACAAAGATACTCACAGATACACAGCCACTTGCGCAATGGAGGTTACAGAAGCATCTGCAAGAAACAGCGTGCGCCTATGGCGTTATATTCCAACTCTGAGCGCGCGGTTTGACATTTTGAGAGCAGACAAAGCACTCTATGCGCGTGCAGTGTCTCCCCTGCTCGCTCAACATGTTCTCCGCGCACGTGCGACTTCTCGATTCTGTGCGCGCTCATCTCTGCCTTCACGCGCAAGCAACATTTATTTTCTGTGCGCGCTCGACACTGCTGTGTACACTCACTCAACTTTGTCCAGTGTTACAATACTGCCACAAAACCAGTCAATCACAGACTTCTACACACGACTTCTGATTGGCTGTTCCTTCTCTATCAGCTGACAATATCTGCAATTATTGTTAAAATGCTGTACTTTGTGTACGCAAATGCTGTTATTTATTTATTTATTTTTAGAAAGAGACAAGTCAGCATAAGTGAGTTCATTCAAAAAAGAAATCCCCCATGCACTCCCCAACAAGCAGCCACTATAACAGATGCCACCCAATATAATAAGAGTACAACAATTGTTTTGCTTTTTTTAAAATTTATTTATATTTTGGATATTTAGAGGAGTTTTACTGTTCAAAAACAAACTTTGTCTTTAATTTAAGGCTTAAAATGTAAAAATTAAAGATCATTAAACTCTATATGTGGCATTTGCATTTTAAAAATTTTAGTTTTATACATAACTAAAACCCTGATTTATGGTTTTATATAGTTATAAGCAAAACATCAAATTAAAGAAGCGTTTATTTTTTATCCGATTAATCGATTTATTGAAAAAAATTATTGCCCAACTAATCGATTATCAAAATAATCGTTAGTTGCAGCCCTAGTTTCTTTATAATCCTACATATAATTCCAACACTGTGTAATATGAGTGAATTATTTGTTAAACTTAAATGTTAAATGGTAAACTTTGTATTTAAAGATCATATTCGAATTTAAAATTTAAATTTAAATTTTATTTCTCACATACACAGTCATACACAGTACGATATGCAGTGAAATGCTTATACGACCACCTGTGACCTTAAAAAAAGGATTATCAATAAGAAATAACATTATGGAATAAAATATAGAAAAACTTTACCTATAGAAAATAAGAACAAAATAAAATATAATAAAAACTTAGCTATGCAAATATAGAAAACTGTAGTTGTAGATTTACAATATATACAGTGAAAAAAAGAACTGAATTGAAATAGAATTTAAATAGAAATTTCCAGGAAGTTCAGATGTGCATCCATGAATGACCATAAATGTGCAGTTAGTTTGTTTTGTTTGAATAGTCCCCTTGGTTTTTAAGTGACAAAACTAATGTTATAAGAAACAGCCTACAGTTAATAAAAATAGAATATTGAATCGTAATATTTATAAAATCATGATACTTATAAAATTAGAATTTTAATCTAATTGGTATCTACTGTAGGAAAACTCCTCGCGCAAGCAGAAGGAGCGGATAGCGCTGTCCTCCTAGTGTTTTACACCGCCCCCATGCGCGTGAGCAAGCAGTTCGAAAAGGTGCGTCACGTGGTACAGAGGAAACACTTGTTAGTCTTCGGCCCTCCCGACTGAGTGGTAGTAGTAGCCTTAATGTGGAAGGCCCCTAGTGATGGGGAAGAATTGAACACAACTAAATTAGGGGACAAATAAAAAAATAAAAATTATTGGTCGCATACACAACCATACACAGTACAATATGCCCTGAAATGCTCACATGACTGTTTGTGACTTGAAAACTAAGAAAATAAGAGAATATGCCAATAGAAAATAATTTAAAATATAAAATCTACAATATATAGTAATTTTGTTACAATAAAATTAAATAAAGTAGAAAGTAGAAATATGTAAAAATGTATGAACAGTATAAATAAACTGTATTGTGATAATATTGTATCGGGAAGTGATTCCCGTCCCTACTGTTTATCCTATACGGGGTTACAGGGGGCCTGGAGCCTATCCCAGGGCACAAGGCGGGGAACACCCTAGACAGGGTGCCAATCCATCGCAGGGCAAACTACAGGGCGATTTGGGAACACCAAATAACCTACAGTAATCTGCATGGCTTTGGTCTGTGGGAGGACACCGGAATAACCAGAATACCCAATACCAAGCAGGGGGAGAACATGCAAACTCCACAAACACAGGTCGAAGCAGGGCTCAAACCCTCGACACCGGAAATGAGAGGCCACAGTGCTAACCACTAACCCACCATGCCGCCAAGATACTTTTAGTCAATTTTAATACTACTTTTAATAAAACCTGTAAGAAACATAACAGTTTGAGAAGATAAATCAGACAATAAGCATAAGTGCTATTGAACCGAAAGAAAAAAATCATATCAAATCAATAGTCTAGCTACAGTAAGATTCATATTCCAGTTTCCAGTAGCCTCCAAGTCACCGCACACTCGTATGATTAGCTGTTTCAGATCAGCTGACAGAAACATACGTGTAGTGAATATGATTTCAGCATAATTTGAGGAAATGTGTGAGATCTTGCCGAGCCTTGTCAAACAGAGATGACACTGCAGGGGCGATATGAGGTATGAGGTTAACATGGGAAATGTGGATACAGAAGTCAGGATATCAATCGCAGGTGGTATAAAGGGCAACATATTATTACAGCGCATTCTGAAGGAAAAGTCACAGCTGTTATTACCATTTCTATCATAAAAATATGGGGGAGTAAAAAAAGGAAACTCTGACACCAGTGATAAAACACAGGGTTTGGGATTCACTGTTAAACATGATGTGATGTAAATCTGATCGTCTACATGCTCACTCCCCAACAAAATACTGAGAATAGCGATGAGTGGGAGGAAGGGAAAGGAGGGACAGTGTTAAAAATAGAACAGCCACACATTAGTAGGGAGCCTATAGTCAAAACGCTGACGATAAAAGCTTCCCCAGGTGGAGTCGCTGAAGATAATTCTGTAAGCTCTACTAATGTCTGGGCCACCCTAGAGGATAATCAGGCTGATCTTAAGGCCAAATCGCCCCTTCACAATAATCACAGGCTGGTTTTAAAATATCCTCTTCCTAGATTGGATTATATTATAGTGTGAGGTGTGTAAAATCCAGTTTTAACCCCTTCAATCCGATGTACTAATGCATGATTGCAATGTTTAACGGCCTGTAGTGTTTAGTTGGGAAACACAGTATTAACGTCAACTGTAAAGAACAACCAATAACCGCTACACTGAACAATCATCCTCCATTTTCATTCGGGCCCAAGCACTATGACATCAGCACTAAGGCGCCATTAGTGACTATGATGTAATCGTCTCGCTTTGATAGTGTTGATGTCTCGTACTGCAGATGTCATAGTGTTGCGAGGGTCCTAGTGTTTTTCCAAAGATTATTATTTTATTTAGTTATTTTTTGGAAGTCTTAACATGCTCAAAAACTCTTGAAAATCGGCACACAGGTTGGAGTCTGCTGCCATTAGAACGCTTGAGAGTCTGGGTCCGGGTGTGGCTCAGGGACTTCACAGGAGATTTTGCTGAATGCCTGTATACAGTACATGTCAAACTCTGTACACTTCTAGATCTCATTGAGATGAACAAGTTTCACTATGCAGGTCATGGGCTCAACTCAACAGGAAGTCAGTTATTTTGAGTTGTCTGCAAAAACACACGCAATGGACTTCTCCAATTCCAAAAATCGCTCTCTATTGAGTTCTGAGACTTTGGGGGCCTTTGAGGTGGTAAAACATTGATGTTTCTTTATAATCCTGGTTTACACATTTTCAATCTGCATGGTAGGAGATGACACAGATACAGTACATGTTGCTCAGTTAATTGTTAAACTCTTGTATTTGTTGTTAATTTGTATTGTTCAATGCTGAGCTTGTTTTTTTAAGTGAGAAAACTAATGTTATAAGGAATGGGTTACAGGGAGCCTGGAGCCTATCACAGGAAACTGGGGGAAAAAAATATTTTTGATATCCTTAAAATTTCGCTGAAAGTGGCTAATAATTTCCTGGGTGACATCATATTAAGTGACTGAGTGACATCATCATCTGGGGCTTTTTCGAGGTGTTAACATGCTCAAAAGGCACACAGTTTGTATGGTTGCACTTGGCAGTGGTGCTTGGGCCCGCTCATTGTTGCTTGCAACCATGTTTATTTAAGTTCTAAGTGTTGCAAACACTGGTCTGGACTGATATTTGCTCAGTATAATCTGAAGATTTCTAGAGTTTTACTCTGAGCTCATGTTGGTGTGTACAGATTTGATTTAAGACCATCATTCAATGATATTCATCTCATTATATTTGTGGTGTCTTACATTTTTATCATCGATTGGAAGTATATAAAAGGTGCTATCACACTAGTACAAATACATGATTTAAAAAAATCTGGCTTGTTTACGGAAAGGTGTCATCATTGCATCATCATTTGTCTTCACACATGCTCCTTCTGAAGTCATCGATCTGACTTTGTGTGATCGAGGATAAAATAGATCAAAACTTTCTCCAGTAAACACTCATTGTGGTTTTGGTGTGAAAACAAGCAATGTTACGAACAGAACAACCAAATCCACAAAGCTAAGTATGGAGCAGGATCTTTGATAAACCTAGACTGCATGAATTACCAGAAGATTTTAAATCATTGCACCTGCCGTAAAGCTACAATCATGTGGTGGGCGGTTCTTCCAGGAGACAAATGATCTAAAACGTCCAAACATCCAAATCCACACAAAATGGTTCAACGACCACAGAATGAAACCTCTGACACGAACAATAAAAACATCTAAGGTGAACTGAAGCTCTGTCTGTCTGAGGTACAGTAGCTCGAGATCATTCTGCAAAACTGAGCACATATCCGGTGCAATTCAGTGATGATGGGGTGACATGATGGAAAGTAGGTCACAGTGGTAATTAACATCCCTGTGCCACATGATTTCATGTCAAGTCTCGGTAATTAAACACTTCCATCCTCTCACATGTTGTATGTGTCTGACTGTGTGCAGGTGAACCTATAGAGCGACAGACATGCCCTGTTTATTCAGTACAGGACGTGGGCTGGTTCAAACGTCTGTGCTGTTCCGTGTTTGTGTTGCCGCACAAAGAGGGAGTTTACGGGTAAACGTAGCACGCAGGGGTACACTGATGGGACGATATGCAGTCTTCCAGAATCCTAACAGTGTGAGATGCCAAATCTATGCAATGCACCTCTGTGCTGTAACTATACTATGCATGAATCTTGGCGCATTATACAAATCAGCTGTGCACAGGATAGGTATTGTCTTCCTTCCACATAAACTAAATCTCACAGCTGAAATATTTCTTAATTATGGTCAAGGGAAGATAAGTGATGTGCTATAATGGTTTCCCTTCTTGGGATATTAAAACACACTATTATGTAGGTAAGTCTTTGCTCTACACAGATTTTAAAAACGTCACCTGTGATTGTCCTCGCTTGTCTAGTTTTCTTAAGTCTGTGCCCACTCTTGCCTTAGATTCCTGCTCTTGGCTGACAGGAGTGGAACGCAGTGTTGTTTTCTGTTGTTATCGTCCATCTGCTTCAAGTTTGTTTGTTCTGAGGTAGCACTTTTCCTCTCACCAGATGTAAAGAGTGTTATTAACTTACTGTTGGCCTTTTTGTCGCATCTCTTTCGTCAATGACACACTTCCACCCACAAAGCGGCTGCTCGTTGGATGTTTTTTGTTTTTCGCACTATCCTGTGTAAACTGTTTCTGAAACACTCAAAGCCTCTAAAGTGACGGATCAAATTTTTCCTCATGTAGATGTTTGATGTGAACATTAACTGAAGCTCTGCACCTGCATGATTCTAAGGCACTGTGTAGTGCTGCTGGTAGTAAATGACTGGCTGACGAGATAGTTAAATGAATAAGCAGCTGTACAACTTTGCATAATAAAGTAGTCATGAATGCATGCCGTTTACTGAGTATATAACTATATCACACTTATACCAACTTGCAGGTTCAGTTATGGACACACCAGGCTTACCAAAGATAACAACAACTGCTACTGTAGCTATTTTGGTACAGTATGTATGGTAAAGTTAATTTTGTTTTCTCTTTTACTGTATTTGTTTAGTATTACAGTTACAGTGATTTCTACGTATGATTTTCTTACGATATGATAAAGGATTATTTTATGCATGCTTAAACCATCAGGATTCCAGTTAAATTTCGATTTAAGGAGTGTGACTACAATTTAAATTGGTATTTAATTATATTTAATCTTGATATAAAGATTCATATTGTTTGCATACTTGTTAAAATTTTTCCATTAAAAAATGCTGAAGCTACTCATAACACAGAAGCTCTAGCTTGTCTTTTTTACCACTGAGTATACAGTAATTACGTTACATACATTATTATTCAACATGTTTGCCTCAGGAGTGTGTTTATGGCCCCATGTAGTTCAAAAGAGTGACTGCAACAAGCGCTCGTTGCAGAGATCCACTGGGGCAGGAATCATGTTGCCCCATGCTTGTTCTATAAACGGGAGACAGGATGTAACAGAGCTGCACTGTGTTATTTATCCCAAATTTGGATAATTTTATAAATATACTGTGGCTGCCAAAATCTTGTTTTGTAGCACATAATTGGAAATAAATCTAACAATATTCCACAAGTGCGGAAAGTGCCTCTATCTTCTGTCAATTTTTCTGCTAAGATAGTTTTGCAAAGATTGAGAAAGGAAAAGTGCATAATGCCTGTACATCAGAAACGCAAGCGCGCCACTGTGACCTTCTTTCCCATGCTGGTCCTTTGTGTGGTTTTTGAAATGTATTGCTGTATTTTTTTTCCCTAAAACTTGGCAAACACACCCGTTGTATCGATCATAAGTGAACGAAAGTATGTCTAAAACCGCTCAAAGCGAGCTGCTAGACTGTATGGTGAATGACAGAAAGCTGTCGATTCTCATTTGCCAAGTATTTTCAGTAATTTACAGAATCAATTTAAATCGCACCCAATATCACACGCTATTTTGGTAGTTTATTGTGTTGTACAGATCTCTAAAAACATAGCGGAAACTATCTTACCTGCTTGTGGAATTCTGTGCATTGTTGCAATTTATGTTGTAATTTAACATTTATTCACTGCACATTACTGGAATTGCCAGTAGAATAACTGTTTTTGCATGCACACAATTTATTTATTTATTTATTGCTCACTCAAACCTCTTTCACATGTATGTGCTCGCTATGAGCTCCTCAAGGTTGCCAGATTACACTGACAAAATCACCCTAGGCAGTGCTGAAACCCATAAATAAAAAATGCATGTTTAATTATAAAAAAATTATATAATTACTAAATCTCATACTGTAGTTAGATTTTTTTATGCACATTCTTTATTTACTAAAATTTACCTAATTGTTTATAAGCTGCCCAGGACACATTTTTCTGATGATAAAAAGTAGCCCGGATACCAAGAAAACATCCCAAATGGCAAAAAGAGTGGAACAAAGTAAACCCTGATTGGAAAGGAATGAGATTTAAGTGTCTGATTGGCTGATTTTGGGGCACATTATTCATGCTGTGCCAAGCTGAATGACAGTGTAGGCACAGGCTCTGCTTTCATTCATTTCTGTTCAAAGATAATTGGGCGGACCAGTAAAATAGAAAAGTCAGTAAAAATAAGAATCATCATAGCTCATATCATCATGCCTCGATATTGCACTTTAATTTAACCACTGGGTGCACACCAGCATTGTGTGTTGTTTCATTTAAGACCATGGGGAAAAGTGAGGTGTTCTTTAAATTCTACTGGTAGAAAAAGCATGATTATATTTGTTGTATTTCTTGTATATTTGTTGTTACTTTTTTTTTCTGACCTGCAAAAAGGCCTGATCTCAGGTAGAAAAGGTGACTCAAAAATTCAAACCCTTGCAATAGATTAATAAAAATCTAGAATACACATAATAAACAAACCCATTAGGAAGGAGTATGGAGTAGGGCATTTTTTTGGACACATGGTTACAGACCCTTACTATAGTCTAAAATACGTATGAGACTTTGAAACATGATAAAAATGTTCTTATGTGAGACTGCCATTAATCACACTGCCACTGCATCTCATTGTAAAAATTATAAAAATTGTCTCATTGTCAAAATTTTTAAAAAACTAAGCACTCTTCCAAAACCAAAAATGGGGGAGTAAAAAACAGAAAGAATAAAACCAAGATCATATACACAAAATAGTTACACCCTTAAAGAAGTTTCATAATTAGGCCAGAATTATGTTCTTCAGGTTATGAGATTATGAAGTTAACTGAAAAGTTTTGTATACAGAGATAAATGAGGCGAGATATGCAACAGAAGAAGGATCTATCATGTGGCAGGGGAGCGTCTCCGATGCCAGCTGAGGATTCTGGCAGATGCGGTGGTATTGGCACAACTTACTAATAGTATAGGTGGTCTGGTCACCTACTGTGCAGAAATCATGACAATAACCTCTATTTTTTTTTTATTATGAGTATATGCAGTACTGTACAAAACCCATAGACACTGTGTTATTAATGTGTCTTTTTGCCTTATATGTTTAACTTGGTTCTACTGCATTAGTGTATCAGTAAAAAATGTAAAAAATTATAACCAAACATTATTTACTCGCAATATTTTTAAACCAAATGTTTTTGCTTATGAACAAGCAAAATATAAGGACTAGCTCAGCATAAGAGCCAGGAGGGAGTGATAGAGACGCCTGGTGTGCCGGATGGGCCTGCTGTGGATCTTGTGTCATCAGTAGCAGTTTAAAGCAAACCACAGGTTAATAATTAGCACTGTTGGCCTTATCATGACCTTCTTCTCATGAGCTAAGAGAAGGACAATGATACTACAAGAGAAAAAGATGTGTGAAAGGAAGAAAAGCGACAGAAAGAGAACAGAGCAGGAAAGGTGTAGAGATTAAAGTCAAGGCAGAAAAGTCAGGAGCGAAAACAAAGCTGGAATGGTATACGTGGGGGTGGAAAAGAGAGAGACCTCTTCCCAGCATGCTCCACTCTAAAAGTGAAACGGTGGGACACAGGCTGATTCTCCATCTGTTATCTGCAGTGTCAGTGAGATGGAAAGAGAGGAAGGGTTCAGGTAGAGAAAAAAAAATTGACTCTAATAATAGACAGATGGCTTGAGAGAAAGATAGAGAGATGAAAAAAAGAGAATGGCTGAATTTTACTAAAAAACATAATGGAAATTTTTGGCGCAATGATCTCATTGTTTTGCCGTGATAATGATATTTGTTACAATTTCCTCCACATTTCCCAGGAGCAAAAAAATTAAATTACTTGGGGGGGGGGGGCAGGAAGATGTTAAGTATGAAATGCTGCTTGCTGCAAGGCATGGAAAGCAGACTAAAGAAGATGCTCCTAAAATAACTCTGCTCTGCTAGACTCAAAGATACTTGCCTATGCATAGAATCATCCAAAACTGATCCCTACAACTACAAGGTTCATGTTTTATATGTAGTTCAGTTTTTATATGTATTATAAGGTACATATTATATAAATACGAGCGCTGTCATGTCTCTTTTTTTGTATTTTTTTTAACAGTCTTATGCAATACCTTGTTTGGTTATTAACAGCGAATGATTAATTGAAAATGATTACAGACACGTATATAAATGTACATATAAACAGAGATATGATCTCTGTACTACTGAACCAGCTCCACACATTTGACACCTACATAAAGAACTATTATGTGTTACTTACTAATGACTAACGTGCCTCGTGGGAGTACAAGGAAGCGAGGAGGGGGTGAACACGTGTAATAATGTATGTGTAATGAGCATGATGCACAGAGGTGTGAATGAATATTAATCAGAATTGTACGTAGCCGTAAAATTTGAATGTAAAAGCGATGATAACCAGTGCCTGTATGCCTGTATGTATAAATAGATACACCAATCAGCCGCAGCATTAAAACCACCTGCCTAATATTGTCTAACTCCCTCTTGTGTGGTACGTGCTTATACTGACACTAAGACATTAGAATTAGATTATTTATAGGAGGTAGGACCTCCATGGATCAGATGCGTGTTAGTTCAGATGCTCGATCAGATTGAGATCTGGAGAATCTGGATGCAAAATTAACACACTGAACTCTTTGCCATGTTCCTCGAATCATTCATATACATTTATTTTTGCAGTGTGGCATCCTGACAGTGTGGTCACTGTCATTAACAGATACAATATATCCAAGTAACGTCCACCTGATTGACGCAAAACATCAGAGTTGCCCAGAGTATCACATTGCTTCCATCTGATGCTTATCTGCCCACTGTCTGTACATTTGGAGATGGATAGGGGTCAACATGGGCACCCTGAGCTGTCTGCAGGTCCCCAAAGATCGCAAGCTAAATACATTGTATGTCCTGGCATCTTCCTATTATAGCCAGCATTAATCTTTTCAGCAGTTTGTGACCTAATGCGCTAGCCTTAATTTTCCCACACGTCAATAAACATTGGATACTCATGATCCTGTATGCTGTTGCATCCTGAATACCCTGGTTTAATCCGAAGACCTGCTCTGACCCTGGAATATAGGCATCACAATCACAATGTAATAGTCATTTAGATGCGTAACGACGCGGGTGTCACGAATGGCAGAACTGCACAGAACGGGCAGAACAGACAGAGGCCCAGGCAGGTAGACACGCGGTTGTAAGGCAATCAGCCTGAACAAGTCTCACCTGGTGGTGTGTTTATTTAAGTGTCCTGATACCTCAGCACCAAAGATACTCAAGACCAAAGATAAAGATAAAGCATGCTCAATAGACAAGGAGAAGACCCCGCCTCTGTCTTCTTAAGACGCTGACGAGAGAGAGAAATCCGTCAAGCATCCGTGTGGCGTGCGATCTCAGGTTAAGCATAAAGTTTACACAAAAAATACAAACTCTCTCCTATAAATCCTCGGTAAGGGCATAGGCCTTGAGAGGATATACGTTTTATTTTTAGTTACCAGAGCCCTGTCCGGTCTTGCGCAGACGTTGCTCTGTTTATTTTGTTTTCAGTTCCCTTTTGTTTCCTTTTAAGTTTCTAATAAATAATCCCACATTATCTCCAAACGGAAAAGTCTTCATGTGCGTATCACAATCACTCTCCCAAACTCCTATTTCGCTGACCCCTCTAAAGCCCTGCGTTAGGGCGCTTATAATATTATAACATCTTGCTCTCCATACCGCACCACGTAACAAGATGATGACACTTGAACACATTTCCTGCTTCCAATGCAAAGAACTACCTGTTCATTTGCTGCTTAATATAGCTCACCCCTTGACAGGTGCCACTGTAATGAGATAATCAATGTTATACACATCAGCTGTCATCAGCCACATAATTAATATATATATTATAAATGATGTGGCTGACGACAGGTAATAATATATAATAAGTATATATACTGTATATATATATATACACAGCTCTGGAAAAAAATAAGAGACCACTGCAAACTCCAGAAAACTTCTGGAATGTCATCAAGAGGAAGATGGATGGTCACAAATCATCAAGCAAAGCTGAGCTGTTTGCTTTTTTTTTTTTTTTTGCAAAAAGAGTGGTATAAAGTTACCCAGGTGGAGAGCATGGCAAAACACATGAAATGCCTATTTGTATACAGAAATTGTGTTTATTGTTGTATACTGTATCATTAGTAGCCATGAACTAATCAATAATAGTATACTCTATGATATAGCGTGATCACTTGCCCATTTAGGTTTTACAATAACCTCCACCCATCTGGGAAAGTTTTTTAGCAGATAATGGAACATGCTTACAGGGATTTGCACATTTAGCCACATACACACTCAGTCAGCGTTCAAGTTCATTAGAAAGGCGTTGAGCAGGGTCAAGGTCAGGGGTCTGACAAGGTTTTTACACACCAACCTTCCCAAACCATGAATTTACCACGACAAACCTTGTGCTGGAACACATTCGGTGTACTTATTTTTTGTGAAATTAAATAATAATGCCACAGAATACAAAGACGATTGTGAGGTTTAAATTTTGTGGCAACAGGAAGCATACAAGTATTTTGTGAACATGGAACATTGCATTAATACGTATGTCCTTTTCAAATTTAGTCGTGTCCAATTCCTCCCCGTCACTAGGGGGCTCCCACATTAAGGCTACTACTACCACTCAGCCGGGAGGGCCGAAGACTAATAAACACCTTCCACTATGATACACAAGAAAAACACTAGTCTAAGAAGTCATTCAATCACCTTCATCTTTGATTTGATTAGATTTTTTTCTTTGATTACAGCACACAATGTGGTGCCCAATTCATGTGTGAAAATGATTCCTCGTGATATCAGAACCACTCTTTCCCAATTTTAGTCCTGAAATATGCCTGAAAGAAAAACTCCATAGGTGTGATAACCTGGTCATTCAGTACATTCAGTTCATCTGCTGACTTCATTTTATTGCTACATAACTTTGTTGAACCTAGACCTGACCAACCCCAGATCATGGCCACTATCCATTATGGGTGCTTTATGCTTTATGCACTTCCCTTCTTACCCCGACACAACCATCTTTGCTTGATGCGGCCAAATAATTTGACCTTTCCAAAAACACTTTTTTTTTTTGACCAGACAGTGTATTTTATATTATTCAGTAAATGCTGAATCATAGAAAATTACTGGTTTTCACAAAATTTCCTTAACAGTATTCTTGTAGTCCCTAAAGCAGTGAACTAGCACAAAGGATGTGTGACTCCAAAGCTCTTGTGGAAGTTGCCCTAGATAAGGGCACCTGCTAAATGCTGTCTAATAAAAGTAAAAACATATAAAAATGCAATAATTCATGCAAATTGTATGATTTGATGGTGATGATATTAAATTTACTTTTATTTTAACCTTCTAATGCATAAATGCATAAGCTTACACGAACACACAGGAATAGGATACATGTTTCTGAATGTTTTTGCAAATGCTCATACTAAGGTTTACGTTTAAATCTGATTGTATACAGCTTGATAAATGAGACCAAATTTTAATATTACAAGGATCTGCTACTGAACACAACTGGCACAACTGGAGTGAAAGTTTATTTCAAAAGTCTAAATCTTTTAAACAGTTTCCACTTAAAATGACGATTAGATGTGATAGATTGTCTATCTGACTTCTAGGCACTAATGAACGAAACAAAGAGAGTGAATCATGTTGAAGAACCAAGAAACTCTTGAGAGGAAAATGTGGGGCTGAGCTGCAGCTGGCTGCAATAAGAGCGCAAACATAATTATATGATCTGAGAGGGTTGCTTACTGTGGCAAGCAGGAAGACACATGCTGAGGCTCATTCTCTCTAGTTGCTCCTTTCATTACAGTGAGTTTTCACCCAAGCACACAGAAAAGCATTGACAAACACTTTAACCTTTCAGTGTTTAAACCTGATTTATTTTAATTTTTTTCCAAAGCAGGGAGGCTTCTTTCTGAGACTGGAAATTATTAATCAGGATAAGTGTCGACATACAGTATGACAAAATCTGCAAACATCAGTTATTTGTTATACTGCAGAGGCGCTGGAATACACACCCCTCACACAAATACATTGTCATTAACCATTATATGTACATGCATAATTTATTGTGATTGCTTCCTTGACACCCACCCACGCAACCACCCCCCCCCCCCCACCACACACACACACACATTTGTCTTAATAACTAAATCTTACCCCATCATTAATGATAAGCCCAACCTCAAAAACCAGAGTGAAACAGATAAGCTCTTTTAGTTTATTGCAAATGTGTCTTAATAAACATTTTTGTTTTTTAATTGAGATAAAGTGTCCTTGTGCCGACATTTGGTTCCCACCAAGATATGAAACCATGCTCACACACTCACACACAAATGCCTCACGACCCCGTACAACAAATCAGCATGCTCGTTTAGCACTCCCACGCATCAAAGGCAGATATTCTCTTCCTGTAACGCTCCATGCTGCACACACTCACATTCACACACAAATTATAAGAGAGCAGCCCACACAGTGGGTAGCTATACATCGAAGAAAAGCGTAGCCAAAGCTGGATTAGAGCCTTCAAATCTACTCACACTTCCACCCCATATGCAGTTGATTTAAATAGAGAAACAGTGGCCAGTATTAACATTGCGTTTGTTGTACTGTGGTTGTACAGTTGTACAGTCGCTGGAAAATTTCCACTGACCAGTTCTTTCCTACCTTGCAACACCATAAAATGTCTGCTCCAGCTGCCAACAGTGATAGAATTTATTACCTGCAACAAACCAGGCAGAGACTAAATAGCAATGATGTAATAAGAACTACTTACTGTCTCCGTAGAGTAGACGTGCTGTTGGTTTCAGTGCTATCGTTCCTCTCCAGCCTTCCCCTCTCCTTCTCCACGGGAGCTGAACCACACGACAGGCCTCGGCTTAGCCTGGTGTGGGGGCGCCGAGCTGGGCCAGGAACCGTAGACGATGGTACGTTACTGTTGCTGTTTTGGTGGATACTGTTGGCGTTGTGGTTCGTCAAAGATGACGGTCCGCTGGACTTTGAGTTCTGTTCATGATTGTGGTTCTGGGTGGAGCTCTCAGTTCCAGGCTTTCTGTCCAAGCGAAGGTCCTGGTTCTCCTGGTTGACCAGGTCGAGCTGAGTCTCGAGCTCTTCGATACGCCGCCGTTGCGTCTCCAGGAGCTTGGCCTGGTTCTCAATGATGTTATTGAGCTCCAGGAGGTACTCCACAGCCCGGCTGGGGCTGTCTGGGTTCGTCTCCATGGCCCAGGCTTTGGTGCCAGAGGCGTGTAGTTTTCAGTCCCCCCCCCACTGAATTAGTCAAGTGGGGGGGTAATAATTGAAATAGTTATCAGTGGAAGAGCAAGATGGAGATTTCGATGGACTGAGTAGTAGAAACCAAATATGAACTTTGAACTTACAGTTCAGGTCATCGTCAGTGATGGTGCCTTAAGGCATACTGGGTAATAATATCAATAATAAGTGGCAGATTTTCTTGCAATAGAGTGTTTCACATCTTCTATCATGTACACTGTTTATCAAATTTACAAACATATATGAAGAAAAATGTAAATAAAAAGGAAACAAATCTTTGTTCCCTTCAACATTGATATCCATTCAAGTCTAAAGAAGTAAGAAGGTCATAACTGTTGTTATAGAGACAAGTAAAATCATCAAGAAAAACTCAGTCCACCATTTTGAGCTTTGCTGCACTCCACAAAAATTCCCACAGTTCTGAGTGCAAAACAACAACGTGTCTGAATAAGCTTTGAGCTCTACTTAAAAAAATAATAATAATAATAACAAATGTTTTTTAAACAATTTAAGGTTTTAAGAAGCTGTCAGTTCATATAAACAAGAAGAAAAGTTTTTTTTAATCACAAAAGTGTATATTGCGTAAACAATTCGATTCACTTCGATTGACAACAAAACAAGCCAAATATATATTTCTTTTTTTTTCAATGTAGATATTTGTTTTTAAGTATCCGTTTCGCAGGGAGGGGCAGTTTTAAAATGTTCTGCAGTCTACTTACAGTGCTTCATTCCTCCTCTTCACCCCATGGTTTAAGCGCGCGAGAGTGTGCGGCGCGCGCGAACAGAGCGCGAGCGATTTACTGTTGGCTTAAATCCCCCCCCCCCCCCCCCCCCCCCCTGAATCCAGCGCGCGCTTCCCGCCCTTCTCTCCTCTCTCGCTCTCAGGTAACTGAAATCATGATGGCACGCGCGCGCAGGTTCCGTCTAACATGTCGCCACAATGTACGATGTGATTCCTCCTTCTTCTTTTAAACATAGAATGATGAAAATAAAGACAGGAGGGAGTCTGAATAAACGAGCGTCGGAATTACCAAAAGTTCAGTCGGTGAATCTTTACGTCAGAATCCGCTGTTATCAGTCACTCACCTTGACTCGCGCGCAGCTCTCACTCCTGGGTGTTTTGTTTGTTTGTTTGTTTTAGACCGGGCGAGAAGCAGGTCCTTGTTTCACACACACACACATACTGCGGAGAAGGGATGTGAGAAAAAAACGAGAGAAAGACCGAAAAAAAAAATTCCGCGACGCTAAAAAACGCAGCTCCTCGGCGTCACGACTCGTGTGGCCACTTCACAGGTGCATCCTACCTACGCGCGCGCGCGTGCTCGAGCTTTCAGTGCTCCTGTTGGACAAGCTGCACATTTTCAGTGCTGATAAAGTGGTGCATCATCAAACGTTTGACAACAACGAGAGCACAGTTTTACGTTAGAATAAAATAAAAGACAAAGAAGTCTCTCAGGTGCCGAGATCAATAAAATAAAGGACTGAAATATATTCCAGTTGTGTCATGGACAATGCTGACAATGAAGTGGATGCTCTCTATTTCTCTCTCTCTCTCTCTCTGTCTCTTTCTCTGTCTCTCTCTATGCCTTCCTCCCACCCCACTCTTCTCTTTGGAGCATCATATACATAAATGTTTAAAGAAAACCTTCACAAAGCCCCCCCCCCCCCCTTCCACTCACAATACACACTATGCACCAAAATATATGACATTTTTGTAAGTTGCAAGTAAGTTTAGCTATTAATGTAAGATAGAAGCTGCTCTGCGATGGACTGGCACTCTGTCCAGGGTGTACCAAGTCTTGTGCCCTAAGTCTTTTAGTCCCCCGGGACACCTGTTTATAGGTTAAAGCGGTATAGACGATGAGTGAATTAGTAGAAAAGAAAGAGTGTATTAGTAGAAAGCACAGTGGCATAGTGGTTAGCACTGTGGCCTTGCATCAATTTTCCAGCTGATGGTTAACTTTTTCTTGGCCAGTGATTGAGGACTTTTCCATTCCATACTCTGCCGCTTACTCTCAACCTCGTAGTAATGAATCCATGTCTCATCACCGGTAATGATTCACTTTAAGAAACTTTCACCTTGCTTAGAGTGTTGGTCCAAATTCTGTTAGCAGATATCCAAGCACTTTCTCTATATTGTTCATAAAAGTCTTAGATATATAATTGCAGCAGGTCCACCACATCACGCTGCTCTTCTTTTGTGTAAATCACATGTGGGGCATCCATTTTTGCTCGCACCGCAATTACAAATGAACTGATGTAACACGTTCACACCTGCAAAGCAGTGACTGGGAAGACAGTAGCCTTGAACAGAAAGTGCTGATAAAATAGTGCAGCCAAGTTTGAGTATAACCAGACTGTGGATCATTTTTGACTCTGCTCTGTACATTATTAATACTTTGCTGGTTTTAGCTTTAGGCATTTTAGGCCTTCAGCGGTTAGCACTTTCACCTTGCATCTCCATGGTTGAGGTTTCGAATCTCCCCTTTGGTCTGTGTGTATGTGCCTGCCTGTTTTTTTTCTTTTTCTTTTTTTTGTTAAATAAATAATTACATGGTCAGAAAAAAGTTATCAGTAGTGACTCAGTCTATGTTTTACCCTTTTATTTAAATTGAACTATATTTCTGTTGATGGTAGCAAGGGGTATTTCAAGATTTGTTGCATTCATTTTTATTGTGTATGTATGTACATGAGTAACGGTAAAGAAAAGGTCCATATGAATAATGTTGATAGGGAAATATCAGCGAAATTCTTGTGGTCTTTGTTGGTTGGTGTTGTATTCTTGTTAGACAGCAGTAGTGTGTCAAAGAGAGACACATCTAGTTATAATAGTTATTGCACGAGATGAAGAAAGAAGAAAAACAAATAACCTTAAAGTTATGGAAACAGAACATTTCGATGGAAAGTTCCAGAATGCAACACAGCTATAAAAAATACAGTAGTCATACAAGAGACTTGCTAGTGTTAAAGCTCTGGATGTTATCTTTTTCAGCCAGGTGAGGATGTGAAAGAAAGAGCTGGACAGACTAAAGCACTGCTTCATCGGTTGCTTAGGTAGAGAATCATTTCCTCTGCTGCTACCATCAGTAGTTTTCCACTCCATTACAAAATAAATGTTTGACACCAGTGATTGGCTACGCTACATTCCCCCTAGGTGTGAATGCGTTTGTGTGTGTGTGTGTGTGTGTGTGTGTGTGTGTGTGTGTGTGTGTGTGTGTGTGTGTGTGTGTGTGTGTGTGTGTGTGTGTGTGTTTACGCTGCCCTGCAGTGGACTGGCATCCAATACAGAATGTGATTGATGATGATCCAGCATTATAGCACGGACAGTAATCTGAGGTCAGGATTCAACCTTGGAACCCTGGAGTTGTGAGGTGCAACACTACTGTACTACTGCATTGTCCATCTCAAATAAATCAATCATGAAATCTAAAGCAGGTCAGCAAACAGCACAGAAGAAATAAATGTGAGTCAACCGAATGTATGTAACTTGCTGTGAAGGAACCATACAATTATTTTGCTATATTTAACAACCACCCCACCCCACCCCTAACCGTTCTCCCTACTGGGGATTAAACAGGCCTGTTTAAAATAACAGAGCAATGATTACATCACCCTCAATCCAACTTTTTTGTGCAAGGTCCTGTTTTATTGGAAGTATTTTTTTTTTCTTTCTATTAGCCAGAGATGGCTTAGAGCTGAGATATAATGGAATGTTCATTAAAGTTAAAATGACTGATGCTTAGTGTGGCACAAAATGAAGTGGATCGTCAGCTATGGCATTGATCATGGAACTAGATGTTCAGCTATGGCAGTGCTCATAGTTCAGGGAAGAAAATATGGACTATTTTAAGAGAAAAGAGAAATACATGGGTGGCCATTTTCACGTGCTGAAGGTCATTTGCTGCTCAGCAAGATGTGTTTTCATCCAACTGTGTAGATAACAGAAGGAGAGAATAACCCATAAATGCTGTACTAACAAACCAAAATACTATTATATGAATAATTTGAACTATATACCATTAAAGCCTTTACGATGGAGTGTGTAATAGATCAGACAAGGCATTTTTTGGCCAAATTTGTTTGATTATTGGATAATTAGATAAAGATTTTTCTTTAGGAGTTAAATCTATATGTTCCCTCTAATCTTAGACATAAGAGCTAATAATTTTTTTAACCTTACTTATACCTTTTGCTTTGATTACGGCCATGGCATCATTTTGATAAGTTTATGCAAAGTCAGAACATGGCATGTCCATAGTTGAATTTGTTTCTCTTGTATTGATAATGGGAGAGTCAGACAACTGCGCAAAGCCTTCTCCCTCACAACCCGAAGATTTGCAATTTGATTCGGGTCTAGATTCATGGGTGAAACCTGAATGTCCTGAAGCAATCTCTCACAATTTGAGCCTGATCAATCCTGGCATCGTCATCTTGGAATATGCCCTGCCTTTAGGGGGGGTGGGGGGGAATCTGATGATAGGAAAATCTGGTCATTCAGTATATTCAGGTTGTCAGCTGACCTAATTTTTAGGCACATAATGTTGCTGAATCCAGCCCTGATCAACAGGAGCAGAAGCAGATCATAACACATCCCGACAGGCTTGTACGGTAGGCATTAGATTAAATTAGATTAGATTAGATTAGATTACATTAGAATTTTTTTTTTAACTTAATTTCAGTAGTTTCAGCACTCTTCTTAGTTGTTTTCTTTGCTTGATGTGGGACAATAATTTGACCCTTCTGAAACAGAGTAACATCTTTGCCACGACCACAGGGTATGCCTTCTGACATGGTTGTTGAAAAGCTACTCACTGCATCAGGAAGGGATAAATAACTTGTTGCCAGATGAACTATATTAATCACTCCAATTATCCATTGTAAGCCTCTTAACTATTTGCCCCTTGCTAAATTCATGGGTTGAAATTTTTGACTGGTCAGTATACCAAAGAGTATAACCATGTTATAGTGGAGCTATTCATTCTTTGACTTTTAATTCTCCAGTGCAATAAACCTAAAGTAAAAACAGTGTCACTCACACACTTATTATTGTGTATGGCTGTGGATGGACAAGTGTGGTATCATAGGTTTGGTGTAGTTGCATTCCTTTCTCTGTTATCATATTTGTACTTTGCCTCCATCTTGTGTTCAGATTTCAAAATGTACTATTACTTATGGGCAATAGTGGCTGAGTGGTAGGGTTCTTGTCTGCCATGGGGAAGGCTGGGGTTCAATTCCTACTCAACGCCCAAACATAAGCCACTGGATGCAGTGCCGGTCCCAAGGCTGGATAAAATGAGGGATGTGTAAAACCTGTGGCAAGTCGGAATGGTCCGCTGTGGCGATCACTTGACAGTAGCAGCTGTGGGACTAACATTGTTTGTTAATGGAGTATTTTGCTCCAATCTGTTGAATCTGCCTTTTCACCCTAGCTAATAAAAAATGTCATTTTGTTGTGCTGTGTCTGAACAGCTAAGACTCCCCCACCCCCAAAGAAAAAGGTAGTTCCTATCTTAAAGAGGAATTTAAAAAACAATTATAAATAAATTTGAGATTAGAACATCACTACTTAACGACAGGGCTTGTCACTACTTTATGATGTGAAGATCAATTCTCAAAACTGAAACATCAGGATCGGAAATATCGATACTTTGGTACTGTACGTAATGCTGTGGATGCGAACAAGAACTTCTTCTCTATTTTTAATGTCTTTTAAAAAAAACATTTTGAATTAAACAAATATTTAACATAAAATAATCAGATGTCGTTTTGGTATTTTTGTATTTTTGATGATAAGTGAAACATTTTAAGTCACTGGTTAGGGTTGTCTGCTGGGCAAATGCAGAAATTGATATATATTAACTATATTTGACCATCAATGTCATATTGATTTATTCTACCAAACAAAAGACAACAAAAGACAAAAGCAATTGTAGGACACCAAACACATGAAACAAACTGATTTACTGTACATGAAGTAACAGAATGAATGACTTTTTAGCCATAAAAGAAATGTAAGGAAAACATTATCTTTATGCCTGGAGATGTCATTCCTCCTGCTTAAATATACATTTAGCAACTCTAAACCTCAGTGCTGATGATTTTTAAAAAATCAACTTTTATGACCAGAAATACTGTATCAAGTTAAAAAAAAAAAAAAAAAGGTAAGAAAACTCATATGATTAAGGCAACATGATGCAATAAGCCTTTTTTTCCTCAACTTAAGCTCAAAGTCATGAACTTAAATGATTGTTTTATGGTGGAAAGCTCGAGGTTAAATGATCAGTTAACTCAAATTCTTATATTCATCCAACTTACTTAATTGTTCATAATTAATTAAAAGCGTCAATTTGTCACTGTGAGTGTGAACACGCCACCCAATCCCCCCCGATAACCCAGACAGTCTGCTTAGCTGGGATTTGAACTCACAGTCTCCAGATGACAAGGCAAAGGCTTCACTTTTGAAACTCTCACTGAAACATGTGATGTCCTTGTTCTCCTAAATTGCCCCCCTGTTGAAGATGGATGGCGGTTTTCCGTCTTGTTAAATGGGTGTCACACTGAGCATGCACAAAGAAGTTCTCAGCTCTACGGCCATTTACAACTCAAAAAGCCTTGACTTATATAACTGAGGTGTTTTTTGCTGAAAGGATTCATTTTTATAAGTTAAGGTTGTCCAAATGTATAATTTTCAGTTACTTTAACTTTAAAACTCTGGTGAAGCCAACATTCATTTGCTGGCTTTTTTATTTTTTGTTACAGTGAGTTAACATGCAACTCTAGGCTTTGATAGGGATTTTAATAGTTATTCATGTGTAATAATGTGCCTTATCATTTAATTTCACGATATACTGTGCAAAAACTTGAAATATATTATGATAAAAGGGGGGAACAGATTTTCCAGGGGAACAGGTATACTCTGAATGCCTTTTAGTCATCTCTGATAGTTCCAGAGCCAGAGTTTGTTTTGCACGTTATATCACCTTTGAAGATTTTCCAGAGGCCTAGAAAACCCCTCTTAAATTTGAAAGGTAGTGTTTCTGCTGATTACCTTTGAATAATCTAGAGACATGTGTGTCTGTAGCAGTCAACACTGATACTCCCACAGCCACTGGGGAGGAGAGGGGAGCAGATTTTCCAGATGCCCATTAAAATCCGTTCCCCCTCTTAAATTTGTTATTCGCCAGTAGGGAGGGACGAACAGCATAACTGAAAGGGAGAGCCAGACGGGAACACAGACATGAGGGAGTTACTGTTTCTAAGCCTGCTTACAGGTGCTTGAGTGTGTGCATGGCATAATGCCCACTCACTTCACATTTTTACTCATTTAGCCCTAAATCTTTTGTTTAAGGATCCTTTATGATATTCAGACAGCCCTAATTATATTTAAATTTACTGTATAACATAACATAACATGACATGACATGACATGATATTTATACTGATCATTTTGTAGGAATTTGTTGACAATTGTATTTCTGACAATAAAGATTTTGTATGGACCTACTGTACTTTTTACACTGGGTTTTACACTGTTTTGATAAGCAGGAAAAAAAAAATCAGCTTGATTATTAGATGCTAAGTTCCCTCGTTTGAGATGCTATACCAGCCCCTTACTGTCATCAACAGTTATTGCTTGTTTGTGACTTTTTTTCCTTTCAGTTTTGTCCTCCGTAAGTGTAAAGCATGATCAGTTGGGTCAAGGTCAGGTTACTGACTTGGAACTTTAAGAACGTTCCATTACTTTGCCCGAAGAAGCGCTCTGGTTGCTTTCACTAGATGTTTTGGACCGTTATCCATCTGTAGTGTGAAGCACAAGTCTAGACCTTTTATCTCCTTAACATGTCATGAAATACGGAACGGCATATCAGGCAAATATCCAATTGTGCAAAGACCCACAGTGACATAAACAACATGCTCTTCACTATTTTGTCAAATGTGAAAAATAAAATGCAATTTTGGTTAAAGATTTTGAGTTGTGCAGAAAAATCTGGCTATTATTATTTAAAAAAGCCCGTCGCTAAATAAAAAAATATATATATTACTTTACTTCCATGATTTCTTCTATGAATGCTGAATGCTAAATTGTTTTTGTGCACATGTATTTGTGAACAAAATCGCAACATACAATAATAAAGTTGATTTCTGGTTGTGAACCTCATCATGTACAGCCTTAGAAATTTTCAGATGTATTATTTAAGGTTTGATGATATTCTATGATATGATATGATATATGATATATGATATGATATGATATGTACTCACTCACTCACTCACTCACCATCTCTAACGCTTTATCCTGTATACTGGGTCGCGGGCAGCCTGGAGTCTATCCCAGGAGACTTAGGGCACGAGGCGGAGTACACCCTGAACAGGGTGCCAATCCATCGCAGGGCACACACATAAACACTCCCATGCAAACTCCATGCACACAGAGGCAGAAATCTAACCTAGCCGGTAATCAAACCCGGATAAATAATATGATATGATATGATATGATCATTAATGTCCGAGTTCCACTCATTTTTTATTCCACTTATCCTGTACAGGGTGGCAGGAAGCCTGGAGACTATCCCAGAAGACTTTGTAGCACAAGACAGGATACACCCTGGACAGGGCCCAAGCATGCACACTCACACAATTTGGAAACATCAATTAGCCTAATCTTTGGACTGTTTGTGTGTGTGTGTGTGTGTTATATATTGGCCGACATGTTGGCGTAGTGGTTATCAAACAATGGTGCAAATTCCACCTTGGGACTCTTTCCACCCACAGTCCAACAACATACAGATCAGGTTAATTGGTGTTCCCAAATCACAGTACATGTAGTGTGTGTGTGTGTGTGCACTGCAATGGATTGGCACCCTGTCCAGGGAGTCCTTAGTCTTTTGGGATAGGCTTCAGGCTCCAGGTGACTCTGTACAGGATACGCAGTATATAAGATAAATAAATATTATATATTATAGATACAGTACACTGAAGTAAAATTTGGGATTTTTTTTTTCTAATCCAATTTCAAAGTGGATCTCTCTTAAATGAGGTCAAAACATTACATTAACGTTGACAGAAGATTGCTGACAGCATTTGGAGCCAATGCAGAACAGATTCTGATGAGGCAGAATGAAGAGGTGTGACTGGGGGTTTTGGATTAAGGTTTAAAATGAAATTTCATCAGTTATTGCACTAGTTATGTGAATATAATCTGCTCACGTTATATTTGGTTCTTACTATGTATGAATAACAACATATAACTTTATAACAGTGCCTTTATTTGTTTAGCAAAAATTAAGAACAATTAAAAAAATAATAGCAACAATAACTTAAAGTAATTGTTTATTGCATGACTTAATCAGTCTGTCATCGTTTGGTGTTTTTTCTTTTTGACAACATTGCTTCAGATAGTTGAGGTTTTTCATTTTAGCCATCATATTGAGAAATAAAAGTTTGTACTTAAGATGTCAAATAATGCTCAAACCCGGAATATTCTCTATTTAAAAAAGGTAATATACTGTAATATTAGTATCTACAAAAACTCATCCTGTAGCTGTATTTAATACTATAGAGTGGAACCTCGGATTGCGAGTAACGTGGTTTACGAGTGTTCCGCAAACCGAGCAAAGATTTTTAATACATTTTTTTTTTCCCCCGATTTTCTCCCTGATTTAGTCGTGTCCAATTCCTCCCCGTCACTAGGGGGCTCCCACATTAAGGCTACTACTACCACTCAGCCGGGAGGGCCGAAGACTATCACGTATTTCCTCCGAACCACGTGACGCCAGCCGACCGCATCTTTTCGAACTGCTTGCTCGCACACCGTTGGGGGCGGCGTAACACACTCGGAGGACAGCGCTATCCGCTCCCTCCGTTGCGCGAGCTCACAGACACCGCTGACTGGCTGTAGAGCCGTGATTAATGTAGGAGCACTGAGTACCTCTCATCCCTCCCCTGAGGTTACAGCACCACCCGGGATTCGAACTAGCGATCTCCGGATGATAGGGCGAGCGCTTTAACCACTGCGCCACTCGGAGGCTTTAATACATATTTTAATCGGAAACCGAGCAAGTATTAGTTTACCAGCGCAGAGTATCATGTATCACGCATGCGACTCTCACAAAGATTTATTTTTTCCCTGTTAAAACGCTGTTTCCGTTGTGTGTGTGTTTGTTGTGAAACTTAAAAAGTGATTCCTTTAGTATGCGCTCATGCCAGTGTCAGAGATTTCTTTTCTACCTGTTAAAACGGTGTTTCCGTGTTTGTGTGTGTCCGTTTGTTGTGAAACTTAAGTGATTCTGTTAGTATGCGCTCATGCCAGTCTCGCTTTTTTCCGTTAAAACGGTGTTTCCGCTGTGTTTATGCGTTTGTTGTGAAACTTAAAAAGTGAGTCCGTTAATATGCGCTCATGGCAGTCTCAGAGAGATTTCTTTTTTTCCTGTTAAAACGGTGTTTCCGTTATGTGTGTGTAAAACGAGACGAGGGAAGGGGCTAATTTCACACACACACACACACACACACACACACACACACACACACACACACACACACGGCGCCTGCGCGCACCAACGGAATCAATTATCTGTCAGGATTTATTTGTACTTTTTTTTAAAGGTAAAGTGCAGATTAATTTGTTTTATTTTCATTTTATAGATTGTATTAATTATTTTTATGTATTTATTTTTTGGGGCTGTGGAACGAATAATTTGAGTTTTCATTATTACTTATGGGAAATGATGATTTGGTTTACAAGTGTTTTTGGAACACGAGCCCACTTCCAGAACGAGTTATAAGGTTCCACTGTATATTATTAAATGACAACATCATAAAAATGATCATATAAAATTGTAAAAAAAAAAATTGCACACATTTAATGTAGTTTAATTTAACTATTGCATATTAAATATTTTATTTAAAGATTTTATCAAATTATTTTATCAAATTATTGAATTGATCTTGAAGATTGTTTAAAGTGTAAAGTTCTTTTTTTTTTTTTAGCTAATCAATGACTCAAAAACCGTCATCTGAACTGTGTAGAGTACTTTATGATCCGTTGCACCATTACTACTCAGACATCAAAATGCTTGATTTTAGTAAAACATGTTTGTGTCATGCAACATCTTCAAGCCATGACTATTGTACTATGTAACCAGTTTCTACCATATACAACAGACTTCGATCAACGATCGGTCTCATTGACATCACATCATCAAGTCATGAAGGTGTTGGAAAGCCTACTTTTGGCACGCCTAGGACCACTGGTAGAACCTTCCCTGGTTCCACTACAATTTGCCTGGACTGGATGATGTGGTCATCTACCTACGTACAGTATAGCAGCGTGCACACTCTTTTCTGGATGGATGTAATGGTACAGTGAAAATCTTTTTTTATTATTATTATTATTTCTATAGTGTCTTTAGTACAATACAATCATTTCTACTGAGTGAGAAACTGTCCAGGATGGGTGTCAGCACATCCATTGTGTCCTGACGTCCCAGTTTGTAAAGTTGGCGATTTCCCTCACTGTCCTTTCTCCATTCCTGTTCACTTTGTAACTGGACCTCAGATTTCCAATACAACTCTGAGTCCTGGCACCTCCAGAAGTTCTCTGATGACGCTGCAGTGGCGGGGTATGGAGGACTTCTGAGTACGGAAATAACCAGACAAGCATGCACGCTTGAGACACACACACAGAGCATTGGTTAAGGAAATGAGTGAACGGACACATGCTCATGGGAGCGGCTGGTTTAAATAGGCAGACACACAAGGAGGACACAGGTGAACTTGATTAAGTGCTAATAGTGCAGAACGTACACATGTAGACACAAAGAGGCGGCTCAGTAATCGGGCGAGCCTGATCTTACCCCCTGGGACCGTGGGGATACAGATGTGACACTGAGGAAGCTCAGATCCGCCATAACTGGACAGGTTGGAGACAGTGAGGGACAACCGATCACTGAACAAACTCCTGTCAATCATGGAAAATTCATCCCACCCATTACATGAGGCAGCAGACTTCATTCCCTAACAGACTGATCCAGCTTCGCTGTCACAAAGAACGGTTCAGGAAATCATTCCTACTCTTCGCCATTGCACTGTACAATGTAACAGATGACAATAGTAACTTATATACATATCCAATTTATCACTGTCACTTTATGCACACATACTGTACATACACTGACATTTGCACACTTCATCTCTTTTTATTTGAATTGCCAATTTGCACCATGTATGGTCAAAAAAATAAATTACAGATCAAGAAATGAAACAAGAATTTAGTTAGTATATGCAGCCATTTGTGCTAATTGTGTTAGCAATTACAATAGCAGTAATAATTACTTCTACGTATTGTCTAAACATTGTAAAGTCTAAAACGCAATAATGAAACTACATCCCATTTTAGTGAGAGTCAGAAGACAAAAATGTTAATAAGCATAGCGTCTACACCGTAATTTTCCAGTCAGAGGGATGTTTTCCTGAGGGATTTGTAAGCTTTTTGCTTTACTTTTTTAATGCTGTATTGGATCGTTCCATCTCAGAGAGGAAACAGATAAATGCTCACATTTTAACATCTTTGAAGATAGATAACATCCCAGCTTCAGTTCTGGACATATTTTTGCATCCTATGTATAATTGGCTGTAATATTACAGAGACCATCAATCTATCAAAGAGCTCATATACTAATCTCAGAGCTCAGACAGTGGCGTTGTGCACCCCCTGCTGGTGAGCACCTTCAAATGCACTTTGTGATTCTAAACTGGGGTGTGTTACTGCACATTATTTAAATTTTTACACGGAACAGTTTCTGTGTCTATGCTCAGGTGAAAAGCACCATTGCAGATCAGATCAAGGTGGTGTGTGTGATTGGGAAGGGCCGCTGTGGTGAGGTTTGGTTGGCCATAATTGGCGGTGGTGGCAGAAATGTACAGAGAGGCCGTACCATTGTTCTTTCATAGTAGATACATAAATCTTTATTACTTTAATATAATTTAATACAATTTGCAATATGGTTACAACTGTATATAGCATAATCATAAAAGAAATATAATAATATATCTATTAGATTCATGTCGATAATAAACTGTACACGTTAGATACTCATATTTATATTTATATATTTACAATTCATACATGGTCATAGATATATCCACTGTATATACCTGCACATATATATATATATATAGCAAAAAAAGAGAAAAGGATCTCAAATGTAAAGCTGCATCTGGCACATCCATATCATTTTTAAATGATAAGTTTATGAATTCTCATATACTTTACACCACACACACATACACAGACTGAAACTTTGCCCAGACCTGCTGGAAACATAGAAACTATCCGGCTATATGTATGCTTTAAAATGGTGACATCATACTGGTTACTAGTATACGTTTGGCATCTGGCACTATAGTATTTTTGTTAAATAAGTAAAAAACATTACAAGTTCTTTTCTAAACCTACTCTTATCTCGTACCTCTGGAGAAAAAAAACAAAACGAAACAATTTTATTCATCCATCTGAGACTTTCTCCTGAGGTATAGAAAAAAACGCTAAGTAGTTAATAATTCATCTACTCTGGTTTATGGCTGAATAGCAGCATAATACGCGTACTGACGTTCATTGCCCTTATTTGATCGTTTAAACATGACACGTTAAAGACACAAACACGGAAAAAAAGTCCCTCTTTTCAGAAACAAAGTTAAAACATCACCTCGAGACAAACGTCCAAGAGAAGCGCTGCACAGTTTGCAAACAGACCCACGGTTCCAGCTTTAGGACTTTACTGCAGTCTTTGGTAAAACAGATCAATTAGAATCAATAAAAAAATAATAAATTAATAAAAATTCATCTATATCCACCCAGCGTGGAATGGCAAAGGAAGGAGATGTCTTGATTGTGTCTTGATTTTGTGTTGTGTTGGAACACAGAGGGCACTTTGAGTTACTGTTTCATGATCTCTGAGTTTGGGAGTGAAATTTGTAGTGACACTCTCTGGTTTCTGGCTATTTCTGTTCCTCCTTGAATCTTCCACGTTGCCGCTGCATAGTGTAATTTCAGTACTTAACAATGGACAATGTCAGACAATGTGACTTTCACAGGCAACATAAAAATATCGGCGCTACGGTTATTGCCGTAGGCAATCAAGCGAGGTCAGGGAGGTCATAAGGACAGTGCTCAAGTCACAGCAAGATGTTTGACTCCAGACAAAGTGATAAGATTCACTTGAAAGGCTTGAAGTCTGTAGGGATCGATTGACTTTAAAGAATCTTTCGAAGCATACAAGTGTGGCGTACATACAGTACAGTACACATAATAACATGGTTAATACACTGCAATACCTACAAAAGCCAAACCTTTTGTTTTGTTCAGTGGGTGAGTATTTCCATGATCAAAGTGAGACAATATGTTGATGTCTTTTATACCACAGCGTTGTTGTATTCTCAAATCTGATTGGCCAAAAATCATTTTGGGGTTTGTCAGAATTTGTGGGGTTTTGTTTGTTGTTGTTTTCGTACCATTCTTTATTCATGGCTGTGCTCTTAGGCAAAATTGTGAGTAAGTCTACTGCTTTGGCTGAGAAGCAACCACGCACATGAATAGAGTCAGGATGCTTTACTGTTGGCGTGACATAAGATATTTACAAAGGGCGTTCAAGTCAAACTGGGATTTATTATGAAATTTCTCGTCAATGATGGGGTTAAAGCGATTGACATTTGCAGAAGATTTCAATCACGGGACGGTGATGGGTTTGTTTAGCTACAGTAAAACATTTCAATGGTGCAAAAAGGCGGTACATCCGTGAATGTGCCTGCAGCAGGTGTTCCTGTGAACTTTCAGCGTGGAAAGCCTGTTCCAAGCCATTTCTAAATGTTTAAGCCATTATAGGAGTTCCTGGGATAATGTAGCAACGTTTCAGCAGGCAGTCTGATCTTGGCTCCGGCGTACTGAGAAAACTTTTTACCTTGATTGTATCCAAGCACTAGTGAAATGCTGGGATGAGTGCATTAGTGAAGCAGGGGATTATATAGAGAAATAAAGAACTGTGTTCGGCTATTCTGCGCAATCAGAAGTCCTGGTTTGACTTGAACGCCCCTTGTATTTAATTAATAGAAAGCGTCTCCATTGTATTAATGATAATTTTAATCGTTGGAAATGCTGTGGTACAAGAGCAATAAAACAATTATGCTGTTATAGAAAAGTAATCAGCTAATTCTGGTTGTTAAGGTCACCCATCTTTAAAGGACTTTTCAACAACAGCACACCCTGAAATGCCTGTTATAATATCCCACACACACATTACTTACGATGGAAAATGTCTAACATACATCATACATATCACTCACCTTTTTTATTTTTGCATATCAAAAATCTTGGCTTGTGGCATTTTATTGCTTCATGTGTGCCCCAAATATAGAGGCTCATACAGGATATAGACGAAACTATAACCTTACTCCATCAGACTTCCCGTCTATATAACAAGCTCCAGAACAAAAAAATGAGAGCAAAGTTGGCCCAGAGCTAACGACAAAACAGGCAACACAAAGTATGACAAAAAACGTCCCTCAGGCATTCGGCTGAGGAAGGAAAGCAAAAGAGACAGAAAGTGGCAGGAGAGAAAACCGCATCCTTACAAATATGTTATATTAACACTTTATATTCTTCTTATTTAGAATTAGTATATGGACCACAGTATGGCTGTAGTCTCCAAAAGTGTTTGGATTGTGATATATTAGTATGGCCCACACAGATACTTAACCTAAGAAGAACCTGTTTCGAATTGTAAAAGGATTCCCTGGAAAAACCTGTCATGTGATTGGATTCTCTCGCACTGCTTGCTCCTTTTCTCTTCCTGCCAGTCTGTTTCTTTCAATTTCGGTACTGAGCGTGTGCAGACCGGATTTGAACCAGGGACCCGGAGCGACGCTACTTATGGCTTCTGAACGGTTCCTTTCGTAGTTAGAGAACTTAGGGACGCTGGCGGCTGAACCACTGGAAGTGAAGTTCAACGCGTTCGTCTCTGGTTCTGGCTCTGTGTGCTGGGAGATGAGAAAGGAGAATGGAGACTGATGGGCAGAGAGGTGGCGGGAATGAATCTGTTCTTTCCTGGGCAAAGGCATGCCAACATAGGATCGAGTGTTGACTTCCCATCGCTGTGATCTCTCGTTCCTCCAAATATTTGCCAGAATTTGCTCTTTCTTACTTTTTGACTCGCCTGCTAGGCCCTGACCGTCTCCCCCGTCCTTGTGCTTTCCACCAATCAAACTGTGGCTGATTTCCACTTCTCCCCACTCCTTTCTCTCTAACTTCACTTCTTCCTCCTCGTTCCTTTTCTGACTAATCTCTGCATACTTCTGATTAGGATTAGACACGCCCATTGTTTTTCTCTCCCGCTCTCTTTCTTGCTGCTTTTCCTCTCCCTGAGTCTCTTCCTCGCTTTCATTTGGTTGCCTCCTCCTTTCCTCACTTTTACTTCTTCTCTCTGTATACTCTCTTGTCTCTCTCTGCCTATGCCGTCCTCTTGGCGCTGGTTCACTGATATCGTCTCCATCGCTGTGGCTTCCGTGCATGTTTCCGGGTAAACTGTGGGCGCTTAGTCTCCTCCTCCTCCTCCTGTCCTTTGACCTGTGACTTTTGACCTGTGTTTGTTTGGGGCTCTCCTCCCAGCCCATATGCTCTGTCCCTTTTATCTGTCCGTGGGCCCTTCCTGTTCTTGGAGGGCTGGATGTGGATTTCGGACGATGGTGATGGTGATTCACTGCAGCCAGATGCGGCTGCAGGGCTGAGGGCAGGGAGGAGACGGCTGCTCTGTCATCATGGCCTAGAGGAAGGGAAAGATTAAAAGAGCCAATTAAGAACTGCCAAAGCAGTGCCACACTGAGTTTAATAGCTGACCGCTTCGAATAGACAGATACATGCACACACAATATGTATTGTGAGGTCCACAAGTATTTGGACAGAATTTTCAGAACTTTATGAAATGAAAATGAAACCATCAAGATGCGATTAAACTGTAGAATTTACTGTAATTCAAGGGCTTTAGTTAACATTAACATTACAGCCATTTACAAAAGTAATTGGATGATTGACTGAGAAGCAGTTCGATGGCCAGTTTCAGTTCAGTCCCTGGACCTGACCGGCTTCAGAGAAATGATTTTGGTTTGTTAAACCACACATTGACCTATGAATCTTTCAAGCATAATAACCTCTAACTTAAGGCATGAACCAGTGAGAAACTGGTCCTGATGATGACCTGGGATGATCAGACCAGTGATTAGTATACTGGTGATGCTGAATGCTGATTGGCTGGAACAGACGAGAGGGGAAATGAGGTTGCTGCTGAGGTTGCTACATAAACGATCCAATTTAATTACGAAATTGCATCTTTGCAGCCTGTCACAGTAACACATTCCTTCCCATTTCTTCAATTTGATCTCCATCATTTAAATTAATTTAATATAAAGAAATGACGGGTGACTCAAGACTTTTGTAGCAAAAAACTTTAGAAGTGGCCGAATTGATATATTCCTATGAAAAAGGAACACTCAGGTAAGCGTAACAAACCCAAAAGGCCTGAAAGACCATGGATATTAGCTAAAATGGATGATTTTAGAATTAATTTATTAATTGGTGGGGGAAACGTGGAGAAGGTCACAGTCATCATTGTCACAGTCCATAATCAAGAGATGGCATTGGCTCAGATCTGATAGAAATATGAGTTAAATGGGATTATACTGTACTATATTGGTATATATGTATAGTATATAGCATATTTACACCACAGGTTTCCAGACTCAATTGATGACTTCTTAACATAGTACATTACACAATAGAGAAAAAAAAGTAGAAACCCAGTATTGATTCAAGTGATGACTTAATGAATGTAAATACAGAATTAACCACTTGTAAGACTCAAGACGGAAAGGCCTGCCCAGTAATGGAACGCATGGATAAGGAATGGAAAGGCTCTTGATCCAAAGCATACCACATCATATCATCTGTCAGACATGGTGGAGGTAATGTTATGGCACAGGCATGTATGGCTTCCAATACAACTGGATTCACTGGTGTTTGTTGATGATGTGACTGCTGGTAGAAGTAACAGGATCAGAAATGTATTGAGCTGTACATTCTGCTCAGATTCAGTCAGATGCTGCAAAATCAATAGGATAATACTACATAGTACAAAATTATACTTAATGGCCTGACCTTAAGCCAAATGAGCATGCCTTTATTTTACTGAACATAAAGCTGAACTCAGGAATTCATGATTGGTTCTGAACTCAAACGACCTTCAAGCAAGCAGCAGTAGAAGGTGGCTGCAGTAAAGTCCTGGCAAAGCAGATCAAGGGGGGAAACTCAGCATTGGGTCATGTCCATGGGTTGTAGACCGCAGGCAGTCACTGACTGCAAAGGATTTGATTTCAATTATTTAAAACAAATGTTTAGCCTCCGAGTGGCGCAGTGGTAAAGCGCTCGCCCTATCATCCGGAGAGCGCGAGTTCGATTCCCGGGTGATACTGTAACCTCTCGCAGCCTAAAAGAGGGCTGATTGGCCGAGCTCTCTCAGAGGGGAGGGATGAGAGGTTCTTAGTGCTCCCACATTAATCACGGCTCTACAGCCAATCAGGAGCGTCTGTGAGCTCACGCAAGCGGAAGGAGTGGATAGCGCTGTCCTCCGAGTGTGTTACACCGCCCCCAACGGTGTGTGAGCGAGCAGCTCGAAAAGATGCGGTCGGTTGCCGTCACGTGGTTCATACACATGATAGTCTTCGGCCCTCCCGACTGAGTGGTAGTAGTAGCTCCCCTAGTGACGGGGAGGAATTGGACACGACTAAATTAGAGAGAAAATCTGGGGGGGGTATTATTTATAATCACTTTAGTTTGTTCAAATTACATATGAGCCTATGAAAATGGAGAGATTGTAAAAAAAAAAAAGGATGCTATAAATCTTGAATGGTCTGAATTAAAGGTAAAAGTCTAAATTCAATCACATCTTGACTCTGCTTCCATGATTGGTTCTGAATGTGGGTTTCTACTAGCATACTGGATTTAATTTTGCTTTCACCATCCAGAAGTGGGCAGGACAGACGTCATGACATCACATACAAAAGGTCAATATGGCATAAGGGTTTAAAAACATATGAGTTGAATGGAACATACACTGTACAGTAACATGCAGCTAATTACCATCTCACTGCACAGGTATCCAAACTACCGGCACTAAATGGATGACTCCCAATCATGGTTAAACAAATACAGTTCATTATGCAGTAGAGAAAGCGAGGTAGAAAAACAGGAAAAGGGGAGAACTAACAGGAACGACTACCAACCGCGTGTTCTCGGTCCGCCCGATCACATAGAAGCAAGGCTCGCCCAGCTTGGAGTTGGTCATACAGAGAGAAAGACTGGAAAGCTCCACTGAGGGACAGACAGAGAAAGGGAAAGAAAGAACAAATGTAGAGAAGTAGAAAAGTGCAAAGGTTTCAAGTGGAAAAAATTCAATTGATAATAAATGAAAAGGAGACGAGATCCAGGAGACAAGAAATAATAAACATAGGAGGTAGAAGAAGGAGGACAGGAAAAAGGAATCAAGAAAGTCAAGAAGTGGGAAAATATAAGATGATCAAAAAGTGTATATGATCAAAATAAAAAGGCAAAAATTAAGAATGCAAAATAGAATAGAGCACAAGAAAAATTGTTATAGTTAGTAATCTGTTAAATAAAGAAAGAAAAAAAGCTCATAAACCCAGAACTGTCAGCCTTAAAACTTTACAGCAAAACTGCCTCGGCATTTATGTCCAGCAATGTCTGCCTCTCTCAGTTCAAAGAATCCTCCAAAACGTTCACTGATGTCATAGCAGTGAGAAGTAAGCATCCGGCATGTCTCGTTTGAGTGAACTTACCGTAGTCAGGGACGTATCCGTTGCCTTTTTTCAGGACAAGATGGATCTTATGGCCCGTAGTCCTGATTTGCTCCACTGCCTGACTGTGGCTCATTCCAGCTGTGCTGTTTCCATTGATCTCCACTAACTGGTCGCTCACCTGCAACATTCATCAACATTGCGCTGTGTTGGCCTCACATACATATTTTTGATACAGCTTACACTCTTTGTATCATTTATTATCAATGTTAATTGTTTTGATATGTATTTATCGCTCGCCAGACATCCACCAGTGCATGCCAGGACACAAACTAAGCCATGAGGTTCGAGAAAACTCTTGCTAGAGCTCTGCAGGACGAGGCATATCTATGTCAGGACACAGATCTGTGAAAGAGTGTAAAAGCATTTCTAAAATGTTCCCTGGAGCGCAATGTGCTCCATTCTTGCAAAACAAAAAAGTCGGAAAGAAAAAGGGGCTTCGAGCTACAGTAGTGACCCTTTTAACAGAGCTTCTCCCAGAAGGACAGCCAAAAAAAAAAAAATACTCCATTAATCAGCAACGTATGCTAGAGTGGCTAGATGGAAGCATTCCTGAAAAAGGTATAAAGTATGGCAGATAATTTCAGGACACAGAGTGAGACAAAAAGAAAACTCTTTGGAAAAACAGGTACTTTTTCCTAACTCGTTATCTGGCTAAAACCATCCCTATGATAAACCATGACATTGGCGCCATCATACTATAAAGGTGCTTCTCAGCAGCAGGGATGAACTGAGTGAAGGATGAATGTAGATACTTGAAGAAATCCTGCTTCAGAGTGGACGCATCCTGAGGACAGGGTAAAGGTTCACCCTTGAGCGTGAGAATTTCTCAAATTTTACGTCCTATGGTGGAGGACATGTGTGTAAATGTGTTAGAGTGCACAAGTTTAAGTACCTGAACACAATAAACATTCATGGGGGATACCAAAAATGGCATCTTTGGCCATCAAATTAGTTTGAGCATTACTGGATCTGCCATGAAGAAAACGAGAAACTGGCCATATCTCGGGGCTTAGCTAAGAAGTTATAACTGCGCTAAAGATGCTTCTAGAAACATTCATTCATCTTCTATATTGCTTATCCTGTGTACATGGTTGCGTGGGCCTGGAGTCTATTCCATGAGACATGAGACGGGGTACACCCTGGACAGGGTGTCAATCCATTGCAGGGCACACATACACACATACACACTATAGGCAGAGTACCCGAAGGAAACTCATCAAGCACAGGGGGAACATGCAAACTCCACGTAAACAGACTACAAACCCATGTGTACGCACACATCCAAATCCACTAACCTGCATCTTACGGCTGCTCGAGGCTGGTCCTCCTTCCATAAGGCCCAGAACGTAAAGATCCATGTTATATTCACTACCTCCTCTCAGACTAAACCCGAAACCAGTGGGGCCTCTCTCCAGCTCTACACTGTAGTACCGTGATGTGTCCTGGGACAGGGAAAGAGAGAAAAAAACATTGCTTTCCATAGTCAAACATTTTCATACCAATAAACCTAAAAGCCGTGAAGAATAACATGTTGTCTAACCTTTGGTTTGGACCTGTGAGGCTTTCTGCTTCTGTGATGGGGATCACTTTCTGTGTGCTCAGATGAATCTAAGGGAGACATGAAGGAGAGTGTGAGGGGAGTGGCACGGACAGCCAATCAGAGAGGAGGAAGGTATATGGGACTCGGGCACAGTGTCCCAGTGGTTATGAATGTCCATAATGGAGGAAACATGACCACAAGAATGACCACATTTTCCTACACAAATGTAGGGCCGTGTAAATAATTAGACTATTTGTTGCAACACCGCTTAAAGCCAGACGCTGATTTCTAACATCTGCAATAAAAACAAAACAAAATGGAACATACAGATTTCTAATAATCAGTACTTAAAACTATGCAATTTTAAAATAAACAGCTAACCATGGGGAATTTTGGACGGCAACACAACACACATATCAGCATCATTCTATTTCATACTTCATGTTGCGCTGTCATATATTAAGTAAAAGAGAAAACAGATCATTACGCAAAGCAAAGCGAAACTACAAAATGTCAAAAAGCTATTTAAAGAAGCATATGTGACTCACGGGCGCTGGAGCGAGGGACTACGGTCAGACGCAATGTGTTGCCGGCTCTGCGCAGTATCTGTGCCAGCTCTCTGTGGGGCACATTGACCACACTGCGTCCCTCTACTGACTCCAACCGATCCCCGGGCCGAATCAGGCCACTCCGCGCTGCAGGACTGCCCCGACGTACCGTCACAAACCGGTGGGGCAGCAGAGATGCCGCTGGAAAAACAAAGTGAATTTTATGAAAAATCAATGCCATAACCAGAGTTCATGTCTCTATGTGTCTCTAAATGACTATCCTATGTGTATATATATATATATATATATATATATATATATATATATATAAAAAGGTGATAGAGAAACCACCCTTATCTCAAGAAGAACTGCAGGACAATAACAGTTACACAAAGAACAATACGTAATGAACTGCACTAAAGCTGTACCAACTATACAGACTAATAATGAAATTCGAGGATAATTTGTCAATTTATAATTTATAATATAGTCAATATACTGTATGAGATGAAAGACTCAATGGGAAGAGGGGACGAAAAGTGAAGAGCGTTTGAAGGGGATGCAGAGCCAGTATGTGAGTGCAATATTTATCAGCTGGCCAATTTAAAGCATCCCTAATTTATGGACTGAGAAAGACTCTGCAACAAGAGCAAACCGTCTTCAACAACTCAAGCAAACACCTACAGTTGCCCAAAGGCAGAAAAGACAAAGGCATCCATATTGTGTATTCTTAAACTGAGATGTCTGCATGTACATATATGTAGCAAGGGAAAAGGTGTGTTTGGACACATCATATCATATCATATCATATCATATCATATCATTATCAGGCTAATAAAAGCATAAAAAATAAAGATAAGAGAGAAACCACCCTTATCTCAATACGAGCTGCAGGACAATAACAGATACAGAGAGAACAATAAGCAATGAACAGCATTAAGGTCATCACTATCCTTACTAGGGATGGGAATCAACCGGGACCACACGATACGATATTATCACGATACCTCACGACACCGATAGTGCTGAATCACTTTGCGATTCCATAAAAAATAAAATATATTTTTAAAGCTTTTGTTAGAATTCTAAACAAGATGGGGCCTCCGAGTGGCGCAGTGGTCTATCATCCAGAGATCGTGAGTTCGATTGATGCTGTAACCTCTCGCAGCCGGAGGTCTAGAGAGAGCTGATTGGCCGAGCTCTCTCGGAGGGGAGGGATGAGAGAGAGGTACTTAGTGCTCCCACATTAATCACGGCTCTACAGCCAATCAGGGGCGTCTGTGAGCTCACGCAAGCGGAAGGAGCGGACAGCGCTGTCCTCCAAGTGTGTTACGTCGCCCTCAACGGTGAGTGAGCAGTTCGAAAAGATGCGGCCGGCTGGCATCACGTGGTTCGGAGGAAACACGTGATAGTCTTCGGCCCTCCCGGCTGCGTGGTAGTAGTAGCCTTAATGTGGGAGCCCCCTAGTGGCGGGGAGGAGTTGGACATGAATTAGGGAGAAAATGAGGGGAAAATCCCACCCCCCAAAAAAAAGAATATTAAACAAACTTAGCAGTTAATTTGTTCTTACAAATAGGACGCATTGCCGCCTGCCAATGTGTGAATAGTTTAGAGTGCGCCACCTGTAGGATTAGAAGGGAATGTCAGCACCTCATTTCAGATTCAGTGTGGCGATATGTGAATTGCTACACTATGCCATTCACATGCTAGACAGGTGGGATTTCAAAACTTGCAGATTTAAATCTGCAGATCTAATGAGCTTTTAATGTATAATTGTCTCAAAAGTTAACATTTGAACGGTGCAAGTAACAAAAAATCCCCTGGGACTTACTGCTTCTGCAGGGGGAAACAAGTTGTTGATGAAAAAGGTTAAAGCACAATTACGAGACTGGTTCAAGCTGACAGGAAGTCTATGGTAATTCAAATAACAACTCTGTACAACTCTGGTGAACGGAAAAGCATCTCTGTAAGCCAACATCATGATTCTGAGTCATGTCTTCCATGGCTTTCTCGTTTTTCCCCTTTCTGTTTCTTGTCTTCTCTAATTTTTCTCTGTGTTCCTCTCTTATTTTACTCTTACCTGCAATTCTTTCTGCACTGTATCTCTGTCACATCTCTTTCACCTTGCTCTGTTTTTTGCTCCCTTGCTTTTCGGCATCAGTATGCAGGGTGTCTCTTACACAAAAGTACACATTCAACCGGATACTGTACTGTATATTATCAAACATATCATATTCACAGAGATGTTTTGATCTGTTCTGAACAGCATGTCCGCTACATTAGCCTTGAAGGATAAGAAAGATCAGAAGAGTCAAGTTTCTTTTAAGATGAACTGCTGCTGCTTTTGTCTCTTTTTAATATATATACACTGCTGTGAAAAAGTATTTGCCCCTTCCTGATATTTTTTTTTTTTTTGTTGCATATTTGAAGCATTTATGATAACTGGGAATATGTCTTTCATATCGCTGTGGAGGAATTTTGGCCCACTCTTCTTTGCAGAATTGCTTTAATTCTGCCACAGTGGAGGATTTTTGCTTTGTTTAAGGTCAAGCCATAAAATTTTAAGTATGGAATTTGTCTCGGCCATTCCAAACCCTTAATTTTTTTTTCGAAGGTAGATTTCAGAGATGGGGGGAGGGGATCAATTTGGTTATCAAAACTCCCAAACTGATATATACTGTGTATTCTGTTTATTACTGTGTTTAAAATAGAGATGAACCTATTGATCGGCCAGTAATCGTCTGGTTTTCAGTTTGATTGGCCATGTCCGGTGATCGAGTACCGCAACAGAAACACATTTTTATGGTGTTACATTTCAAAAATTTGCAAGTTAAAAGCCTCCGATCGCCCTTTTTCACCAATCTCTGTGAGTGAATTAGTCTCAAACTCACTCATTACACACGCTTACACCAGTCTCAAAACACCGCGAGGAGAAAACACCTGCGTTAGAAGCCACATATGCCCGCATGCTCACAGCCACACACCATGCGAACTCACTGTTGAGTTTTAAGTGTTTGGAGGGATTTGAGCCAGTAAAACGTCACTGCTTCTTTATAATCCCACGGTCAACTATTTACACGTTTTCATCCCGTGTGGTAGGAGTGAAATTTTTGCTCAGTTATTTATAAAAAGTAATTATAAAGAAGAAAAGAGATACACACTGCTCAAATGTTCAACTATTTACATTAGAATTTTAGTTTTTACGTTAGTTTGTATTGTTTAAATGTTTTTTTAAGTGAGAAAACTAATACTATAAGGAACGGACTACATTTAATTACTCATTAAACTTTTTTAAAGGTTCAGATGTATACTAAAATCGGGTGAAATCGGGTGCTGTATTTATAAAATCGTGATATTTTTAGAATCGCAATTTTTCTATTCTAATCAGCCCCTAGTTAACATGATAATATTGTATTGTGAGGTGACTGGTGATTCTCATCCCTAGTGGACTTGCTGGTGTGTTGCGAATTCTTGTCCTGCTGCATAACCCAAAGAAACTGATGGCGGACACTCTCCGATTTTCTGGTAGAGCGCAGAATTCATGGTTCCATCAGTTATGACTAGTTGTCCAGGTCCTGAAGCTGCAAACCTGCCTAAGAACATTGAAAACACTACCACCACCATGTTTGATGGTTGGTATGATCTTCTTTTTATGAAATGTTGTACTTAAATGTAGTTTTACATCAGTACGCACACCGTCCAAAAAGTAAAACTTTGGTCACAGATTATTTGCCCAGAAGTCTTAGGGATATTTAAGATATTTTTTGCCAAATGTGACACAAGTCTCTTTTTGGTCAGCTGTGGTTTTCGTCTTGGATGCCATTCTTGCTCAGTCTTTTTTTCCTATTTTTGGATCATGAACACTCACGCAAGTGAGGCCTGCAGTTCTTTAGATGTTGTTGAGGGTTCTTTAATGAGCTCCTGGGTGAGCAGTTGTTGGGGTAGGCCGCTCACTCCTGGGAAGGTTCCCTACTGTTCCAAGTTTTCTCCATTTGTGGAAAAAGGCTCTCGCTATGATACGCTGAAGTGCTGAACCCTTAGAAATGGCTTTGTAACTTTTTCCAGACCGACACATGTGAATTACTTTGTTTCTCATCTCTTCTTAAACTGCTTGAGATCCTGTTTTTCTTTTTTTTTTTATCTTTTAGAATGTTTCACTTTGTCAAAGAGGTTCTACAGTGGAACCTCGGATTGCAAGTAACGTGGTTTACGAGTGTTCCGCAAACCGAGCAAAGATTTTTAATACATTTTTAACCAAGCAAGTATTAGTTTACAAGCGCCGAGTATCATGTATCACGCATGCGACTCTTATTTTGACACCGAGCATCACTCTCTCACCTTTTCACCTTTTTTTCATTTTAAAACAGTGTTTCCGTTGTGTGTGTTTGTGTGTGTGTGTGTGTGTGTGTGCGTGTGTTTGTTGTGAAACTTAAAAAGCGAGGTGGGGAGAGGGAGGAGGAGTGTTACTGTGTAAAACGAGACGAGGGAAGGGGCTAATTCCACACACACACACACACACACACACACAGACGGCGCCTACGCGGACCAACAGAAACACTTATCTGTCAGGATTTATTTGTACTTTTTTTTTAAGGTAAAGTGCAGATTAATTTGTTTTATTTTCATTTTATAGATTGTATTAATAATTTTTATGTATTTATTTTTTGGGGCTGTGGAACGAATAATTTGAGTTTTCATTATTTCTTATGGGAAATGATGATTTGTTTTACGAGTATTGAGCCCACTTCCGGAACGAATTATGCTCGTAATCCAAGGTTCCACTGTATTTAAGTGATTTCTTTATTCAACAGGTCTGGCAGTAATCAGGCCTGGAAAGTGAAATTGAACTCAGGACATCTATTTTCCCTTAATAAATGAAATCATCGTTTAAAAACTGCTTTTTGTATTTACTCGGGTAATCTTTGTGTAATATTAACATTTGTTTGATTATCTTAATTCTGACAAATGTGACAAATATGCAAAAAAAACCACAAAAAAAAACCAGGAAGGGACAAATGTTTTTTGACTAAACTAGGCTATTTCAAGCTGTCGTTCTGTGACAGAGTGATTCCACAATCTAAGATCCATGATCCAATCCTGACGTTGACCATCCTGACCCTGCTGCCACCTGAACTGTGATCAGAATTAAGTATCACTAAAGGTTAACGCTTAAATGATTTTTAGACGTACAGAGTGTGTCTCTCTCACTTCTATAGGTAATTACTTTACAAATATCCATGCACAGTGTTCCATTCCATTTGGGACTTTTTCCTCATTATACCTACATCTCCTCTCTCTCGCACACACATCCACATGGACACTTACTCGGCTGTGACACACTGGGGTGTGAAGAGTGCATAGTAAGCTGTAAAATAATGCTGAACCATGTGAAAATCACAGGACCCTAATACCTGGCTGCCTAATGTGCTGGCTGCGTTAGCACCTGATTGATGATGAACTGAGCAAAACAAGACCACACACCAAAAAAAAAAAAAAAAGCATGTGCAGAAGATACGGTTATGAGAGAGAAACGGAGAGGGAGAAAGGTGTGTGCGTGTGATTGTCCAGTGTGGATTTCTACTGCAGTGGCTTTACTAGCACCAGTGTTACGCAACGATTGGCAGTAAAACCAAACACCACCACTGCAGCCGGAATAGATTTCCCACAGGAGGTTCAATAAAATCATTTCTAAAAGCTCTGTCTGCATAATTCAGCCCGGGTATTTCATTTGCCTTGACTGACACTTCATAGCCTAGACGTACGGTGGTCCAAGTCATTCCTATTACCTGCTTTACTCATACTGTTACTGAGTGTACTGTATATAATATATTGAAAGCAATCCACTGGAGCATATGCATTGGAAATCATTTAAATCATAACTTTTGAACTTTCTTTCGGCTGCGCCCGTCAGGGGGTCAAGGGGTGCCCTTCCTGACACCCCCCCCCCCCCCCCCCCATTCTATGATTAAGTTTATAAGGAATATAATAGTGCTAATACACTTTTAATGACAAACAACTAACATTTCACCAGTATTATGTAAGGAATAACACCTGACCGAGCATGCAGCCATCAATAATAGAGTAGTGTGATATGACCTGATGCAGTTAAATCACAAACAGTACACCCCATTGAAGTTGATTACTGTAAAACCCCAAAGGAGTACCTCTTACACCACAGCATATTTCAGCAGTGATTGTAATAAAAAAAATCGATATTATTTGCAGTTAGGTTCAATGTTATGGATCATCCCTGAAACTAATGAGTTTCCTAAAACATTCTTGCAGCTTGAAACTGAAGGTAAATTCCATACATGTTGAATAACCAATATTTCCTTACAGAAAACATCTACTTTTCTTTGTAAAGCAGCAACACTAATAAACAAAAAATCAGCAGGGTCAAATTATTGGCTTGAAACATGCACAGAAATCAACTAAGGACATTGCTGAAATGACTGGAATTGAGCCATTAACAGCTATGAGCCATTGAAATGCAGATTATTTGATTGCTTGGTGAAGTCACATTATAAAAAATAAACAGTAGAAATCACAGCTAAGAGCACACAATGTGTAGAGAACTCCCAGGATTGGGACTAAACAGCTGTGTCCATAAGAAAACCACTTGAGAGTGGGGCATGTGGAAAAAGGTCATGTGGTGTGATGAATCCGGATTGCTTCCATACCAAAGCGATGGTCAGGGTAAGGAGGGAAGCGCATGAAGCGATGCACCCATCATGCATAGTGGCCGGAGTACAAGCGTCTGGAGGAAGTGTTATGATCTGGGGTTGTGTTAGTTGGCCAAGTCTAGGCTCAGCAACGTTACAGTATGTGTGCAACTTTTTTGACCAGGCACTCACTCACTCATCATCTATCCCACTCATCATCTATCCCACTTCAATCTAGCCTGGAGCCTCATGTATCCCAAGAGACTTAGGGCACAAAGAGGATTCCAGAGTACCTGGAATGCACATACTGTAGAGGCGAGAATCGAACCCAGACCCTGGAGGTGCGCAGGGGACAATGCAACCACTTTTTGACCAGGTAGTGACTGTTTAGTAATAGGTCCAGATTACGTGCCATGTCCACCATAAACCTTTAAGCCCCTACGAATTAGTCATTGCTATAGAAATTATAATATATTAGACTGCTCACATTAATATAAACATGTGACTGAGATTACAGCTGGCACTACTATCAGATTTAAGAATTGAGTAGCGCTGTGGTATTGTACTTTACCACCACAACTAATGGCTAAAGCAAACATTTCAGATTCTTATGTACGTGTCTTTATGTTGCAGGCTGTACGAGTACAAATCTCGCAAAACAGACACACACTGTCCTGTGTTCTCTCTCAAGACCTAGCACATACTGACCCATAAACAGAGCTCATGCTTTTTAAAGCCCTTAGCAAAAGCACAGACTAAAGCTGTCCTGTACAATTACTATGAGAATGCCCGAACGCAACATACATGTCATGCTAATACAGATACAGACATTCGGAAAAACAGGAAAACTCGCTTCTTCTAAAAAAATAAAAAAAAAGAAGTCTTCAACAAAAATATATTCAATAAAACATATATTATATACATTGTAAAGTGAACACGCATGGCAGTAGATGTTTGTGTGTGTGTGCGCATGATGCTGATATTGATTAACCTAAAGCGCAGTCAGAAGGATGACAAAGTGAAAATGCAGTGTGGCTTCTGTTGAGATAAATAGGAGGGAATCCCCATGACAGGCCCTGAGGAGAACTGTGTGCGTCTGCGTGTGCGTCTGCGTGTGCGTCTGTGTGTGTGTAGTAGTACATCCAAGCAGATAATTACATTAAAGCAAATCTATGACACAGTTCGGCGCACCATAAACCCATGCGGCAAGAAATTCTTTTAGCCTTTGATAAAATTACAAGCACCGCTACGCTCCTATAACACATCGAAGCTTTTCATTAACGATAAAAGGAAAACAAGATCACCTAGCTAAATCATAAAATCATCAATGCAGCAACTCGGAGACGGTCCTTAAGGAGCATGTTGCTCTCCCTAAAGAAGTCTAACAGGAAATTGAGAGAAGAGATAATTACGTTTGGAGTCCTTCACATTTTTCAGAGCCGACTGCAGTCTCTCCAACATTGCTCAGCGTGCGTGTATGTGTGTGTGTGTGTGTGTGTGTGTGTGTGTGTGTGTGCCTGGACGTGTATCTAAGGAGGCAGGGTCCTGATCCCAGACTCCCGGTCACAGTCCTATTAAATCCCAGCAAATGTGAGAGCGAAATCTTGAGAGAACAAGCGTGGCACATGTGCAAGCACAGAAACCCCCAAAATTCAAAAACCACCAAAACAAAACCCCCTCTGTAGGTCTCGTGCTCTGGAGGGAGCTGTTCAAGGTAATGCACTCATTTTTAACTTCAGCATCTATGAGCAAGTATGAAAGGAAAGGAGAAGGAGGGAGTAGCGAGAGTGAGGTAGAGAGAAAAGAGTGATGGGGAGGAGCGAATGAGCGAGAAAGAGAGGAAAGAGACCACTGCAGAGTGGTGGAGGTGGGGGGGGGGGGGGGGGGGGGGGGGTAATAGAGACAGAAAACATGAAGAGATGGAGAGAGAAGGGCAAAGGAAAAGCGGGACAGTGAGAGACAGGACGGTGTGACGCAACGACGCAGGAAGCTGTTCAGGAACCGTAAGGATGAGAAATAATGGAGCATTCCTGATGTGCTTCCTAGATGCAGAGCTCCTTAGAGGTATGTGTGTGCATTTTTAAGATTAAAAGATGTACACAAACATACAAGTAGTGCTGTGTTACAGACTTGACAGCACTTGAATGAGCATTTAAGCTAAATGGATCTACATCAGACCCTGCACGCACCTGTGCACTGACACTCGAGGAACTCAAACAGAAGGAACAGGAAATATTTACGCTGTTGTGGCAGATTACAGGATAGGAAAGATACCTGACACGAATACTACTATAAACTAATAAATAAATCCTTCCTATAGTTCTGATCTTGCTCTACCTGCTTGGTTCCCTGAAAGCAGCCCTACGAGGACGAAGATTCAGTTCTGATGAAGAAGTGAAGACATTTGTGGCTTGCAGCTCAGCCCAAAACATTTCATAAAGGGGAATACCAAAGCTTGTTGACTGATGGCCAAAGTGTATGGAAAAGCACAGAGATTATGTCAACATTTTTTTACTTAGACCCAAGGCGGGAATCAAACCCTTGACCCTGGAGGTGCGAGTGACGGGGCTAACCACTATGCCACCGTCCCACCATTAATAGTACAATATGCACCCTTTAATTTACCGTGACCTTCCTTTTTCTCCCCCCCACACCATTCTGTGCAAACTCTCGAGACTGCCTTTTGTGAAGATCTAAGTAGCCGATTAGGTTCTGAAATACTCAAACCTACCAGTCAGGGGATCTTCTTGCTAAAGTATGTGAAGAAACGACATGAACCCTATCATCCGGAGATCGCCAGTTCGAATCCCGGGTGATGCTGTAACCTCTCGCAACCGGAGGTCTAAAGAGAGCTGATTGGCTGAGCTCTCTCAGAGGGGAGGGATGAGAGGTACTTAGTGCTCCCACATTAATCTCTCTACAACCAATCAGGGGCGTCTGTGAGCTCACGTTGGGGGCGAGTGTGTTACTCCGCCCCCAACGGTGCGTGAGCGAGCAGTTCGAATAGATGCGGTCGGCTGACGTCACGTGGTCCGGAGGAAACATGAGATAGTCTTCCTCCCTCCTGACTGAGTGGTAGTAGTAGCCTTAATGTGGGAGCCCCCTAGTGACGGGGAGGAATTGGACACGACTAAATTAGGGAGAAAATCTGGGAAAGACATGCAGATTAGGCTAATTAGGTTGTGCGTGTGTGTGCCCTGCGATGGACTGGCACCCTGTGGGTGTGCCCCAAGTGTTCTGTGATAAGCTTCAGCCATGCACCCCCCCCCCCCCCCCCCCCCCCCCCCCACGACCGGATAAATTGGTATAAATAATGAGTGACTGAAAAGGGTTACCAAGCCATTTCAAAGGCTTTGGGACTCCAGTGAACCATTATCTGCAAATGGAGAAAACTTGTGAAAGTGGTGAATCTTCCCAGGAGGGCCCAGCCTACCCAAATTACTCCAAGAGCACAAGGACGACTCATCTAGGAGCTCATAAAAGATCACAGAACAACATCTAAAGAACTGCAGGCCCCATTTCCTTAGATAAAGTCAGTGTTCAGGATTCAATAATAAGAAAGAGACAGGGATCTATGGGAAATTTCTAAGGCAAAAGCCCCTCTGCTGACCAAAAAGATCACAAAGCCTTGTCTTGCCAAAAAGCACACATAAATCATCCCCATGACTTCCCCAAGGTAAATATTCTGTGGACTGATGAGACAAAAGTAGAACTTTTTGGAAGGTGTGCATCCCATTAAATCTGGCATAAAACTAACACTATAAAAATAAAACGAACATCATGCCAACAGTCAAACATTGTAGTGGTACAGTAGTGTGATGGTCTGAGGCTGTTTTGCAGCTTCGGGACCAAGACAAATTGCTGTAATTGATGGAACCATGAATTCTCTGCTCTACCATAAAATTCTGATGGAGAATTTCTGCTCATCAGTTCGTGACCTCAAGCTCAAGCACACTTGGGTTATGCAGCAGTACAATGATCCTCAAAAATGAAGGTTTTTGGAGTGGCCTAGCCAAAGTCTGGCCCTTAAACAGGCCATGCATGCTTGAAAACCCTCCAAGGTGGCTGAATTAAAACAATTCTACAAAGTAGAGTGGGACAAAAATTCTCTGCAATGATGTGAAAGACTAATTTCGCAAACGGCAGCAGGTGAAACTGCACTTTGATTATTGTAATATTTTAAAATTACATTTTGTTTGAGGATATGAATTATTTAAGTCTGACAAATATGCAAAATTTGTTTTTCATGGCCCTATAAGTGTTTTTATTGTACTGTATGTGGAATGTTTTAAAGCACTCCAATTTCTGTGGTTTTTCTTTTCCTATTTAAGTAAACTGTCTGTGCAACTTATATTCAGGCCTGGTCTTACTCTGTGCTTGGTATAATCTCACAATGGTGCAACTGAAAACAGCCAGATCTTTTCTTGTGCTTATTTTTGTACACTGTTCATTATTATCCTTACATTCACACTGGCAGTATCACTCAACTCAATCTACCATGTTCTAATGACCTTCCAATGAGGCTAAATTATTAATTTGCACACGCTTACTGTAGCTCTAGGCTAGACCTTGCTAATGTCTATTCTAATCTGCTTCCACCCACGTTGGTCCTAATTTGGCGAACACAGCCTTTCACTTCACATCTGTCTAGACATGTGTGCGGCTCACAGATCAGGTAATATATATATAGGGCTTAGTCTCTGTGGTAGCTGCAGAGTGTATAATGACGTTAGTGTCAGATGTGCAGTGGTGCAGGAAAAACAGTCAATACCTTAGCCACACACTCATATTTTTATCTGTCATGTTGCTCCACCTTGGATAATCGCTCTGTTGATTCATCGATCAAACGCTGTCTTATATTTTGTGCTCTGGCATTTATCACTCTCTGCTCAGTGTGCTCTATCTTACTCTTTCCTCTCTCTCACAATGTTTCTCTGCAGATGCTGTTTTTCCGTCGCATTCCTGTGTGCCTCTTTTTTTCTATGGTAGTGTTTTAACTGGTGATACAAACGCTGATGCATTCCAGTGCATCCTAAAACATATTGTTTTTGCATTTGTTTATCCAAATGCAAATGATAATTAGGAAATATTACTTATGTATGCTTAAATATATGCAGCTGCATTTTCTGCATACTTACAGTACAAATGAGCATAAAGGAGGAGGGATACCTAAGTACCGATTAATGTGGCTACTGAGTGTACAGAAAGTAATATGCAATAATATGCAATAAATTAATAATGCGTTTGAGTTATGGTTATGGTTATTGTGGAAATCTGCTAACACAGACTTGGCAACCAAAAGTGCCATGTTTTATGTTGGTAAATTTTAGGAAATCTGTACACCTGATCTCTGGATGCGTGATTCTTGAAAATCAACAGATAACTTGTCTCCAACTTGCAGAAGAGACCTGCAGATCTTCATCTGTGTGAACTGTGCACACATTAATTCACACACATTTAGGCATTTTTGCAGAGTGACTAACATCTTTTTTTTATCTCATTATACATCGGAGCAGTGGAGGGTTAAGGGCCTTGCTCAAGGGCCCAACAGCAACAACTTGGTGGTCATGGGACTTGAACTTGGGACCTTCTGAACCATAGTCCAATGCCTGAACCCCTGAACTTGCACGTTACAGGATCTTGGCTGGCAGTTATAGCCACATTCCCTGTACAGCCCTAACCTTGCTCCAAGCCATTTCAACATTTTTGGGCCATTTAAGGAGTTCCATGGCTCTGGTGTACTGAGGAAACTTTCTATTCTGATGCTATCCAAGCATTGGTATGAATGCAGGGAATTATATAGAGAAGTAAAGGGGTTTTCACTTCAAGAACTGTGTTTTGAGAACCAGTTAACTCGTTTGACTTGCCTCTTGGCTTCTTCAGCTTCTGATTTGTGAAGAAGTGAGGCAGCGACTTACGTCCATGTGTCGATTATCGGGGGCTCAACAATATTACCATAAAAAATTGTCACCCATTGCCTCTTACCAACTCTGCCCTGGACGCCCTATCTGGCGCCACGATTTTCACGAAGTTGGACCTACGGAGCGCCTACAACTCGGTGCGCATCAGAGAGGGCGATGAGTGGAAGACGGCCTTCATCACTCCAACAGGACATTATGAAAGCCTAGTCATACCTTTCGGACTCTGCAACGCCCCTGCAGCCTTTCAGCAGTTTATTAATGACGTCCTCCGTGATATGTTAGGTCGGTGGGTTTTCGTCTATCTAGACGATATTCTCATCTACTCCCGTACCGTCGACGAACATGTCCAACACGTCAGGGCGGTCCTCAAGAGATTGCTGGCCATCAACTGTATTGTAAGTTGGAGAAGTGCGCTTTTCACGAGCGCTCCACCACGTTCCTGGGTTTTGTCATCTTGCCCCAGGGTGTGGCCAAGGACCCGCAGAAGCTGGAAGTTGTGCGTCATTGGCCCCTACCCAAGACCCTCAAGCAACTTCAACGGCTTCTCGAATTTCTACCGTCGCTTTTATCCGGGACTACAGTACAGTTGCAGCACCTTTAACCGCCCTGACACGGCCATCATCTCACCCCTTCATCCTCAACTCTGCCGCCATCTCTGCCTTCCAAGAATTGTGTCATCGCTTCACCACCGCACCAATCCTCCTCCATCCAGATGCAAGCAAACCATTCGTTGTGTAGGTGGACGCTTCGGATGTGGGCGCCGGAGCCGTTCTCTCTCAACGGGGTCCAGACCAGAAGCTACACCCCTGTAGCTTCTTCTCCAGGAAGTCTGACCCCACTCAGCAGCGATACGGGGTAGGGGACCGTGAGCTGGCCATAAAGTGGGCCCTGGAGGAATGGCGACACTGGCTCCAGGGCGCCAGAGAGCCATTCATCATCTGGACTGACCATCAAAACTTGATCACCGTCCGGAATCTCAAACAGCCCAACCCAAGACAGGCGCGGTGGGCTCTTTTTTTTGAGCACTACAATTTCCACCTGTCATACCGTCCGGGGTCTAAAAACACCAAAGCCGACGCCCTCTCTCGACAACACGAAGAGGAGACTCTCCGGGCGGACCCCGCGCCTGTCCTCCCACCATCCAAGATAATCGCACCTCTTCGCTGTGATTTGAAGACAAGGGTCCGCCAGGCACAGGCTGCGGAGATCGAACTGGCAGGAGCGCCGCCTGGATAACTCTACGTGCCCAATGACGTCAGAAAGGAGGTCTTTCAATGGGGCCATTCATCCCTCCTCTCCGGACATCCCGGCACCAAACGCACCCTCCAATTCATCCGGCGTAACTTCTGGTGGCCCTCCATGACCAAGGACATCGCGGAATTCGTCCAGGCGTGCCCAGTGCCAGGGCCAAAGACACCAACCAGCCAACACCGGGGGAGCTTCAACCACTCCCAGTTCCTCATCGGCCTTGGGCACAAATTGCCGTTGATTTCATCACGGGTCTGCCGGTTTCCGAAGGGAAGAATACCATCATGACCATCGTCGACCGATTCTCCAAAGAGCACTTGGTGGCCCTCACCGGACTCCCGTCAGCCAAGACCACAGCCGAGCTGATATTAGAGCATGTAGTCCACCTGCATGGGTTCCCAAAGGACATCGTCTCGGACAGAGGGCCCCAGTTCACTGCCCGGTTCTGGAAGGCCGTCTGATCAACTCCACCTGTAGTCTCTCATCCGGGTACCATCCTCAGACTAATGGTCAGACGGAACGGACCAACCAACAGCTGGAGCGCTACCTAAGATGCTTTATCGCTGATCGTCAGCGCTCCTGGGCCAGCTACCTCCTCTGGGCTGAACTCTCTCATAACCTCCACATTTCGTCCACCACCGAGTTGAGTCCATTTGAGGTATGCCACGGTTTACAACTTTCGCTGTTCGACCACCAAGAACCGGAAGTTGACGTACCATCGGCGTACCTGGTCGGCGGTTGTGGAACCAAGCAAGAGCAGCTATCCATCGGGTTAACACCCGCTACGCCACTCAACATCGCCGTCGACACCCTCCGGGACGATTGTACAATGTAGGTGACAAGGTTTGGCTATCAACGAAAAATCAAAACGTGAGTACTCACTTTCTTGGGTTATCGCTTCCGATTGGGTGTGTGCATTAAGAACGCGGGTTTATTTGTGTAAACTCTTGCTCTCGCTTCGGGAGAGTTCTAAGAATAACCAGCGTGGTTATCCACTACAGGGCTAACTGCTAGTCTTCTGGTTTATCTCCGGTTAATTCATGACATGATTAGCTATAATGGCTTTATGATTAGTTACATTACTGTCTGTTGGTTTGGCATATTTAGACATGTAATTTTTTTTCTCTTTGTTCTCACATTGGTTTTGAAAAAATACCATGTATGTATGAACAAAGCCTTATCCTCAATAGAAAAAAAATCTGTTTAAACATAACCTGGTTATATTTGCTTGGCATGTTAGTTATCCAGACAGCACTTTTGGAATGCTTTCCTCATAGATAGCTAACAAGATAAATACCAGAGGGGCCCAAAAAATGTATGCCCATTTTTAATACTCGAATTGAATTACTGTATGGAAGCAATATGTAGTATTATGTTTCCTCTAAAGATGTCAGTAGTCACATCATCGTTGATGTTGTTATGTGACCGTCAGAAGTGAGGCGTATACAGGGGTTGGAGAATGAAACTGAAACACTGGCCAAGTGAGTCTGTTGGACAAGGTGCTCCACATCAATACGAGTCGTTGCCATGAGGCAATGAGGGGGGAGAATTGTCTTTGGCATGGACATGTCCTGGCGGGTGGAGAACTGTCGGAAGAGGGCATCAGGCTTGACATTTTTGGACCCAGGGCGGTATGATAATGTAAACTGGAATCCAGAGAAGAACAGTGACCATTGTGCATGTTTTGCCCCGCTAACCAATGTCTCCACTCCTCGAGTGCCAGCTTGACCGCCAAGAGTTCACGTTCCCCAATGCCATAGTTTCGTTCTGGGGGAGTGAGATGGCAGGAGAAAAAGGAGCAAGGGTGAAGTTTGTTTTCCTCAGGAGATCTCTTTGACAAGACAGCCCCTACTCCTGTCTCGGATGCATCCACTTCCACGACAAACTGGAGAAGAGGGTTGGGAAAAATGAGGGCAGGTGCCGTGGGGGAGCGGCGCTTAAGTTCCTTGAAGGCCTTGTCGGCCAGTGAGTTCCATCGGAGCACAGTTTTGGATGAGGTGAGTGTCTTGAGTGGGGGCACCACCATGCTATATAGCTTCAAAAGAAGCAGAGATAAAATTTAGCGAACCCCAGGAACGGTTGGAGTTCACACCTTGAAGACGGTGTCAGCCATTCGGTGACTGCCTTGACCTTGGTAATAATAATCCGAGACATACTCCGAAACATACTCCTTGGCGTAACTGAAGTATTTGGCTTGCTGCCTGATGCCCTGTGAAGGAGCGAGCAAAAACCCTCCTCATTTCGTCAGTAAAAGTCTTATAAGTGAAGCAGCATGGAACTTGGGCATCCCACAGAGACGTTCAGCACAGACGAGGTGCCTCTGCTGGATCCATTCCTTCGTGGCCAGTTTATTCTGTCAGGGGCCGGTAAAGGGCGTGATGGATCCAAGCGCAGATTTGAGAGTCGATCATGGGCAGGAATTAGTGAGTGCTTGTGTATAACTGAGCCAGAAGAGTGGTCATAATAAAAGAGAGACGTGAGTTTAGCTCCGTGCTGCGGTGTGAGCAAGAGAAGTCTTGCTGGAATGCGGAAGCGCGGAATGCCAGCTCGGATGCGACGAGACGAGGGGCGGTCTGTATGATGCGCGCCTTGCGAGAATGCGGAAGCGCGCAGAGCCGGCACGAGAGAGGCGAAATCCGGTATGTATGCCGGCGTGTGAAACTTGATCCTTGCGGCGAAGCAGGAGCGTGCATAGCTGACGTGGGAAGCGAGAGCTGTGTGAGTCGATTGGAGTAGGCAGCGCGAGCTCGGCGAGGAGCGAGGATAAATCGTGGTCGTAAACAGGCGAGGGACGAAGCCATGGAGTTGAGAGAAAGTCCGTGATCCAAGTTCGTGGTCGATAACAGGTAAGGAGTCGATAACAGGACTAAATCCAAAGGAAACTAGAATCCAAAGGACGAGAGGCGAAGACGTGGTCGGTGAAACAAAACGAGGTCGATAACTGGGCAGACTATGATGAGAATAAACTGGTGATGTGGTGGTGGCAGAGTATGGTTTATATAGGCATGAAAGGTGATCACTGATAGCGTACAGGTGTGTGGAGAGCGGAGAGTGAGGCGGTAAGATGTAAGAAGTGGTAGAGAGTGTGGAATGGGAGTTCTCAGGTGATCATGACGGGGCTGTGGCTTGACGTGTCGTGACAGTTTCCGCATCTTTCTCTAATTTTGCGGAACGCCCATAAATCCGTGCTGCTACTAGTGGGATCTCGCGGTTAGTGTTCAATCTTGCGGTGAGTATACAGTTGTGGACAAAAGTTTTGAGAATTACATAAATATTGGAAATTGGAAAAGTTGCTGCTTAAGTTTTTATAATAGCAATTTGCATATACTCCAGAATGTTATGAAGAGTGATCAGATGAATTGCATAGTCCTTCTTTGCAATGAAAATTAACTTAATCCCAAAAAATACTGTACTTTCCACTGCATTTCATTGCTGTCATTAAAGGACCTGCTGAGATCATTTCAGTAATCGTCTTGTTAACTCAGGTGAGAATGTTGACGAGCACAAGGCTGGAGATCATTATGTCAGGCTGATTGGGTTAGAATGGCAGACTTGACATGTTAAAAGGAGGGTGATTTTTGAAATCATTGTTCTTTCATTGTTAACCATGGTGACCTGCAAAGAAACACGTGCAGCCATCATTGCGTTGCATAAAAATGGCTTCACAGGCAAGGATATTGTGGCTACTAAGATTGCACCTAAATCAGCAATTTATAGGATCATCAAGAACTTCAAGGAAAGAGGTTCGATTCTTGTTAAGAAGGCTTCAGGGCATCCAAGAAAGTCCAGCAAGCGCCAGGATCGTCTCCCAAAGAGGATTCAGCTGCGGGATCGGAGTGCCACCAGTGCAGAGCTTGCTCAGGAATGGCAGCAGGCAAGTGTGAGCACATCTGCACGCACAGTGAGGCGAAGACTTTTGGAAGATGGCCTGGTGTCAAGAAGGGCAGCAAAGAAGCCACTTCTCTCCAAAAAAAACATCAGGGACAGATTGATCTTCTGCAAAAAGTATGGCGAATGGACTGCTGAGGACTGGGACAAAGTCATATTCTCGGATGAAGTCTCTTTCCGATTGTTTGGGGCATCTGGAAAAAGGCTTGTCTGGAGAAGAAAAGGTGAGCGGTATCATCAGTCCTGTGTCATGCCAAAAGTAAAGCATCCTGAGACCATTCATGTGTGAGGTTGCTTCTCATCCAAGGGAGTGGGCTCACTCACAATTTTGCCCAAAAACACAGCCATGAATAAAGAATGGTACCAAAACAACCTCCAACAGCAAATTCTTCCATCAATCCAACAACAGTTTGGTGAAGAACAATGCATTTTCCAGCACGATGGAGCACCGTTCCATAAGGCAAAAGTGAGAACTAAGTGGCTCGGGGACCAAAACGTTGAGATTCTGGGTCCATGGCCTGGAAACTCCCCAGATCTTAATCCCATTGAGAACTTGTGGTCAATCCTCAAGAGGCGGGTGGAGAAACAAAAACCCACTAATTCTGACAAACTCCAAGAAGTGATTATGAAAGAATGGGTTGCTATCAGGATTTGGCCCAGAAGTTGATTGAGAGCAGCCCAGTCGAATTGCAGAGGTCCTGAAAAAGAAGGGCCTACACTGCAAATACTGACTCTTTGCATAAATGTCATGTAATTGTCGATAAAAGCCTTTGAAACGTATGAAGTGCTTGTAATTATATTTCAGTACATGACAGAAACAACTGAAACAAAGATCTAAAAGCAGTTTTGCAGCAAACTTTATGAAAACTAATATTTGTGTCATTCTCAAAACTTTTGGCTACGACTGTATACAGTATGTACAAATATGTAATTATTATAATTTGAAAAAAAAATTGCGATTCAGATAAAAACAGTTACTCAGTACTTGGGTAGTTTTTTCACCGAATACTTTTTTCTCTTACTGTTACGTGGTGCAGTATGGAGAGTCACACCACAAGATTGAGTAAATTTACTTGAGTAAATTTTTTGGCTACTCAATCCACCTCCGCCTATACCATACTACTAAATTATTGTGGTCTAAAACCAGGCGTTTCAGTTTCATTGCCCAACCCCTGTATTTTTCATGTTGTAGTGTGTAGATATTTTTTTGGACTCCTCTGTATTTTAAACTAACTGAAGTACCCTTTGTTGATGGGAAAAGATGTTGCAGAAAAAGTTAAAAGGTTAAAGCTAAAATAAGCTGATCAGTTTTAATGTAATCAGTGATATTATTTCAGTTTGAAGCCCACGTACATGTCGGTCTGTCTTTCTGTATGGCAGAACTCACTGTCTAACTTATTAATAAAATTTTTTTTTTTTTTTGAGTATGTAAGGTGTAAGGAGTATCTTACACCTTGTTCACATTAAGATGTACAGTACTTCTGTCATTGTCAGCTAAACCCACAGAAAGTGAATCATAGATGAGAAATTGGAAAAGTTGATCAGATTCAGATATCAGATTCACTTATACCACTTCAGCTCTGTTATTTCAGCGGTGAAAATATGAACGAATCCCAGAAAAATATTCAGTTTAGCTTTTCTAATTCATATCTATTGGTGCAGGTGTTTGTTTACATTCAGCAAGTAGCTTATTAATATCTTATTTTAAAGTAGATTATTAAATCCACCACATAGTTGTTCATAACATCACATTTACTCAACATTTTGATTTCATTTATGGTGCAGGTTAAACTTGAGGGAGATATCTAAGTACTGCAAAAGTGTGTGTGTGCAACAGAATCACGGTAGGAAAGAAAAACTGGTCTTTCAGCCAGCGTAATTGAAACCATTTCAAGTGCCAGGGCTCCCTTCACTAGAAGAACTTATGCCCTCAAATGGAGTGTATTTGAAAGTTGGTGCATGGTAAGACATGTAGACCCAGTCCACTGCCAGATTGTTTCAGTGCTGGAGTTTCTGCAAGAAAAGTTGTCCTCTGGCTTATGCCCTAGTACTCTCAGAACATACATAGCCGCTATTTCGGCACGCTCTGACCGATGGGGTTTCTGTGGAAAAGCACCATTTAGTTGCCCGTTTTATTCGTGGAGCTAAACGGTTGAGGCCGCCCACTAGAGCGACGGTCCCTTCATGGGACTTAGCTATCGTATTCAAAGGTCTGGCTGACACCCCTTTCGAACCACTAGAGTCAGCGCCTGTTAGGCTTCTGTCTCTTAAGATGGTTTTTCTTGTGGCCATTACTTCTTTGAAGAGGATTGGTGAGCTGCAGGCTCTGTCAGTCTCCCCATCCTGCCTAGACTTTGCCCCTGGGCTAGTCAAAGCTATTCTGCATCCTCACCCGAACTATCTTCCCAAGGTACCATTCTCGACCATGCACCCAGTCGTTCTCGAAGCCTTCTGTCCTCCGCCTTTCACAGCTCCGGAGCAGGAAAGACTTCACTTACTGTCTCCAGTATGTGCTCTTCGGATTTACATCCACCGCACTAGCCAGTGGCGTAAGTCAGAGCAGCTCTTTATTTGCCATGAGGGTCGCAACCGGGGGGCGGCCGCCACTAGACAGACTCTGTCACACTGGATGAGAGATGCTATTGCCCTAGCCTATGAGGCGCGTGGTCACACTTCGCCTCTGGGAATCAGGGCTCATTCAACCAGGTGGATTGCCTCATCAATTGCTCTGGCAAGAGGCGTCCCCCCTGCAGCAGGTGTGTGATGCGACAGTCTGGTCCTCTCCACACACGTTTGTTAGATTTTATAGTCTGGATGTCAATGCTACTCCGGGCTCGTGGATCCTTAAGTCAGCATCCCAGAGCTACGTCTGAGACCTCCTTGGCTATTGTGCGCACACACTACCTGGGGGTCCAGACACTTGCAGTGCGGCGGCGTTGGTATTCTCGTTCCCATAGCGTTTTCACGCAGCATCGAGTGTAGCTTTTGAAAGGGAACGTCTCGGGTTACTTAGCTGTAACCCTGTTCCCTGATAAAGCGGGAACGAGATGCTGCGTTCCAATGCCGCACTGCTGGCGTGCCTGGACGTCCTTCAGACAAAATTGACCTGAGGATGTTTCCGGTTCACTCCTATTTATAACCTGCAGGTGCACCTTATTCGGTGACGTCATGCCTGGCAGAGGTTATAAGCCGAAGTATTCGGCGGTTTTGACATACATAGGCTTCACAACCGGAAACAAAGAGATGTTCCCATAGCGTTTTCACGCAGCATCTCGTTCCCGCTTTATCAGGGAACAGGGTTACAGCTAAGTAACCCGAGACGTTTTATCTGGCACAAAACTTCTCATAACTTCACATCTACTTAAAATTTAGATTTCATTATAATGCAGGTTTTAAAAACCTCAGGCAGTTTCATTTTCAATTCTGTCAGACAGACAGACAGAGTTTCTTTTTTCAGAAGCTGGTTTCGGGTCCTCCAATGTAGGAAACGTAAAGATAGATGAAAGAGCGATGTACATACCTTTTTTTTCTCTATAGATAACTCTAAACTAGAGAAACACAAATCCATATCAGACCAGCAGGTGGCAGTAGTTTCACAAACAAGGACAGAGTGATGGAACCTTTTTAGTGTTTGAACTATTTAACATCTTAGAAACTGAAATGAGTTGCTCTTGGATTTTTATGTCTTTCAATTCAAAGTAATATTATTCACAATATTCAACTGTTTCTCTCTAAAGTAAATGTAGCACAGAGTGGAAAATCTAAATAATAAAACTCCATCTGTCTATCTGTCTATCTACCTATTTATACGCACACACACATATATGTACATATGGCCAATGGTGACCATTGCATTCATTAGATAGATAGATAGATAGATAGATAATATTTATAATACTATTATATTATATAACAATTACATGTCTGTGTCGTGTGTGTGTGTATGAGTACACATTCCATTAACGCTTGATTTATTTTGCATCCAGACTTCAACTTAGATTCATAGTCACTGACATTCTCACTCCTTGCTGTTTAATTGGCAATTATCAAAGCAGCACACATCCTTTTTCCAGACTTCTAACTATGAATAATATTTGCTTGTTTACTTTCATGAGGGTTTACTCTGCAGTTTGAGCCAGGCCATTATTTCTAGCCTTTGGGGCATTTTGATATTGTGGCCCCTCACTGTACTGTACATAATGTATGGTGAGAACATAGCGAGTGAGCCATATGTCGTTTCAAAATGAACTTCATTTCCTGATACCAAACATCACCCTGGCACTTTATGCGGTAGAATGCATTAATACATTTGTGTTACGGAAGTGCTCACCTCTCCCGTGCTCCATGTCCTGTGATGCAATCACGAATCCGAATCCCTCTCCTGGCCTCCTCTTGAGCTCCACCTCGAATCCCTGGGGCACAGGTGGCCGGCTCTTCTCTTCTGTCTTCAATCTGGGATTAAGTGTAGTCCCGCCCTCCTCAGTGCTCATCCAATCACGAGGCTCCAGTGTGAGTGTGACAGGTACAGAGTCCAAGAAGCTGGTGCTCTGGACTAGTGAAGAGCGCACCAAGGATTGAGGGGGCGGGGTAAGGGACTTCCGTAGCAGCGGTGGCGTATGAGTAGAAGGGATCTGAGAGGCAGAGGCAGGGCGTGGCAGGATGGGGCTGTGTTGACGTCTAGGCTTTGGAGAGACGGAAGAATACACAGCACCTACGCAGAGGCGATAAGAAGTGTATCAAATATAATGCGGAATATATTTTGTGAAAAAGGAATGTGTGACTAGTTAAAAATTGTTGCTTTCATTTTTTAAGCATGTAAGCTTGTAAAATATTTTAGCATGTAAAATATTTTAGCAAATTTAAAAGTCAATTTAAATTCCTTGCCTCTTCTCTGGACTAGCAGAATGACTTCTCCGCTTTTGGTGTGCTCTTCCAAAATACGATGAACCTGGAACAACAGTCAGTGTTTTAATAATGTAATGTAATGTAAAATGATTTTTACCCTAATTTAGTCGTATCCAATTCCCACCCGTCACTAGGGGGCTCCACATTAAATTCGCTACTTCGGGAGTCAGGGAGGGCGAAGACTATCATGCTTCCTCCGACCACATGAAGCCTTGCGTGAACTCACAAATGCCTATGATTGGCTGTAAAGCCATGATTGATGTGAGAGCGCTAAGTGCCTCCCATCCCACCCCATTGAGAGAGCTCAACCAATCAGCCAGCTCTGTCTAGGCCCCCTGTGGCAGGAGGCCACAGTATCACCCGGGGATTGAACTAGCGATCTTCAGATGATAGGGCGAGTACTTTACACCACTGCACCATTCGCGCTCATCTCTTTACCTGAATGAAGTTGAGGTTCTGCACATCGGCTCCGTTAATCTTCATGATGGCGTCTCCGGGTTGGAGGCTGTTACACTGCTGCCAGTCCCACACTCTCTTCACCACTGCCGTCCTCCCTCCATGTCCACCTGCCATCAAGCTAAATCCTAGACTCCCATCTTGTTTGCACTTTGCCAGGGCGATGGGTACCAGTTCCCTGTCCCCGCCGTTGCTCATATGCCCTGGTGATAGGACAGTGCTGCTCGGATTGCCGCTATTGGGGCTGTTGAAAGTGAAGTACGGACCATCGGAATGTACGCTGGTGGGAGGGGTAAGTAGGGGGCGTGGGCCATTTTGAAAGTGTGAGTATCTTCTTACTCCACCAGGGGAGGAGGAGACAGAGGCATGGCCGGATTCTGTTTGGGGGAGGGGCAAACGGGAAAGGGGTGGGCTTGGGGCGTAGGAGGAAAGGTCACTCTCGGAGGACTTGGTAGAGTAAAATCGCGAAGGTGATGGTGGGTAGAGCGAGTTGTTGTTGTGGTTTCGGATAAAGGATGCTCTGAAAGGGAAGACAAGTGAATTGGAGATAAAAATACTTTGCCAATAGCTACACGTGGTCAATTATCTATAACATGTTAAATGTTACCTATGTGATCCTATAGCTGAAACCACTTCACTGTCACTCTGGCTGGCCAGATCTGCACTCTGCAGCTGCCTGATCCTTCTTTGAGAATGTTGCGGCCGCAGAATGTCGTTCTCTCCCTCACTGGAGTGTCGGTAAGAAGACGGTGCTCTCAGAGGTGGCGAATAATGTGAAGAATTTCCATTGGCATCCAGGCTAAACCTGGACGCACTTCTTTCATATGCTCTAGGATAACTCGCCTCTGCACTGTACATAAGCCCACAGTTATTGAGGACTGCCGGGGATTGTGGGAGCAGGGCCTGGGCTTTCGGCTGGGTGGTGGTTGGAAGAGGTGAACGGTGGGAAGCAGTCTCACGAGACAGTCGAGGGCTGCCATCAGGGTCATAGAGCAGAGGGTAGCCTCTACGGACCACCATGTCCACGCCATGGCCCACAGGAACAACCCTTAACATTTCCACCACTTCTTTATAAGAGGTGCCCAGCACACAGGTGTCATTAATGTACACCAGGATATCCCCTACAGAAAGAGAGATGATTAGATAGGGCATTTAAAGTAAACTTTAAAAGTATTAAGTATAACCTCGTAAATGATAACAGAAAATGCCGATATCCACAGTTTAATTTATAACTTTGTGAACTGGTGAGATTAATTGCATCTACACTCCCTTTTGCTGATTTCTTGGAAAACTAAATTAGACCTGTGTCTAAAAGAGAATTGGACATAGGCTTTGGCTACTCCCCGGGACTTATTTTGACACTTTTAACCTGAGTAATTACAAAACAATGATTTTCATTTATAAAAAAAAAAAAAAGCTGCTAAAAAAGCAACACATCATACTGTGATCTAAAGAAATTCAAGAACAGAAACAAAGTAATTGACATGCATCAGCCTGGAAAGGGTAACATAGTGATTTTTGGGATTTTGGGGATTTTTAAAGTCTTTGGGACTCCAGCAATCCACAGTGAGAGCCATTATCCATGAATGGTGAACAGTAGTGAACCTTCCCAGGAGTGGCCGGCCTAGCAAAACTACTCCAAGAACACAAGGACGACTCATCCAGGAGCTCATAAAAGAACCGAGAACAACATCTAAAGAACTGCAGGCCTCACTTGCCTCAGTTAAACATCAGTGTTCATGATTCAACACAAAGAAAAAAGACTGGGCAAAATTGCATTCATGAGAAGGGTTCAAGTCGAAAGCGACTGATGACCAAAAAGAACACAAAGACTCATCTTACATTCCGCCCCCTCAAAAAAACTTCTTGATTATCTCCAAAACTTTAGGTAAATATTGTTAAACTTTTTGGAAGGTGTTTCCCGTTACAGCTGTCATAAAACTAACACAGAATTTCAGAAAATGAGCATCATACCCACAGTCTCTGTGGGTATGACATGGTGGTGGTTTTATGATGGTCTGTGCCAGGTTTGCAGCTTTAGGACCTGGATGACTAGTCATAATTGAGGAAACCATGAAATCTGCGTTCTACCAAAAATTCCTTAAGGAGAATGTCCGGCCATCAGTTTGTGACCTCAAGCACACTTGGGTTATGCAGCAGGACAAATATCTGAAACAAACCAGCTAGTCTACCTCTGAATGGTTAAATTAAAGCCCATTCAGCTCTAAAAACCCTCCAATGAGGTTGAATTAAAACAATTCTGCAAAGAAGTATGGGCAAAAAAAAAGATCAGGAAGGGGGCAAATACTTGTTCACAGCACTTTGTTCCTTTGTTTCTTGTTTTGTGTTGAAACTGTTGTTCTTCTTTTGTGTTTCATAATGCGCTTCACTTGTCTCTGTTACCATGTGTTAGCATTAGCATTTAGCCTGTAGCATAGTCATAACCTTGGGCCCCTTGTTTCAGCTTGGGTTTTAGTGTTAGCTCTTTATTATGATCATAAAACACTTCAACCTGCCTATCTCCTTCATTGACACTTAAAAAGACTTACAGTGTGGTTGGGTTTTGAACACATTCCGTTCTTTCTACAGCGTCCGTTTTGCAGGAAGAGCTTGGCAAAGCCTAAGCCAGTGAATAAGCAGTGGACTATATTTATGCTCTTCAGGCTCACTGGTCTGGCATGTTTGGGATGCAGCTCCCCATTTCACATAAGCTTTCCATCCTGGGGAACACAGTGGAACTTATGCAGTTAATTAATAGGTGTTTCCTGTTAAAAGGTATGAATCCCACCAAGAATGTTGTTAAGTTGGCTCAGGCTGGTGAGTTGGAAGAAGCAAGAGAGCACCAAAGTGTTTAGAGTTGGGATGACAGGGCATCTGCAGCCAGAACAAAATACAGACTGTATAGAACACAAGGGTGCTCAGAGTGCTCCACTGCTTTTGTGGGTAGTTCAATGAAAGTGTTAAGTCGGCATGATGCCGATATTTGATAATTGAATGCAGATAGACCTGTGCTTCTGCTCAGGACTGACAGCACAGCTCTACGCCCTGCTCAGAGCACCATGGAGTTTAGCCTGTTGAGCTCAATATCCTCTTTCAAAGCCCTATTCTCTACACAGTGCCCCTGTAGGTCAATCCCATACAGTGGAACCTCGGATTGCGAGTAACGTGGTTTTCGAGTGTTCCGCAAATCGAGGAAAGATTTTAATACATTTTTAATTGGAAACCGAGCAAGTATTAGTTTACGAGTGCCGAGTATCATGTATCACGCATGCGACTCTTATTTTGACACCGAGCGGCAAGTGATCACAACTGAGCCAATCATTTCTCTCTCTCTTGCGCTGCGGCATTATGGGTAATCATCTCCCCTGCTGGGTCTTAGTGCTCGTCTCTTACCGGTATAATCAACATCTCATCTGTGTGTCGTTCAAACAGATGTTGATATCCGATGAGGAGGATACCATTGCGTGCCATGCCGTCAGCGTGTAATATCTAATGGGACCGAGCTATAAGGACATTTATTTTGTACATCTAACAAGCACTGGTGCATGTTTGTTTTAGTATTCCTTTCAATTTAATTGCACCTTCATAAATGCACATTTGTTCATTTTTTCCATATTTTATGTTTTTTTTTTTTTTTAATAAATCAATTCTTTAATAAATTTTTAATAAATCAATTCTATTGTCATTTGTTAAGTGATGTGGGGGATGTATAGTACTGTTGGGGGGGAGGGGGGGCGATTGGGTCTATCTACATACCTGCCCAATAACCAATCAAGTCACTAAGTTATGAGGGCTTGGGTTGGGCTGAATAAAAATGAGCTGGGTTATGTCCCAATAGATGTCAGGGTTTTGGGAGTGTTTTAAAAACAACCAATCAAAGTAGAGATAAATAAACCAATAGGGAAGAGCAGATTTGTGCAAAGGTGTAAAATGCAAATGGGGCTTGAGGTGTGAAGGTCTCCTGACAAAATCTTTGAGTGGATTATTTGCCATGGCAACAAATGGCTGTACCATGGAAGGATTCCTCAGTGAGATACATCCGAATTGGTATCAATCCGTAAGTATCCTAGCTTGATGGAATTTGATGTATACGGTCAGTGGTACTGTAGATACTTCCGAAAATCAGTGGTGTATACGGGAGTTTCCTAGTACAGATACACTTCTTTTCATGCAGTGAGTTTTACTGTTGAAGACGAGGCTAGGGGCTAATTCCACACACACATACACACACACATAGAAATACACGGAGCCTGCGCGCACAAACGGAAACACTTATCTGTCGGGATTTATTTTAACTTTTTTTAAAATATTAAGTGCAAATTACAAAAGGTTAATTTGTTTTATTTTTACTTTATATATTGTTATATATTTATATTATTATTATTATTATTTATTTTTATGTATTTATTGTATTTATTGGGCTGTAGAATGAATAATTTGAGTTTTCATTATTTCTTATGGGAAAATTCTATTTGGTTTACGAGTGTTTTGGAATATGAGCCTGCTTCTGGAACAAATTAGGCTCGTAATCCAAGGTTCCACTGTACTAGGTTTGAATCATGCCCTGCTCCTTTCCATGCTATGTGTGAAGCATGCACTGTTCTGTGCCCTGCTATGCCAGATACAGCCCAAGCTCTGCCTGAATCATACCTTATTCTGCCTGAATCATGCCCTGCTCTGCCTAAATCATCCCGAGTCATGCCAAGTAGAAACCCGGCACCTGCACATCTCTTATTACTAGTTTCACATGTCACATGATCCACCACCTACACCAAGGTCCTGTCTGCCTTATTGGTCAAGTTCCAGTATGCTAAGCATTGACCTGGTGCCCATGGCAAATGGCAAAGGAACCACTGTTGGTCTGTCGCCCATGCTGGGTTCCAGCCAAGTTGCTGTCCCAGGTGCCTATCCATCCCAATGCCAGGTCCACTATCAATCACAGCTCCCGTACCAAGCTCAGGCCCAACACCCATACCAAGCTAGGGCCCAATCACTTTGCCCAACCCTGATCCAACATCCATACCAAGATCACTACCAGCTCCAATGCCGAACTCCCAACCGGGCCTCATATCCATTTTCAGTCCAGTGTTACTCCTCTCTGCTTATTACTTACAAGTCTGAGATCTCTTAACTATATATAAAAAATAAATAAACATTGAGACACATAACCACTATGTCAGATCTGAGATTTTTTTTTTTTGCTTACCGGTGTTGAGAGTTGATGGCCCTCCCGGTATGATGCTGTATATCTGTAAGAACTCTCGAGGCCGGCTGCCACCAGTAATGTTAAAACCAAAGCCCTGGGGTCCTTTACACACCCTAGTGTGGATAGAATATCCTCTCAACTCACTTGGCTGATCTGTGAACTCACCCACTAAGAAAGAAACAGAGAGACAATAACTTGACTTATATACAGTATGCTACAGAGAAACAATGTTAGAATAATTAAAGTCAATAATTAATAATGCTTGAACGAAACAATTCTGTGTAAAAGGAAAACACACTCACTCACTCTCACCATCTGGGGGGGGGGGGGGGGGGGGGGATGAGGGCGGGCTGGAGCCTATCCCAGGAGACTTAGGGCACTGGACAGAGTGCCAATCCATCGCAGGGCACAGACACACACTCACACTACGGGTAATTTGGGAACGCCAATTAGCCTAACCTACATGTCTTTGGACTGTGGGAGGAAACCGGAGTACCAGGAGGAAACCCACCAAGCACGGGGAGAACATGCAAATTCCATGCACACAGACGGGAATCGAGCCTGGCCGGGAATCGAACCCGGACCCTGGCAGTGTAAGGCTAACCACTACACCACCGTGCCGCCTTAAGGAAAACACAACAAGTAGGTATATTATACCGTGCAAAAACTCACTCATCATCTATACCGGTTAATCCTGTATTCAGGGTCATGAGGGGCCTGGAGCCCATCCCAGGAGACTTAGGGCACAAGGTGCAGTTCTAACCACTACACCACCATGTCTGTGCTGAAACTTACTGTACAATAATCCCAGGTAAGCTAACAATAGATTTGAGCCTTTGAACATTTTTTTAATTATCCAGTGATACTGCTTAGAATATATTGAGCATATGCAGTATCCATTGTTATTACCTTATTTAACAAACATAAAACATAAAATTAATTCATCTCATGTTTTAGCATTTACAAAAATATCAGCATCCTGACCAATGATGTAAAAAAGTAGACGTGCTCTCTTATTCAGCACCGTCTTCCATTCACTTTTGAATCGACATAAGAGCTGTTTAATGAAATCGATACGTTGTGGGATAGCCTGCTCACTCTCCTGGGCAATTATACCAGAAAATGTTTTAGGTATTCGATCAGCTGTGTCAAGTAGAAGATTCAGCACCAATTCATTAAGGCAACCTTAACATCAGTGATGCAGTGTATTTACTGCTGCTGAGCTACTGCACTCCTAAACCATCCGGATCATCAGAACCCTCAGATGACAGGCTATCAGTGCTCTCTCTGCCAGGATGGGTTCATTATTCACGTTTAGGGAGTGAGAAGCAGCAACCGAAGATGCATTGATGCTTGTCTCTGTATATGACGCAGCTTCTCTCCGATTCACTGTGCCGTTGCAATGCAGCTAATAACCTGCTCGTGTCTCTTGTCAATTTGTCATCTATCCGATTTTGAAAGAGTTCTAGTACTTCTGCCCAATGCAGCAAATGTTAACCATGACCTTCTTCTTCCTAGTGGGCTCTATAGTGTCTGCTGATCATTTTTACCCAGAGGAAGAATAACCAATAGTCAGCAGTGTTTATGCACTGCATGCTTCATGCAGTGGTGCTGATATTTTTACCTTTCAGATTTCAGGGGGAAAATGTTATGGGAAACGGGTTCCATCTGCCACCTTTAAAACTATAAAATGATTAATCATTCATAGAGACCCTGCGGAACTCTATTTCTAAATGGTGTAGAATAGAATAGCATAGAATAGAATAGAGAGCTCAGGCTTACATTCGGTCATGAAAACTGACTCTCGGCTCGAAGCGCGTCGGCTGTGCCAGTAGGCTGGTTTTGGCTGATGACTGTAAAACAGCGTGACAACACAAGATGTCAGTGTTGGTATGGAAAATAGACAAGGCATCACAATCATATTCATTGTAGACTGTTTTGTACCCTACAGAAATGTCAAATTTTAAGGAAATCACCAATTACTGAATCCAATATTAGTTTATTACGTTACAGAAATGTTTGAACACAGGCCATACTCTGTGTAGTATGGTTCCCCTGAGTCACTGTAGGTCATTTCCCAGGTTTCAAGCCCCGCCCTCTCTAGTCCTCTTCTGTGCCTGCTCCCGTTCTCAAAGGCACTGCCGTCCCCTCCGCTGGAGTCACGAGACTGGCTGGGGGATGATGTTGGGGCGGGGACGCTGCTGGCACCTCCTGAGCCACCTAAAACATCAACAACAGATGGGAAGAGAGAGGAATCTGAAACTAAAAGCAGGATGACATAAAAATCTGTTATCTTAGGGGTGACGTTGTAGTTTTAAGAGTCTGCAAAGACAATATGATTTATTAGCTGTGTTAGTGAGAAATTTTACCAATTACACAGTGAACCGATGCAGGTGTGATATTAAGAATGATGAATTATAGAGAAAAATGCCTTTATATGTACAATATACATTACAGCACAGCTGATTAAAAAAATATTCTATTCTGTTTGGAAGCTGAGATCAGAGCACAGCGTCAGACATGATACATCCTGGAGCAGATAGGGTTAAAGAGGCACTGCTCAAGAGCCCAACCGTGGCACCTTGGCAGTGCAGGGGCTTGAACCCCCAAGCTTCTGATCACTAACCCAGAACATTAAACCTTTGCGAGCTGGCAACGTGCTACAAACATATGAGGAGAAAGCATGATTGCTGTGTCTGAGCCACGACCTGTTTGATCCTGGGTGAGTATGAACTATGAACTACAGACAGCTCTGGAGTGTATCATTAGATAAGCCGAAGAAATGTCAATGCCTTCATACAAAGTCTAAATAAAAGCAATTCTATGTTGATATTTCAGCATCTCACCTGCCACACTTTGACTGAGGGGAAAGTGTATCTAATCCATATAAACAGATCACTGTGAAAGCCAGCATTGTTGATTGGCTGCCATAGACTGGTTTGATCAATGGCTTTGTGAGGGCTGTGCCACCTCCCACGAGACAACTGGGCCAATCCAAAAAAAAAAAAAAAAAGTGCATAGCACAACAAAACTACAGTGAACTTGTGAAAGAGTCGAATGGACAGTTTTAGGAGGCCATAGACTGAAGCGATATCCAATTACAATGTAGCAAAGAGGCAAATTCGCTTGGGATGTAGTAAAACAATTAAAGCATATTACAGTAGTTACCACCCATAAAAAGTCATGGTTTTTCAGTAAACATCTCCAATAATCCTTTGAATCGTACAAAAATAATACTGTGCATCAAATTTGTTCACGTAGTCATTAATACTAATAATACTCTTCAAAAAGGGCTCAGTCAACTAAATAACTAAATGTTTGGCCTTTTTCGCATTGTAGAAATGGTTTTCTCCCAGAATCTCAATTGACTGTGAATCCCATATCAGTCAGGCTCAATTGACAGATTTGAAGGTCCTGCCCTTTAACACTGCTGCCACGTGGAATACCTGGCATGTCTATAGATTATGTCTCCCTTTCTTGTCTTGAGCTGAAGTTATGACTAGAATGGAGACCTGGATAAACTCCTAAATATTACACTACATTTCCAGAAACTATTTCAAAGAACTAATTGTTACCTTACTGTAAAATGATCTTCTGGTTGGCTCCCTGTTCACAGATTTGTTCTCCCTGTGGCTGGTGGGTTTCCTCCGAGTACTACAGTTTCCACAGATCAAAGACGGAACAGGCTAACTGGCGTTTTCAAATTACCTGTACTGTGTGAATGAATGTGAGAATGAGTGTGTGCTTGTGCTCTGTGATGGACTGGTGCCCCATGCAGGGTGTAAACCGCCTAGTGCCCTGATTCCCCTGTGATAGGCTCCAGGCCTCTCATTACCCTATACGGGATATGGGGTATAAAGAAAAAGTAAGAATGTCTATAGTTTATAGCTTTGTTACTTTATTGTCCTTGGTTTGATACACGTCAAATGATTATGTGGCTGGAGAATAAGCTACTGCACTTAAGTGTGTCTTTAAACAATAAAACAAGACTACTAAGTAGCATACTATTTAGTGGTTGATGTAGTGGTTCCGATATACAGTAGGTTATAATGCCTTGGAGTCTTTTGGACACAACAATAAGAACTTTTAAAAGGGAGTTGAAACTGAAAGTAGTTTTAAGTTCTTACAGGTACTACAGTACGTGAGGGGAATAAACCATGGACGTGGTAAAAATACCTCAGCTAACTAAAAAAAACAAAAAAAAACCTTTGAGTTCTAATTACTGTACAATGGAAAGCTAGTGCGCTGTGTAGGGTGTACAATCCCTTGTTCCACAAAGCAAGTAGTGCCATTGATCTAGGCTTAGAATGGGACGTGGGGCTCAGCCTTGTGTCAGAAGCAGTGAGGTGAGTCATGAACCCTCTAGGACGATGGCAGAAGCTCGCACTCATGTTAACTTACAGTAATGAAAGATTGAAACACACCATGGATGGTTCAGAGGCAATTCAAAATGGCTCAGAACATGTTATCTGATGTGTTCTTTTGCTGAAAGTGCTTCCATGACTAGTGTGTTATGTGAGTTTTGGCAGGCAGGTGCTCAATGAATATTGCAGTAGTATGCAGTACCTAACCGTTCCAGCCTACTTTCACCTGTCACAATATCGTGTTTCACATGGGGCTTATGAGTCACACTTATTGAATACTGAATATACAGTATATTGATTCTGCCCTATGAAGGTCCTTTTCCCTTAATCTTTAAGGTTAAAATCATTTGTATTTCCCAACAGTGAAATGTAAATGATCTATTCAGCCATAAAATGTAGCATTACTACCTAAGGCAAGAGGTCAAAAACCATGAAGTGTCGCAAGTAATATAGCCTAGCGCAATCAAATTTATTCCAGGTTCATTAATTTAAACCATAAGCATCCCCAGCTGGGATTTGAACAGCTGCAAGCTGCCCCCTCAATTCTGAGATAATTAGCAAGCTCCCAGTACAGACATAACCCACTCTCCAAATACACACACACACCAAAAAAAAATATTATGTTTTGCTCAGGTGCTTTAAGTGCGCTGAAAGGTACAATTCAGGGGCACTCATGGTTCTTTGCTCAAACATAGCAGTTCTGACTAGAATACACAAATGTACTACCACAGTTAAGGCAGCACTATAACAAATATTACTCATATTAAAAACCTTGCTTTAGTCTGATGTTAAAGTGGCCCGTTTGCTGGATGTGTAGTTCCACAAAATCTGTTAATTAAGGTAGCTGTCAGTTGTGAATGAAAAATAATAGTTTTAACTTTAATTAAATGTAATAGAAAGTCATGCAGAACGTTTTTTTTATTATCTACAAAATAGAGAAATTAACAGATGTTTGTGCCTACAACTTTTGGTAATTGATGTGAAGTGATACATCTTCTGAGTGGCTAACTTTAATAGAAAACAGATTACAAGCCAAAAACCTTGCAACAGACGCCATGATCTCAGTCAACATATTCATAACCTTTTCACATAATTAAATGGCAGGTGGGCAGCGTTTAGAGACATTAGCTCCCTTTGGCTCAACACTTGCTGCCTAATATATCCCACCCTTTTACAGTTGCCGCTATAATGAGATATTATTACATTAATCTCAATATTATTACCATAACCAGTTAGTCAGTTGTTTCAGTGTTATTGATGAAAGTCATCTGACGAATACCTACTTATATACCAGTACAGTAACTTCTTTCTAGTATATACAGGAAGGTAATACTATCAGGGTATCTAACTTAGCTAATTGTTTTGATTTGATCAAAATGTACAATGTCTAGAACACCAATTTTGTGGGAACGGTTTGGGGATGGCCACTTCCTGTTCCAACATGACATTGATGAGCAGGTTTGGTGTGGAAGAACTTGCCTGGCCTCAACCTGATGGATTAGAGAAGAGACTGCGAACCAGGCCTTTTCGTCCAATGTAAATCTGACCTCACAAATGCGCTTCTGGAAGAAGGGTCACAAATTTCCATAAACACACTCCTAAACCTTTTGGAAAGCCTTCCCAGAAGAGTTGATGCTGTTATAGCTGTACAAGGTGGGCCAACATCCTATTAAACTCCAGAGCACCTGGGGGAAACCCACCAACCACATGAGAACATGCAAACTCCATGCACACAGACCCAAGGCGGGAATCAAACCCTCGACCCTGGAGGTGCAGGGCCACCCCTAATTTATATGAATTTATAGGAAAATAAAAGGCAATCGCTCCTACTATTAGACGTCAGAGAGGTATTAATAGTAGGACAGGGATCCGTACAGTTTACTACACAGTTATCATTAATATCCCGTGTTGTTCTCTGTCCTTCCTTCCCTACCTGATAGCCCAGAATCTCCCTCACTGTTGTACCCTTCCTCTGTCGCTTTCTCCAGGTTACTGAGGGATTTGCTGCGTGTGCAGAAGTTCCTTAGAAGCTTGCGGTGCTCCTGGTAGGTGATAGGGGGGCTGTCAGGACCGATGTGGATTGGTCGAGGGGTTCCGTAGTAGTTCCCTAAGGAAGAACGAAGGTAGAGATGTGTGTATTGTTTATTTACCTCTGAAACACAGTTGCTGAACTATAACATCTTCCAGCCAATAAGAACATGCAATAGCAGTCATACATTTTATTGATATCAACATACAAAAACTGAAACAACAAGTTCTCAAGTTCTTATATCACATACTCATGCTCGGGGTTGGGTTTAGAGCACACATAAGATGCATTTATTGAAAAATTGCCAGTTGCCCTTATTTTTGCAGACTCAAGGCACCTGATATTTATAGTACTAGGTAATCAATATAAAAAACTATGGCTGTAGCACTTTTTATTCTAATACCCCTCATCCCCAAAAAAAAACAAAAGACAGAGTGAAAGCAGTCCTGTACTATTTTATAGTATTTTCACCGAAGACCGCTGAACTGCATATTCAGTTCTTGCATAATGCTGATGATTTATTGACAGAGTAGCTTGCTAGCAAAGCATAAATCATGGCCCGGGTTGGTCTGACAAGGTGAGAATGACGTTTATGGTTCTGTGTAAATGCTGCAGCATCTTTTATGTTAATACATCTCACTCTCTTAATCAGAAGAGGGAGGTGATCCTGCCCCAGAGAGCAATAACTCACCTATACTCCCTGTGAGCATTACATGCCCCATAACACTGGGGCAAAATATTAAATCGCTTAAAGGTTTGAGAAATACACTAATATATATATATATATATATATATATATATATATATATATATATATATATATATATATATATATATATATACACACATACACACACACACACACACACACACACAGTATATAACTAATATTGAATTGCTGTCGGTATATTTCTGTACTGAACTATATATGCATAGAAATATACAACGCTGACATTCATGCAGAGTAATGGAATGTTTGTCGGCAGAAAAAAAAACAATGTCAGTGGAGGGTGTCTGAGAGAAATTTCATGGGTCACTTCTGCTTAATCCTTTAACATTCTCCTCAACCGTTTGGTAGAGCACATTTTGAGTTATTATACAGTATCTTACTGAATAGTGTGCCAAACTTAACCTTCACAGCATATCACAAGAAATACATTTACATGTGATCGAATGCCCAAAAACATGTGTACTGCTGCACTACCACAAGAAATTTGGGGTACTTATTATTATTCTTTTTTTTGTATTGTATTTGTACAGTAAATGTGCTGACTCTTGACATCTCAACCATTTGGACGAGGCATATGCCGGAGTCTGTTTACAAAATAATGACTTGTTATTATTGCCTCAAGGAAGTAAAAAAATACAAATATAAAGTTTTTCTATTTTTTTTTTCCTGAGGGTGTTAAAGCGTTAAAGTCGGCAGCTCATACTGTACATAAGGTCAGATTGAAGCCAGTATCAAGAGACTTCATGTGACATTTTCTATTTTAACACTTCAAACTCTTCCACTGAATTTTTTTTTTCCTTTTCAGCAAAGTCCTTATAGTACAGTTTCTAAAGCGGGTGCCACATTAAAATGACTGACCTTTGAATTTGCCGCTCTCCAGCAGAGCTCCTGACTCCTCTAGAGAGAAGAACTCTTCCACAGACACAAAGTTATAATCCACTCCTGAGATCTCGCCATCTCGAGGCTGTCTTGTCGTACCTACAGTTTTTACATATAAAAAGAGAAAAAGTAAATAATTTATGCTTTCATTCCTTTATTAGCTATCAGGATGAGAAACCAAATTTTGACTCCACATATGACTGAAATCATGGGGTCTTTCATACATTTAAATCAAGGCTTTGTATTGTTAATGTATTGTTACACATACATTACTGCACATAGTGTACATTACTGCACAGTGAAATTCGTTTTGTTAGTAGGTTGCGGTCAAAAAAGCACACGGTCAGCCATTATACGGCACCCCTGCAGAAGACAGGGTTAAGGGCCTCACTCAAGGGCCTAACAGCAGCAACCTGGCGGAGTTGGAGCTCGACCCGCTGACCTTCCGATCAGTAACTCAGAGCCTTAACACACTTCCTGTTACAGTCAAAAAAAAAGAATTGTTAAATTTCTAATTCCAGTTATAAACTTCCATATATCATATTGGTCCAAATCTAGAAATACTAGATCCAATACTAGAAAAACAAAAGCTATTTTGCTTGCAAGAAACCTATTTGGGCTATTTGGCTATTCAAGCATATGCACATTGACATTGTGGTATTCCTAGGCCTTCTTAAATGCCTAAAATAAAGTTACTATAATATATAGATATAAGCAACCATTCTGGTGAAATGCCTAAGACTAGGGAACGTGAACGCCAATGGTGCCCATTGTATTTATTCCCATCTTGTACGACCGTGGTAGGACCTCCGATCAAATTTACAAACTGTACGGAAACTCTCTGGGCAACCAAAATCACTCTATTCCTCTTTTCCTTCAATATTTTCTACTCTCCTTTTTCATGACTGTCAGGTGAACAGGCTTGTCACGACAATGCCGCAAATGTTCCTGACCAATCATGCTGTTCAAGCGTCTACATTCTGACATGTCCTGTCATCAGACTTCTGCAGGGTCTAAACGGTTCCGCGGTGTCACTCCATCAATCTTCCCTTCCATTATCCTCCTTACTGTCAGACATACACGCGCACACTCACAATCTCTCACAATTCAAAATCGAATCAAGTCCCTTGATCATCTCAGTTTTATTTGTCCTCCTCGCCCCCGAGGTGCTGCATTCTTAGCTTTATTAGTTTGTCTTGTGTGTGTGTGTGCGTATTGACATATTCAGCTCACATAACCAGAGGCTCTGTTTTGTTCTTCGACCGAGCTGCTTCTCACCACACCCGCCACATGTCAATCAACACATGTCCAGAAGCTATTAGAAAAGGGGGAGGCCCCTGTGATGGGTCGGCTGTCCAATAATCTGAAGTGACCCGAAGGGTGTGTGCGTGTATGTGTGTGTGTGTGTGTGTGTGTGTGTGTATATGTTTGCATGTGGATAAGAACCGGACATTTCTCAGATGTACACAATACAAGACATTCTCATATTCTGTAGATGCATATGAAAGAATATTGATTAATGACTATAGAAACTTCTCTAATCATCATTATTTAGTAGCTATCAATAATTAACAATGTGACTACGGGGGTGAAAAGTAAAAAGCTTTTCAGGATAATGTGAAGAATGACAGACTTAATTGGATCTCCATGACAACAGCTAGTTAGATCTATCACTGACTGGCCAACCTCGATTGGAAATAACATCTCACAATACTGGAGAATTCATCCTCGCATAATGCAAGGAACAAAAAAGAGCCTTTAATTAAAATCAACATGCTTCTCCTGATAACAGTGTCCCGTCCCCCCCCCCCCGCATTTTAGCTGATACAGTACTAATGACACACAAATATGCGCATGCATGCACGCACACACGGCAAAGTCTCTCTATTTCATTCAGACAGCCTGATTTAATCCAGGGTAATGAAATCACAGAGGTGACTGGGAAGTTCATATTCGGAAATTGAATAACAAATGAATAACATGTTTGTACTACAGAGACGTGTGTGACTTTCACTAGCTAACAGCAGATTGTGATGTAAAGTGCTCTGGGCTTCAAACAGAAATTGGGCTAGCTTTGAAACAACAAATCCGAAAAATGTATGCGCACCACGGTAAACTTTTCTAAGCAAACACTTCCTTTTCCATTGGCCGAACTTGAGATGTAGTACGGTGGTAGATATTCCACATATGTCCACCTTCATGAAGTCCTCTTTCACGACAATACCTCTTTTGTGTGACCTAGTATATCAAATAAAGTTACTATAATATATAGATATAAGCAACCGTTCTGGTGAAATGCCTAAGACTACGGAACGTGAACGCCAATGGTGCCCATTGTATTTATTCCCATCTTGTACCTCCGGTCAACATTCACATGCACATTCACACACTATGTGCAATTTGGGAACACCAGTTACTGCAGCTTAATCTGCATGTCTTTGGACTGTGGGAAGAAACCGGAGAACCCGGGGGAAACCCACCAAGCACGGGGAGAAGATGCAAACTCCATGCACACGGACCCGATGTGGGAATCAAACCTATGATGCTTTGTCACAAAGATAAAACAGTAAATTCACAGCTGATAGCTTCTGTCCTGCTGATTATTTTCACATGTGGTACTGTATGCTGTGGTGGACTTCAATACTTATTCAAAAGAGAAACAAGTGTTATAATAATACCTCAGACAGTGTACAAATGAGTGTCACTGTGTGAGTGTCACGGTGTTGTCGGGCTCACTAGGTAGACGGGCTCCCCTTCTGCAGGTGCGTGGAGGGGCGGGGCTGGTGGAACCGAACACGGCTGCGGCATCATCAACGCTAATGGATCGCAGGCTTCTCCCCGCTTTAACAAAAGCAGGGCGGGGAGTGTAGCTCAGGGTCTGGTCTGTCGGGTCTGATGCTGAAGATCCTCAAAGCTGAATCGCACGGTGGACAATACAAACATGTAGAGTGGCATGCGAGCTACTTCAAAGCAAACGAAACCGAAAGCAGTCGGCCGTGTGAAGGACAGCTGAATGAACGCCGCACAAGCTCCAGCAACTCTTTCACTCCCACACAAAGCCAGCCCTTGTGACCCCCCCATTCCCAGCCGGGAAAGCCACCCAGCCGCGGAACGTCGAAAGGGACTCCCGTCTGAGGCCGCACCCAACGGAGAGCCAGCTGGCCAGGTCAGCGAGAAGAAGAGTGCCAATGAGGCATGTAGAAGCCGCTGCCCACGCGTGCCCACTCTGCCAGCGCTCGCCACCCTGTGCCCGCCTGCTAGCTGGGCACTGCCACCAGACCTGCATGTGCACAGCTTCACTACTTATCTTTCCATCCGCCCTTCTCAAACTCTTTTTCCTTCCCTATTTTTCTAAATAAAATTCCCGTTTTCCTAAGACCTCACCTTGCATCTGTGTTTGTGGTGCCGCCCATATGTCAAACCTGTTAGAGTAATATTTCCCGGATTTGGTGGCGTTTGACAGGAATAACTTCAGCTCATTCAGTGCAAATGAGACCATGCCATAGAATACGCTGTGCTTTATGCTTACTAACACAGTACTGACCTTTCAAGCTTTCTAATTAATAGCTAATTAACTGTTCCGGGGTTGAATCCCAAATAATGTACAATGGAAAGCTAGTGCGCTATGTAGGGTGTTTAATCCCCTGTTCCACTCACCAAGTAGTGCCCTTGTTCAGGGGTTAGAGAGGGATTTAGAATTCAGTCTTGTGTTAGAAGCTAATTAGCTTGGTAGCCCACTTTAACCGTGTAACACATCATGGTTCAGATGCGATTCGAAGCAACTTAGAAGCAGTTACTAAGGAGACAGTGTTGTTTATGATGACATAACGTTAGCAGGTGTGTTTTCCTGATGAAAATGCTACCGTGACTGATTTAGTACGCGGGTTTTGGCACTGGCATCAGGGAAAATCACCTTTCACAAATGGATGGGACCATGGCAGACAGACTGTCTGGTGCAAAAGGTCTATGGATGTGCTGGAAACCTGGCAAAACTGGATATGGAGTTTTGCTTTTCCATGTTTGTCTCGTAGATGACGCACACACAGTTGAACAGCGGTTTGCGCAAAAACATTAAATACGATCTGAAACCTGCATGCTTTCACGGTTTATACTAGATATTAGCCTTAAGTGCACCTCGTGTGTAACAGCCTCTCAACTTCAGTTTGTCTAGGGCTACATCAATGCTAATATCATCCTGCGCCACACACAGTCAAAGAGATGAGGTCCAGCTAAAATAATAGTGTTTCTATGAGTTCTACTTTTCTTTTTAAAAAACTCATTTCAGTTCTGTCCTCTACGTATTTGTTGAACGTGAAGGACATACTGATGATACCAGTGGCTGCTGGGGTAAAGGGTAGAGCTATCCAAAAGATTCTGGCACACAAAGCGAAAATGCATTCTGCTAGTGAGACATACACAGAATATTCTGGCTTTAAATAAACTGTGGTCTAAATTATATCAAATAGGCAAAACAAGTGGATCTGACCAGACTGTGCAATCTATTGTCTATCATGTGAATCATTTAAGCACGTAACTATGGAGACCACATTTCAATATACTTTCATTGCATGCATTATTGATAAATGCCTCACTCTTATTTAATTTGCTAATCTTTTATGCCCTACTTTCATGTAGCTGGCAATGGCGTGAAGCTCTCTCTCCCCCTCTCTATCTCTTAATTAATTGTCCTATTCCACGGCTTTGGTGTAATGGGTTAATAGATGAACCCTTCTCATTTATTCTAAAGACCTGAAATAGGGGTTAGAATTTATGTACAAATCCTTGCAGTGAGAGGGATAGTGAATGGAAGATTAAATTATTCATTAACCAGAGCAGGGCAGGGAAATGTCTTCACCCGAATATATAGTACAGTATGGACACTAATGACCTGCTTACTGACGTGTTCTGTGTGAGCATTTAGTATTGACAATCCATAGATTAATGGGAGGAGTAGAGTTGCTAATCTTCACAGTGATCTTCAGCACTTTATGCAAAATGACACTTAAACGAGATCAATTATGCAAAATTATTTTTCAAATCATTTTGGAACAATTGTCTATCGTGTTTCTATGCAAAAAAAAAAAAAAAGAGAAAACACATCCCCTCCTTTTTCTCATTAAAAAAAAAAGTCCCACTCCTTAAAATCGAGAGAAAACAGGTGGTACAATTCTCCTCTGGTTTGGGGCTTTTAGTAGCAAGAGAGCCATTGTGTTTCGCGACACAACATTTTCTCAAGTCCTAAAGATGGGTAGATTAGTGACTAACTGCTAATGGCTAACTTTTAGTTGTGTTTTATATCAACGAGCATTGATGTAATCATCCTGAATTAAAAGCTCTCACATATATCTATACATATAATAAAACTATAAAGTTGGCGTGTCTGTACATTGAAGATATTTGCGAAAACATTTATTTGGCGGGGGGGGCATAAGATGTGTAAAAGATGATTTTTGGAATTTTTGTCTGTCTGTCTGTCTGTTTGTTTGTGCACGCATCATGTAAAAACTACTCAACTGATTTTAATAGGTTTTTAACAGCTGCACTTGCCCGAACTTGAAGTAACATATAGGCTTTGTTTCATCGCAATCGGCCCACAAGAATAAAGATATGCTACTTTGAAATTTTAATGGAAAACGCCCTTACTGTATATCATTAAAAAAATCTATCTTGAAAAAATCATTATTTCATGAGCTGAACATTTTTCAATATGCGCTTATAAGTGTTTAATTGAAATCTATTTAATAAACACAATCTAGCACCTTCATTTCACGCACTTCACGATTACATGTAAATTTCAACAGATGCCATTGAACATTTTTTTAAACGAGCTTATGAGTGTGCAGTTAAACTGAAAAACCTTTTTCCCACTTGTTTTGTTCATTAGAACTGTGGGTTGGGGGAAAAAAAGGAAATGCCTTACAATATCCTGCACATGACTAGGTCTGTCGTTCATTTAAAGCGACAGACACTGAAATGGTATGTTTGGAATTGGAGTGAAACTGAAAGAAAACCAAGAATGCCATGATGCAGGATCTGAGTTGTATTTAACAGACACATTTTGGAGAGCTCTAAGACTTACATTAACTTGGTTAAGAAGAATAAAAAATGTGAGCACTGGAAAACAATGTTAGAAAACAATGATTGTAACCAGAGAGAATAGCCAGAGAACCCTTATCCAGAGACGTTTATCTCAATAATACTCCAAACAGCTGAGAGTTAAGGGCCTTGCTCAAGGGCCCACAAGCAGTAGCTTGGTGGTGCAAGGGTTTGAACCCCTAACCTTCCGATCTGTTGGCCAACGTCTAGCCCTGTCCTAGACATATGATACAACCTTCAAGTTAGAACCATCTCCATTGGGCTTTTTGTCAGCTGTTATAAATGACTCAGACCCATACCATTAACTAACTTTTTTTTTTTTACATTACTAAACAACAGCAGTCTTAAATTCTCAAATTGAATTGTTCAGAAGGTTTTGATTAAATGTTCTACGTTACGGTTCTTTGTAACATTTATGTCACCGTTTGTTCCAAAATTCCGTTCCCAGTTAAGTCTTTATTCCTCACATATGCATTACTGCACAGGAAAATTCTTTATTCTACCATACATCACAGCTTTGATAGGAGGGTGGGGTCTGTCTGAGTTATGGGAACAGCAACAACTTGATGGAGCTGGGGCTTGAACCACCAACCTTCTGAACAGTAACTCAGAGCCTTAAGACACTGAGCTACCGCTGCCCCATGACAATCACATGATGTTAATTGTATTAACCTGCACCTTGTTTAATTTGATCAGTCACTCTATTTATAGGCTGTGCTTCAGTTAGGTCCTTGTCTTGTAGACAGATAGATACTGTATTGATCCCAAAGGAAATTTCTAGCGTCCAGTAGCAAGGATAGTAACATAATAGACAATACACATGCAGTTGCAATTATAGACCGTCAATCATATATTTTAGTCAAAAAATAAATAAACAACCCTGGAAGACATATATATTGTGATGGTGGGCTAACAGCCATTGCTCACACATCAAAACACGGTTCTCATTTAAAGATCTCACACACACAGTGTAACCTACGCTTCCTTACCTGCAGGAGCTACAGTATGTGTGTGTGTGTGTGTGTGTGTGTGTGTGTGTGTGTGTGTGTGTGTGTGTGTGTGAAGGAGGCGGTACCGACTAATGGACCTGGGCTGGAAGACGATCTCAAGACACCGTGTTCGCGCAACTCGCAGCCTTTAAAAAGGCCATGGCGAATTGGACTGGTGAGTAGATCTTGCCTGAGTGTTTTCTCATACACATCTCCTGTCTTCACAGACTCTAAGCTCGCTGAGCCTACTACGCCTAGAAGGAAGCTGGCGTTCTCACACTCTCGCATGCGCTCCGCTGTCTCTGCCTGCCTCGCCCGAACTGATCTGCACTGCTCATCTCACATACTCAGTCCGCCTAGCTGCGACCCTGAGAACTCTGCGCCTACTGAACTTCCACTCGTGGACCCACGCCATTCACCCCGAGCCACCGAAACCACAGTGCTTTTAACGAGCTTAACTTCACTAAGACTGCTTACCTTTGAACTCGAACAAGACTGTGCTTAATAAATCTGTTCCTGTTTGTGACCTCTGGTTCCCGTGTGTCAGACCCGTTACAATATATAAATTAAATAAATATGTGCAAATATCGATGAATGAGGATGAAATTGGAAATTGAGATGTGCAATTATAGCCATTGAAAGTAACAGCAGTGCAACAATGAATAGTGCAAGACTGAGGTACACCAATGCAGATAAGGGTACATGAGTAGGGAAATAAATAAAAGTATGACTGTGAACAGTGAATATATGTTATGAAGGAGAGCACCATCTATAATTGAGGATGAGTAGTGGTTGAGGTACCATCTGACCAGTAATTCCTACTATGTCCCCAGGCACTGTGAAGCGGTGTGAAAGCAGTGTATGGCCCTAGGAACAAAGTATTTCCTGAGTCAGTGAGTGGAGCAGCTCTGTGAGAGAAGTCCGGTACTGAACATGCTTTTCTACTTGGCAAAAGTTCCATACATTGGGTGGCTGGTGTTGGACGATGGACAGTATTTTGTTCAAGGTCGTCCTTTCCAGAGCCAACTCGAGGCCTACCACAGATTCTGCTCTCCTGACCTCCTTGTTCAGTCAAGTGGCATCTCTGCATTTAAGGTTCCCTCCCCAACATACTACAGCATAGAAAAGAATACTGGCCACCACTGATTGGTAGGACATTTGTAGGAGTTTCTTGCAGACGCTAAAGAGCCCAGCTTCCTCAGGAAGAACATCCGACCAGTCCATCTTCCCGAGTCTGATACACCCCACAATGGAAGTGTCATCTGCGAACTTCTGCATGTGACATGACTTCGGGCTGTACTTGAAGTCAGGAGTATACAGGATGAACAGGAGGCGGGAAACTACAGTCCCCTGAGGAGCTCCAGTGCTGCTGACCATGGTCTCAGAGGTGCAGTATCTAATTCTGACATTCTGTGGTCTCCTGGTGAGGTAGTCTCTAATCCAGGTCATCAAGTATGGGAGGGGCTGGATGGTGTTGAAATCGAAGAACATGATCCTCACAAAAGACCTTTCTTTGTTGAGGTGGGAGTGACGGAGAAGCTATAGGATGACAACGTCAACACCAGCCTTCTCCTGGTAGGCAAACTGCAGGGGATCCAGTGCATGATAGACCTGCGACATGCGAGGAGGTTAAGAATCAATCGCTCAAAGGTCATCTGTGTCTGTTGTCTTCAACGGCGTTATCCTGTTGTATCTGTGGTCTGCTTTTGTTACCATTATCTTGAGCATGATCATCAGCCTGTAGTTTCAATCCCAGCCATTATCATAGTTTTCTGCATATCTTGCTGTTTGGAGTTTGTTTTGTCATTTATAATGCCAAAACATCACTTTATTAAAAAACAGATTGCACTTGCATCCTCGGCTCAGCTCCCGTCGTGACAACACGAGCTCTGACGATTCCGATGACTGTAATACAGATGATGGTGCGCTCTCATCTAATAGAGTGCATTATAATTACATTATCATCTTTCTATTAATTCGGGCAAATACGGAGATTTATCATTTGTGGAAGGAGTCTCCAGTGTGAGTGTCACGAATGTTTCCACCAGAGGGAAGTCTTCAGGAAAGAGGTCAGTCTGCTTTGTGGTTTCTCAGTAAGATGGATGACAAGCTGAATTTTATGTCTTATTAATTTTGAGACAGAGGTTGGTGAGGGAATGGTGGCTTAAAGACCATATGCTATAACATAAGTGATAATGTAAATTAACTTGTCTTGTGAATGTTCAATAAATTCAATAATAACTATAAATGGGGGAAATGCATGATATTCATTAAACAATTATATATATACACTGTATAGGTTTTCCATATTGATCCATATTATGCTGCTCTGTCATGGAATATTTCCCTAAAACATATTTAATTTCATAATTATACTTCCATAAAAAGCAATCTGTTACAGGTTTTGTCCCTGCTATCGCTGTATACTGCAACACACCCTGCAGTGCACTGCATCCAATTTGTTTATACTGATCTTCCCGAGCCAAAGCGAGTCAGATCAGAGAAGCCAGCCTAAGGCAGCTCTTCCCTTCTGTCTGCTTGGCTTAGTGGCAGCAAACATTGCCTTTGGTTCAACAGGACACTATATATATATATATATATATATATATATATATATATATATAAAAAATCTCAGCTGCACTACTCTATTTAAATATCTAAGCACATTGTTATACTAAGTGATTATTGAATAGGTTTGTGTACGGTATATACTGCATATCAGCAGCATCCTAATTCAAAAACTCACCTTTTAATAAGGCTCGTTCATTTTAAAGCAAGAGTTAATGTAGTGTCACCGCAAGATAAGCATGTGATTTCTGCCACCACTTCCATGACAAAATCCGGCATGCAGCTGTGAATAAATGCATTTCGTGAGAAACAAGTGACTAAATTTAGCAGTGATAAGAGACACTACACATGAGCTGAAGCATGCAGCTGTGGTGAAAAAGACATCCAGCCCAGGCCGCTTCATCACAATCACAACTTCATCGCACCTTAGACTGAAAGCCATGACCCATAAAGGAGTAAAAAAAAAAAAAAAAAAAAAAAAACCCTACCTTTGTTTAAGCTTATGCGTTTATGAACTAGAAGAATATGATGCAAAATTTGGTCCTGTATTATTTTATGATTTGTAGGTCGACTTGTTTTCTTAGATTAAATGTGTATTATTCTTGGATTTATGGTTAATAGGAGCGGGAAAGACAGAAAGAGGGAGGGAGAGACAGAAAGAGGGAGAATTACAAATAAGTTAACGCAGGAAGACAGGTGAACAAATAGAGATCGTTTTCCATTTGTGTCTTCATATTCATGCATAAAGTACACTGTGGAAGATTTATCGAATAAATCTACTAAGGCAATACCTTTAGTCAGGCAAGAACCTTGAATTGTAAGCTTAAATTAGTATGCCAACTGTGTGTGTGTGTGCGTGTGTGTGTGTGTGCGTGCGTGCGTGTGTGTGTGTTCATAGCAAACAAAAAAAAATAGGGCTTGGAAGATGGTGGGCAAAATGACCTACTTCACAGCATAAACCAGAGATTACCAGAGTCACGTCTTTACACACATACAGTACACCACACACACACACACACACACACACACACACACACACATAGGCACGCACAGGTAAGGATGAAAAGACCAGGTTATGATCCAACCTAATTTTTTTTACATGTAATGCCAATGGTCTCATATTTATAATAATCATAAAACTCACCAAATATACTCTTTTTTAAAAACAAATATAACACCTAAATATCTCTAAAATGTGTCTAGTAAATTAGATCCTGGATTCTTGCATGCTGAATTTTCTTTTTTCAAACGCAACATTTCAGGGTTTGTAGGTTTAAGTGAACCAGCCTTGACCCCCCCCCCCCCCCCCCCCCTTTTTTTTTCCCAGCCAATCTGCGTACGGACATTGATAATGTCTGGAAAAAATACAGTATAACCCCTTTTAACTCTTTCATTTCTCACCAGATTTTGCAGCTTTTTCAACACGCATTTCCAACAAACAAAACTACTGGGATGAGCAGGGAAGATCTATTGTAATGTACTTGTACGAGGTGTTCGAGACTAGTTTTGTAGCATGCAAACAGATTGCAGCACAAGGCTGCATGCACAGTCACAGTGAGCACTGACCTTCATAAGTCAGTGTGCCAAAAGTCATCCTATGTATACCAGGAGCTGTGCAACTGGTGCGTTTCCGACCACGTGCGTCTGCTATTTCATCATGGACAGCAAGAACAAAAAGCAATTCTGTGTGAAACTGGGCAAATCTGCACCAGAGACGTTTGACATGATTCGGCGAGTTGTTTTGAGTGGCACGTGTGCTTCAAAAGTGGAAGAACACTACCTTTAAAACGTCTGCCAAGAACTCCAGCGCGTGCTGTGGGTGACCAGTCCTTCATGTCGAGGATCATACCGGTAACGAAACCTAGGTGTATGGGAATGACCCTGAGACGAAGCAACAGTCTTCACAATGGAAGAGCTCATCATCTCACGACGAAAAAGGCGAGGCAGGTCTGCAGCTCGACCAAGTGCATGCTTATTGTCTTTATCGACATTCGCAACATTGTGCATTGAGAATTCATACTCAGGGGCCAGATCATCAATAGCGAATTCTACTGACAGGTCTGTGGCACGCGAGTCTCGACTCTTTTTGATACTACATTGAATGCACCACAATTTTGATTCGAGACAGATTTGACAAAAGCCGAACTCTGCATTAAATAAGTGTGAAGATCATCAATAATCATACAGTATATCTTTAAAAATTCATTAAAGGTGGTAAATTTTCCATGCATTCAAGCGCTTGACCTGACATTTAAATTAGATGCGCCTATTGAATTCTCTCATGAATAAGGATAACTCCAGACTACTGCTTATCTTTTAGTCTCTTAGACTGGAGTTTTTTCTATCATATTCGAATGTTAGTGCAATGTACAGTACCATGAGTACGTTTTAGTACTGGGAAAGATCAACATTCTTGTCCATGGGAATTTCTCACGTTCTAATAATGCAGTAAATAAAGACTCGGTTCATAACTATTAGTACGAGAATGAAAGCAGAGATACGCTCACCAAGATATAATATGGCAAAGGTGCCTGAGTAGTAATAAGCGGCTGTGTAAATAATTAATTTAGTGTTTATTAAATTGCAGTAACATTCCAATATGATAAAGAGACCTACAATCTAAGAGACGAAAAGAGAAGCATGGAAGCATAGTCTGGAGTTGTCCGAAGAAAACTTGTTTAATCAAAACTCATTAAAAAAAAAAAATGAATGATGCAATAAATCTTTCTACATGCATTTTGTAAAAAAAATGTCTTATCAATGCTTGGATTACAAGTCGAAAAGGGTAAACTTGTGGTTAAATACCACTAGAGTTAAAATAAACACTTAAGTTCCTCAGTTTTCACCTGACGAATACCTCAAAATCCCAGTGGCGGTACGAGGGGCGTTCAAGTCAAACCAGGACAAGTGATAAAAAATTTCAAGCACTGTATGCCGATGAGACTCGGTGAATGATGTAACCGTTTTAAGGAAGGCCGTACGTCCGTAAATGACAATCCCCGCTGTACACACAATCATTCATGAACACCACTTGCGCATTACAGGAACTCAGATGGGAGTTGTCGTCACATGCCCTGTACAGTCATGTCCAGACCTCACTCCAGGCCATTTCCATATGTTTGGGCCATTACAGGAGTTCCAGGGAGACCTTCATTTAAGATGTTAAAGCAGAGGCATTCTGATCATTGCTCCAGTGTACAGAAGTCAAAAAATTAGCCAAAAGATAATCAGGGTAATTACAGGCAGGAGAGAGAGAGAGAGAGAGAGAGAGAGAGAGAGAGAGAGAGAGAGAGAGAGAGTGAGCGAGAGGTCGTTGGAAAAACTGATATGAAAAAAAGAATGACAAGATATGGCATGAAAACCCAAAATATCTCTTCACTCTTAGAATGCTTCTACTCTCTCTTCCTCTCATCTCTTTCTTTACACGTACGCCTCTTGCATGCTCTCTTTGAACGGTGTTACTTCTGCACAGGTGTCGGTGGCAGCTTTAAGAAGAACGGATCTCGCACCAATTAAAATTTATTTCTAAGCAACATTTGTGCACTCTTCTATTCTGTAAAGTCGATGTATGATAATCAATGATCTATCTAATATGTCTATCTATCTATCAAGATAAATACATGTCAGATTTGAGAATAATGACTATTTTCAAGAGATGCAAAACAAATTATAAACTGATAGAGGTCCTGTGGGCCAGGGGTGTGGGAATGAAGCCTAGGCTGTTCTGTTGGTGTTATACAGGACAACCTACTGTAGGTCAAGTCAAAACCCTATGGCTTGTTTTTATTGGGGCATTCGTAGTGACGTTTGCAGGTAGTGTAAGATGTTGCAAATTTCAGCTAGCGAATCTGCCACCAGCCGCCCAAACTGCCATTGTGGACATTTCTGCTAATCAATGTTCCTTTTAAAAGGAATGGCATGATGTTTTTGGTCCAATACCAAAATGCTATTATATATCCAATACTATTACATGGCATGAAGCATTGCTTTGTGCAGGTTTTAGTAGACTGTACAACACAATACCCAGTAGGAATGCCTCTGTGCAACATTTCAGCATGCAGTGTATGGCAATCTATATACTGTAATCAAAAGGGTCACATAGGCAACAAAATAGCACAGTTACACATGTTCACGTGCTTTTTTTTTTTGGTGCGAGTACACATGAGTGCATTGTACACCCCAAGATCAGGAATGTCAAATGGATAAAACACATTCATTGACCTATTCCGTGTTGCCTGCACAGGTCTGTGCCACTTGAGTTGTAAGGGTTAGAGAGAATGAAAACCAATACAAACTTTAGATTATAATGCATCGTTTACAACAGCGTTCATTATAGATGGCCATGATTTCAGAGGCATGGTCTTTTTATCAGCTTCAACATTCTTCTTAAAACACATTCAGTTCACTCGCAGCAGCCAGTATTTTGCTCAGCTTATACTTTCCATTTACTGATGACATGATGTGATTGGCCTTCTTTTGATGTGACGCATTTAAAAAAAGAATATGTAAGTTCAAAGCTTTTTTAAAAGAAATATAAATAATCATTTAAAAACATTTGTTTGGTTAACACAACTTTGTCTGCCTGAAGAAAATGCATTAATTGGATTGAGCTGAAGCCCAAAAATGGCATTTATTGCATTTTGCAGTAAAACCCATCATATGTTCTTTCATACAAAAGGCATTAGTATTTAACAGACTTTCGAGTCATGTCAATGGCACCTATAAGGAGCTAATAAGACATGTTCGTTAGTTAGTGTGTTATTAAGTAGTATTCAAATATATGCATCTAAGAATCTTCTGTTTGTGAGAGGAAAAGAAGAAAGTCAGACAGAGAGAGACTCACATGGGACTGCACGCAGATAGAGATTTTCCCGTATGACTTGTTGAAGCTGACTGTCCATGCAACCAGGTGTGAAACATTTACTCAGATACAACCTCAGATCCTTACACAGTGTTAAGTCTGTAAGGAAGAAAAGAATAAGAAAGAAAGAGAATTTAAATGGATGTAACATTCCATTGGTTGCCTCCAGTTGTTGTTGTAATTACAGCTATGAGGTGGTACTATGGTATACTGAAGGATATTTACAAGCATTCCATAAGTGTCAACGGCTTTTGGTGCCAATTACATAAAATTCATGCAAAGATCCATAAGTATGCAGTGTTTTTCAAGACCTCTGCAATTCTGACTGATGGCAGCCCATTCCTGCATAATCAATACTTGGAGTTTGACAGAATTTATGGCTTTTTGTTTGTTTTCAATGAGATTAGAGTCTGGGGAGTTATGGGGAGTTTCCTCATAACCTTCCTTCTCCCAACCATCCAAGAACAGTTTGGTGATGAACAATGGCTTTTCCAGCATGATGTAGCGCCTCACCATAAGGCAAAAGTGATGAAGTGGCTCAGGGAAGAAAACATCGAAATTTTTGCTCCATGGCCAGAAAGCGCACTAGACATTAACCCCATTGCGTCCTTGTGGTCGATCCTCATGAGGCAGGAGAACAAAAACCCACACGTTCTCCAAGCACCAAACTCCAAGATTTGATTATACAAGAACGGGCTGCCATCAGTCAGGATGTGGCCCAGAAGTTGATTGACAGCACGCCAGGGCGAATTGGAAAGGTCTTGGAAAAGGAAGATCCTTTTCCAAGTCTTCAAATATTGACTCTTTGAATTAATTTTATGTAATTGTCAATAAAATCCATTGCCACTCACGAAATGCTTGTAATTATCCTTCAGCATACCATAGTAACATCTGACAAAAAGATCTAAAAACACTGAAGCAGCAGACTTCAAATATAAAATGAATAAATTGTGTCATCCCCGAAACATTTTGCCCACGGCTGTACTTTAAATGTAACCCTAGGCCAAGAGATAATTTATCACATCAATATTATATTTATACATGACTTTGAAAATGTATGAATTGCTGTTCGACTCATGCTGTACTATACTATTGTATTACTACTTGCAGTACGTAGCCTGTGATCACAAACACGATTTCACCTGGGCAAGCCAAGCATTCTTGTAAAAATATTGTAAAATGAGGTTGGAATTTGGTTGTTTCGACACTTTTTTTTAATAAGAACAAATCTAAACACAGATTCTGAATTTTATCAGACAACATTGCAAAAAAAAAAATCTAATGTTAGACTATAACAATAAGGATGGCATATGAATTCAAATGAGGCTTATAAAAGCTGTTTGGAAAGTTTTCATTTGCAAATAAATAAGAGAAACGTGTCAAAATACTTGTCTGTAGTAATTGCAATTGGGGATCATAGTGGCACAGTGGGTAATGTCTCCGCTTCACATGCTCCAGGGAGCCTGATTAGATCCTGAGCTTTGGTTACTGTCTGTGTGGTGTCTGTTGGATTGTTTTCACTTTCAGGTTCTTTAGTTTCCACCCACCTCCCAATAACATGCTGGTGGGTGGATTGGCTACTTTAAATTATGTTTAAATTGCCCTAAGATGGACTGCCATGGCATCCAGGCTCTGGATCCATGGCAACCCAGACCAAGATAACGTGACTACTCAAGATGAACAAGTAACATTACATACGCTTCACATGGCAGATAGAGATTACTGCTCATTAAATAAATGAAATAAACATTCAAAACAGAGCCAAATATGATACAAATATATATTATCATTACCTAAAACTGATATATATATATATATATATATATATATATCCATGGTTTATGAGTTAGAACGGAAATCATAATTACATTCCTGCAGTTTCTCCGCACTATTCATTTGTATTGCAGCACTTTATGAACTCTCGCGACAAGCCACAAGGTTGTTATCGAGAGCCTGCATCCCTTTCGACCCTGTCAGAATGACGGACAGTACCCACCATGAGACAACCCCACCCCTGACTGAGACAGCATAAGCTCTGCTAATAAAACATATTTCAAAGTCACGAGAGAACATTAATACTGACATCAGTCAGACACACACATGCAGAAAATCTTAAAATCTTAAAATATGCTGCATGTCCATCATTCCTTTATGCTGAAAAGTGTCATTTATAACATTTTTCCTTTCAAATACATATGTAAAACATACCAGCAACATAAGGCTCTATAATCAAATTCTCTTCCTGTGCTTTAAAAAAATAAGCTTGTTAGATACGTTTCAGCAGAGACAATTCATATTGATCCACACACAAAAATAGCCAAAAAAAAAAAAAAAAAAAAGAAAAGAAAAGAAAGAAAGCTTCCTCTAGCAGGTTAAGTTTAAATGCTTTGATACTATGATAGCCATGGACATAAAGACATCCACTGTACACCGAGAGGTGAAGTGAATAACGTTGATTATCTCGTTACAATGGCACCTGGAAGTATTAAGCAGCAAGTGAATATTTTGTCCCTGAAGTTGATGTGTAAGGATTGAGTGACTCTGACAAAAGCCAAACTTTGATGGTCCGAGCAACTCCAAATCCGCAGCTCTTGTGGGATGTTCCCAGTCTGCAAAAGCAGTCGAAGGAAGGACAACCGGTCAACCGGTCAACCAGCGACAGGGTCATGGGCAGCCAAGGCTCACTGATGCACGTGGAACGTGGAATGAAGACGTATATATCCCATATATTCTGATCCAATAGAAGAGCTCCTGGAGTTTAAATTGCTGAAAGAGTCCTGATAGAAAGGTGTCAGAACACACAGTGCATCTCTGTTTGTTGCGTAAGGGGTTGACCAGTCTGGGCGCCAATGCTGGCCAGTGTCTACCTCCAAAGGCCCCTACAGTGGGGATGTGATCATCAGAACCGGACCACATAGCAATGGAAGAAGGTGACCTGGTCTGATGAATCGAATTTTCTATTACATCTTGTGGATGGCCAGATGTGGAGGCAGTGTGAGACTCAGGGCAAGGTTCTGCTGGGAAAGCTTGGGTCCTGCCATTCATGCGGTTGACACATGCCACCTACAGTAGCAGACCTAAAGGCTTGGTGCCAGATACCGCAGCATACCAGACGTCTAGTGGAGTCCATGACTCGACTGTTCAGGGCTGGTTTGGGACCTACTCGATATTAGGCGAGTGGTCATAATGTCAAGGCTGATCAGTGTTCATATTATATAACTGCTTTATTGTTGTAAGTCCCAATTAATGACCGTTGCGCAGGATGGGCAATTTAGCGTACCTAATTTGCATACTGCTGGCTCAGTATAAACATGTTGTGCATGTCTGCCTCCTGTCACCATATGGCTGAATCAGTGGTATTCCGCCACGATGTTTATTATTCTGGTTTTACATTGCGCAGCGCATTTGTGGGCCGCACGCGCTTCAGGTGGTGAGTTTACATAAATACAGTATAAGCACGACTGAGAACTGAATAATCCAGTATTTCATTTTACTCACCTTGGAACTGCATACGGTTCTAAGGCTCCTGTTAATCCCTCTCATTATAATGTAAATGCCTGCGCCTCAGTCACTCACTAAAAGGTCCAAAATGTACACAATGCCTCAAGGCTGGATTAGTATGCATAAGAAATGCAACAGTTTTTGGAACGTCTGAAATGAATCGTAATCCCTGGACCGAGGCCTAGAGAGGTGAGAGATTGTGATAGATTTATTCATAGAGAGAAAGCGATAAAGAGGACCACTGAGGAAGAGCTGGTAATCAATCTTAGCTGAGAGGGCAGCAGGGAGTCACGGTCAAGTGTAAAATATTGTTCTGCGCAAATGTAACTGTTGCAGCAGTGGCTACACGGGGACAAACGGTAAACAAACCACTCTGGTGCATGATCAAGACAAAATCCTGCTCATTATGTTGTTTCTGTGAATAAAACAAAATTTGATGACAAAAATGGAACCAAATTGTAAGCAAACAATATCACAGTTGATATGGCTAGAGATCATTTTATGAATCATTATGTATTTAGTTAAATTCGGGCATTACCTGGTGTAACAGTCTTGATGCGAACAGGATGGGGGCAGGAGTTGAGCACGCCACGTACGTCACCTAAGGTCATCCCCAGAACAGGCGTCCCTCCGATTTCCAAAATGATATCGCCAACTGTGATCCCACCTGCCGGCGCAGCTGTGACGAACGGAAACTCGCCGTAATCTGCGCCGCCACCGATGGCCACACCCAGTTCTCCCGAGCTTCCCAACAGAGGAACGAAGCTCTCCTGCACCTTCGATCGCCAGTGCAGCTTCTTCACGACCACCTTAGCCATAGCAATGGAACTGAGGGAAAAAAAAGGAGAAGAAATGACAGTTTGTTTTAAAATCCATATTTCATATTTCATAATCCATATCATCAGGTAATAAGCAGGTAGAGGTGACAGGAATAACTGATTATCTAATTACAGTTGCACCTGTAAACAAGCGGCATATATTAGGCGGCAAGTAACAATCGGCTTTCAAAAGTTGATGTGTTGCAAGCTGAAAAAATGGACATAAGTGTGAAACAAGCATCTCCAAAACAGTAAGTCTTGTGGGGGGTCCCAGTACGTAGTAAGGACAACCGGTAAACCGTCACTAAGATCAACCAGGAAGGGAAGACTATCCTGTCTGGTCCGATCCCAAAGGTAAGCCCCTGTAGCATGTGTCCACTGCCAAAAGGGTATACAGTGGCCACATAACCATCAAAACCCAACATGGAGCAATGACAGTAGTGACGCTGCAAAAACAGTTCAGGAACAGTTTGAGGAACATGACAAAATGGTGATCAAGCATCTGTGGGACATCCACCTAACGTCTTGGTGCTAGATGCAGTACACGACACATCTACATAGGTCTTGAGGATTCCTTGCCTTGACTGGACAGAGCTTTTTTGGTGTGCACAATGGCGGATCTCGCTTTAGACCATGAAACCATAAATAGGAGCCTGCATAGATCTTAAAATAATATCATGAAGCCAAAAGCCAGGAGAGCTAACCTTTAGATAAAAATACATAAGCCATGGGGTCAATGTCAATGTCAAGCCCGACCAGCATTTTAAAGAGCTCTTTCATTTGCATGCATTTTCCGAGGCACGATCGGGGCTTGGCAGACGAATCAGCAGATGTGCACTCCGCATGGGGTGGATTTAACACTGCCCGCACTTTATTCCTCATCAACTGTATGATTTACGATTAAGGAGTAATACCAAGAATAAGAACACGTGTCGTGTTTATGTTGTTTACTCTCTTTAGTCTTAGAGATTTCCCCAAACCGACATCTTGACCTTAATACTGGGTTTACATTTATACATGAGGGAAAGATGTCAACATAACGTCTCAGGTGTTTTATTACACCATTCTCATGTCACACGTGCATAATAGCAAATTGTAAGGTTTTATAATACAGTATGATAGAGGCACTTTCATATGCCTCTATGCCCATGGAATAACCCCCTCATTGCGCTATACTGTATGTGGTGCATATAGTCTGTGTACAGAAGAAATACACGTATAAACAGCTGGAACCCCTTTTGTTTAACCAAAAATGCAATTGTGTTTCCTATCGTCCGTCTGTCTCCGGGTCTCTCTATGACATACATGCCGCTAATGAATTGTTCTTTTGATGTACTGTACATGATACAGGAGACCTGGCCAAAAGCTTAAATATGCTAATGATAAACTTAGATCATCAGTGTGTGTGTGTTTGTCCGACTCTCACGAGTGTTCAGGCTCAACCGGAAGGTGCGTCGGACCAGCAATAATTCTTCTTTCCTTCTTATTCATCTTAAAACTTAACAATGGTGCACTCTTCTTAAACCTAGCACAAATGATTCCTTCCGTCAGATGGTGGTCAGATGGTAGAGTTTAAGATCTTGTTTGTTTATGCAAGACCAACCTGCGTCCCGTTATGAGACGTCCAATGTTTGCAAAATACAACCACACACGGGCGTGCCTAAAGGACCTCAGAGTAAAAGGTAGCAGGCTTGTAGAAGTTCCACAAATCTTCAAGTCAATTATAATCAAGTCAGTAAGCCGTGACCTGTGAGTATGGTAGGCTGTGAAATTTGTCCAGCGTTGTCATTCACTATGACATTTGGGCCGCTCAATATCACACGGGAAATGTCACGCGTGAGCCACAGTGACTCAGCGAGATCGATCAGACTCAGCAAAGCGTCCGTTTCTGCCATGAGGCGGATCCTCGGACGGCGTGACGCACTGCAGTGCTGAAGGACTTCCAGCGTTCGTGGGAAAAGGAGGCAGATGAAAGTGACAGTTGGCCACACCAGCATGAGGGGCTGGTGCAGTTGCCATGAGACGCTAGAGATGTGACAGTATGAGAACAGCGCTGTCACTTCAAGCCCTCGCCGGCCCGCCGCTATAAACAAGTGTGAGCGGTGGCCAACTTTAGCGGAATGAACAGAAAGGGATGATAAAAAGATAACGAGACGCAAGGTAAAAAAAAAAAAAAAAAAAAAACACCTTAGAGGTTAGAGGTCAAATGAAATGGGATAAACTGCCAGGACGTCAACGCCAGCTCAATTCCAGAGCGGAAAAGCATCACAGAATGCACAACAGGCTGAAGCATGAGACAAGAGCAGAAGACCAAATCGGATTTCACTTGTCATTTTAAACTATATTCACTCATCCTTGATCTCATCATGTGTTTTATGTTGTTTCTCTCTAACTCTAAATGACACGCTGACCATTTCCACGTCCAATTTGAAAATCCTTCGAGCATGGTTCCGTTTCTTTACGTGACTCACACACAGCATTTTGTTTCCAACATAACACAGCAAGCGCCGTTAGCTCGACCTTCAAAAACGAACCGAAACTCATCCTCGGACACTTTCATGATCTAGTGTGTTCTAAGCCAACGCAGGTACTGTACATACAAACTGGGGAAAAAAAGGACCAGCAGGAGACACAATCAGTTGACCTGACCCCGAGCCAGAGGAAGAAATGATAGAAACGGATGCGTGTGCACGCCCCCTCAGGCCACCCTACCACCAGGCTTAACGAGGCTAATTACACAGCTTGAGGAGCAGCCAAGGAGACATGACTAATTCTATACTCTTTGGTCGATTGGTCATCCATCCGACCCCGCCTCTTGTAGATGCGGCACCTGATAGGAGGAGAGTGTTGTTGTTTTTTTTTCCTTTCTAGTGACTACAGAGACAGAGATAAATTGAGCCAGGCACCGTGCCGACTGCTGCTGGCACAAAGAGAGAGAAGTCCTGCGTATGACCTTGGAAGCTCAGGTGTCTGTAGACAGAGAGGCAGAATAGAAGTACAAACACACACACACATACACAAGGAAGGCATACATGTGGCCCTGACAATGTTTTCACTATGCATGTGGCACAGCTGGAAATTTTGCTGGATTTGATATTGAGTGAAAGCACAGTCGATAGGTGGGGTGATTTGTTAACACACACACACACACACCTTCCACATATCTCCTCCCCACTTTTCACTGTTCTGCCAAACTGCTGTTTATCACATACATCAGTGGGTATTTCAAAGAGCTAAGGGCTTTTTTACTCTAAATATCCAACCTAATAATGCAAAAGAAAAAAAGTCACGTAAATAAAGGATACAGTGTATAAGGTAGTGCCCATTCTTTTGATTCTATGTTTTTTGTGTGTAGAAATATAATAAAAGTCATCTGATCGTAGCCAGTATTCATCTTAGTATTAGGCAAAAACAACCTCAATCTTCATTCAACAAAAATGAAACCAAAAAGGAAAAAAAAAAAATGCAGGCAATACTAAGTCCTCTTTTACTGCTTCCACATGATTAATCATCCCTTGATTAATCGATCATCAGCAGGTGTACAGACCTCTATAAAAGCAAAGGTTTTGGCAGTTTGCTAGTCTGGAGCATTCAGGTGTGGGTTAACACAGCGCCTGGAGGGAACGACATAAGCACTGGTCTTAGAGAAGCAACTGTTTCTGCACATTACTGGAAAGAGTTATAACACCATTTCCAAACATTCTACAGTGAGAAAGATTATTCACAAGTGGAAAGTATTCAAGACAGCTGTCGATCTTCTCAGGAGTGGATGTCGCCTGCACATTCACCCCAAGGTCAGGCCGTGCAATGCTCAAAGGAAAACATTATTAGAAGACGACTGAACAAGTACAATTAGGTTGGAAGGGTTGCCAGAACAAACCACAAGGCTTCCTATGGACGGATGAGATCAAAGTGGAGTCGTCTGGTCCTATTGCCCAGTGCCATGATCGGGGAAAAGCAAATAGCACTTCAGCAGAAGCACCTCATACCCTCTGACAAGCACAGTGGTGGAGGGGCACCTGGGCACCTTGCAGACATTGAGTCTGTCTGTATCCTAGAGGCAAACCTAAGAACATTGGACAGACAGCTAAAGATTGGTCTAAATTGGGTCAGGACAATGAGTCGAAAGCACACCATTAAATCTATAACAGAATGCCTGAAAAAGACAAAGGTTTTGGAATAGCCTAGTCAAAGTCCAGACCTCAACCCAACTCAGGACCTTAAGAGAGCTGTGCATAAGCGAATGCCCAAAAACCTCAATGAACTGATGCAAGAGGAATGGGTAAAAAAAAAAAAGGTATACAGTATCTTCTTGTTCGTCTGAGGTTGTATACTGAGACCGCTGTGATACGATGACTTTTATCATGTTTTTACACCAATTATGTTCCATTTATAAAATAGACAGACAAATCCATCTCTGCTGGAAATCCCTAAAAAAAAAACTTTCTCTGATATTAACATTAACATCTTTGGATTGTCCTAAGAATCAGTGAAAAACAAAAAACACCTTTCATTTTCACCACACCAGGATACATGGCACTCTGCAGTCAAAATTAATTAGGCTCTTTTTTTGCCTCCTTCTTTTATCAAATTTTTTTTATTGCCCGAGTGGTTCATGTGCCAATTTCCACCTGCAAACCACCACGCTATCACACAGCTACCAACCAGAGAGGGTGAAAGCTAGTGGGTGGTACGCTCCCTTCAAAGCAAGTAAAGCCCCTGCATATTTTTCACCTGCTGCTTTTTGGCCAGCTGAACCCGAGCAGGGATTTCTGGTTGTCAAAACGTTGCGTGACGTTACAAACGGCAGGACAAGGTTGAGTTAAGTACGTGATGATGAGATATACTTTGAAGGAACTTGCTAAACGCACCATTAACCAAACTTAATACCAAAACAACAGCCTGAGCAAGACTGGGGTCACACACACACAACAACTGTGACTTTGGTAATCGACAATATGGTTCTCCATAGAGATCAGATCAATTAAACTCTATCTCTATCTGCTTAATGCTCCATGTGATGAATTATTTATCTGGTTCATCATCATAACACGCTTGAAACATCACGACATGTCCCTTAGCGTTTCTCTACCAGTGCAGCAGGGTGCGGCTTGGCAAATTAATCGTGATCTCGCATCAATCACGAGCGTCTTGTCATATCTAAGGCTTAATACGGTTCCCCTTCTTGGAAAGGCACCTTACAAGGCGAGTACAAGTCGAGCTAAAATTAGTGCAGAGCCAGTCATCATAGAATGATCCTGAGTCTTGACCCACTTCAGTTCGTTTGTCTTCTTCTGATGGACATTTCATATTCATCATACTATATGATATGACAAGTACAATCCTTCCTTTTTCATACTTACTGTTGCATCATATTTACTTTGGTTGCTTCCTGCCCTATATAGGGTAAAACAAAATGCTGTAGTGCACCCTATCTAGTGCTTTATGAATGAAACAGAATTTGTGATTTAGACACAAAAAATGTCTTTATAATGTTGTTGTTATTCCGCCATTCTATTGCGAAAAAAAGGAGCTTTTTGCGAAAGTATTGGCACCCTTGTGTTGACTCTGCTCTTAGCTTTCATACCACTAGTACCCTAAACATTTTACAATTAATATAAATCTTTTTTTTTTTTTTAATACTTGTGCGAGTGACTACAGTGGGTACCACTTAACAACCTCCAAAGAACATGAGCTACGGCAAGAAAAGGTGTTAGGACCACTGGTTTGAGGACACACCTGCGCATACTGAAATAACATCGGTCACACTCCATGCAGTGAAAATATTGGACGATTTTGGTATCTGGAGTAAAAGTCTCGCTCTCTCTCTCTCTCTTTTCCTTTTCAGTATAAAGGAATGTTATTCATGCAATAAACACACTGCCCAGTGCTATCATACATCTGTCACCCTCGGCTTGGTAATAATAAATGATTCTTTCCAGCCAACATGGGAATTGAACTGAAAACATTTTTTTTTTTCAAATATGCTTCCAGTAAAGGTCATTGAAGGTCATGGAGGTGTTATGTGCTTTCCTGAAGAAAGCTTCTTTCATTAGACTCGCATGAGACGTATCAAGACACTGCAGCTAGTGTAAAGATGTAACAAAGGGTATTGAAAATGCTAACGCTTAAGGTCAGAAAAGAGCTGAGCGCCTCATATCCGTTTACGCGTCCTTCCTTACGTCTCTGTGAGCTGTTTTTTTTTTTTTTTTTTTATGTCCCGCAGTCTGCCAGGCTATGTCTACAGTGAAATACTAACACACAGACAAATATGATATAGTTGTTTATTAGTTCCAGCCCATCAGTGATATCTACATATCGTATATATATATATATATATATATATATATATATATATATAATAACAGCTTGTAAGTGCTATTAGAAGTGTTAACGTCATTGTGTCTTGGTGCAATACTTGAATTTGCTGTGTGAAATGGAAAACTTCCCCAGATTTTTAAGTCGGTATTTGATTAGATGCGCTTTCCACCTAAGTCTGACTAGAGCCAATTACTTTGTAATTGTCGGGTGCTAATTAACCTTTCCAGCATTTACTAGCTCTGTGAGCAGACGGATTAAACGAAGAAAGATAAAGAGATTTCCCTTTCGAGAAAAATATATAATTGGAACTAAATTAAGCAATTTGTAGATAAATGCGGCATCGCTGATAAACTAAACGTGACAGTTACGAACGGCGGCGATCAGATTGCGCTAGCAACCGCTAAGTTAACAGGGGGGGGCGGAAAAACCTGTGTCCTTTGATTTATGAATTTCACACTAGAGAACGGCACCTCTGAGAACAGCTTTTAAGATCTAGGGGAGGGGAGTTAATGTGCATAATCCCCTTAACAGTTCGATTGTAAATGAGGCTCTTTCACAGCAGTAAAAGAGTTTAGTGAGATTTGTAAGAAAGGACAGAGCCTGTCTGCTTTTACAGGATTCATCAGACCTGCTTCTCAAGAAGGCTGAGCATTATAATTATACAGTATAATGTTAATATCATGACATTTCTGAGGAGCACATACTGCATTTGTTTGCAACAATGCACATGTTCTTCCTATTTAGTGATAAATACTGTATATATTTTTGCAACTCCAGGGTCCGGGTTCGATTCCCAGCCAGGTTTGATTCGCATGGAGTTTGCATGTTCTCCCTGTGTGTGGTTGGTTTCCTCCGGGTACTCAGGTTTCCTCCCACAGTCCAAAGACATTCAGATTAGCCTAATTGGCACACTCGTGTATATGAGTGTGTGTATGCCCTGCGATGGATTGGCACCCTGTCCAGGGTGTACCACGCCCTAAGTCTCCTGGGATAGGCTCCAGGCCCCCCCGTGACCCTGAATACAGAATAAGATGAGTGATTGAGTGAGTGCTGGGTATTTTATCTGTACTTATGCCTTTATCTTGAGCGCATACAACCACATTTGAAAGTACCACATACTGTACGTTTATAATTCAGTGTAGCCAATTCTAGCATGTTTTAGAAGGTACAGTACTTGGAAACCGAAGAAACTGGAATCTCATGTTTTTCCTGTTTTCCAGAGACCTAAGGAGAACATGAAAATGCACACATGAGCTCAGGTTTGTACTGTAGCTTGGAGCTGTAAGGCAGCACTGCTACCTATTACATCACTAGTCTGTTCTCATTTAGTCGTTAGATATTACAGTACATTTTCAAAAAAGTATCAGATTTTTAGAACAGCAACACTACTGGGTTTTTTTTTCTTTTTCTTTTTCTGGCAACCCTATACACCCTTCTAAATATCATGTATCATATTATAAAAAATCTCTCAGAAAGCCCTTAACTCTCATAGGCTTTTCATCAGGAGGACGCTAGATGTCAATCAAACAAAGGGGCGGGACGTAAAGCTGCGATAAATAAATAAAATAACCAATCCCTTTTTATATCTCTTTAAATTGTGATGATTCATCTAGCTCAAATAAAACGACTATTCATTATGTAACATGATAAAATCATCATTAATTTATCAATTTCAGATTAAAAATGTCACAAATTTAAATGTCAAATTTCTTTCTTGGTCATTTATAGTAGAAATCACACACGAAAGTCATGCAACTGAAAATCAGGTCCAGCCTTTACATTTTACAAATATGTAATATAAGAGAGATGTGATCTCTTTAAAAATTTCCCAACTTTGTGAAATGAACTTTTCTTCAATTAATATGCATACATTTATAATATTTCTTTTTGAGCCACAGTCACATCTGCAAAAAAAGGATCTTTATTTTAGTGACCATATATGGAGCGCAACATATCTACAAAAGGCAGAGGAACATCAATCCGCAGATGAATTAACTGACAGATGTTCTATCCGAAGTTCTATCTTATTGCTGCTTAAAAAATAATAATAAATAAATAGTTATTTAATTTCTTACACCATGCATGAAATGTTCACACATCACATAATAAAATCAATCCAGTAAAACCCAAACAAAAAAAACATTAGGTAAAAGGCATGAAGAACTTGGAATGTCTCCAACATAATGTGGCTTCATTTCTAATCATCTCATCAGCATTAATAGCGCACCAAATATTCCTGCTTAAAAGTACTAATGATGAGGCTTTGTGAAATTTATAACAGTAATATGAACTTCTTTGAAGTATCTTTGAAGTGCATACACAGGCTGATAACATCTATCTCTGACCATCTTATTCCTCTAAACTTGTTTCTATACAATAGGTTGCGTCCAGCGAAAGTCTGTTTGTGTTTGTGTGTGTGTGCGATCCCAGACTTTTTTTTTTTTTTTTTTGGTCTTCTTATTGCATGAGAGAGCCTTCTGACAGTTCATCTGTTATGAGAGAATGGGAAAAAGAGAGAAAGAGAGAGAAAGAGAGAGAGAGAGAGAGAGAGAGAGAGAGGTGAGCGAGACAGAAAGAGAATGATTACTGCAGGGTTTCTCCTGAGAAATTGCCAGAGATGTTAATGATTTGACTTGCACTGTTGTCTCTTTGTTGCTGGTGCCTTTATTTCATCTTTGAAATTTCTTTTGTGGGATCCGTCTGGGGCCAACCTCCCTCTCTTTTCCTCTCTCTCTCTCTCTCTCTCTCTCTCTCTCTGTTGAAGCATAGGGCTCCATGAGACCACTGAAGGTGTGCTGTGGTATCTGGCACCGAGACATTAGCGGGAAATCCATTACGTCCTATAAGTTACGAGGTGGAGCCTCAATCGATCGGACATGTTTGTTCAGCACATCCAACAGATGCTCGATTCAATTGATAGTTCGGGGGAATTCGGAGGCCGAGTCAACTCCTCGAACTCTATTGAGTGATTTTCCTCAAACCATTCTTGAACCATTTTTGCCGTGTCGCAGGACGCATTACCCTGCTGAAAGTTGCCAAAGTAACATCCATGTGAATGCCAGGACACTAGGTTTTCAAGCGGAACATTGCCCCAGCATCACTCGCCTCTATTGGCTATTGCCTTCTTCCAATCGTGCATCCTTGTGCGATCTTTTCCCCAGGTAAGTGACGCACAATCACCATGCTGTCCACACCATTTAAAAGAAAATGAGATGCACCAGGCCTGACCACTTTTTTTTTTTCCAGCTCCATGGTCCAGCTTATTGTAGGCACTTTCTGGAGTGGACAGAGGTCAGCAACGGGCACTCACTCTGACCTTGCTGTCTAATGTATCCCACTCTTTCACAGGTGCCATCGTAACCAGATAATCAATGGTATTCACTTCACCTGTCAGTGGTTTAAATCTTATTGCTGATTGGTGTGTATCCTTTACTCTGACTGCATAGCGATTTGGCAAGAGCGACTATTGGATTAAGCGCATAAACAGATTAAGGGATGTTGACTTTTGTACCGGGATCTAATACATTAGATGTCCTTGTGAACTTGGGTTTGAATAATCATCGTAATGCGTTTGCAAAAGCTCTGCAATAATGTCTAATAATAAAGCTCAGATACGAGTGACTGTGTAATTCCGAAAGAATTAGGACTAAATTTAGAGAATCTGAATAGACGCGTATTGGACTTCATTCATCATGCTGAATACAAATGAATTTATTTACAACAAGCTTGCAGGGGTGTTCCCGTTCGTCATTCAAATGTGTTGTTCATGAAAACCTAGTTGTTTTTTAAAAATCTGGCTTAAACTCACATGAACCTAAAACTAAACCAAGCTTGACTTGACTGTTGTCCGGTCGTATAACTTAACTGGATTTAACTGGCAGAACTCCAGTTATACATAACAACCATATAAATGAATATAGTCAAAAACTATTAATTCGACTTAGACAAACAATAAAGATCACAAAGGCAAAGGGAGTACAAGGGGGACCGGGCACTGGGATGTGAAGAAGCGGTGTACAATTACCATAATGGCCGTGTTATTCTGAGACATGGCGAGGTCAATAAACAAGTCAATGGCTATATGTGACCATGGTAGCTGTGAAGTGGGCAAGTGGAGTAGATTGACACGTGACAAGTTGGACTTGAAGATGTCTTGCAGCGTATATAACAGTATACTAGGCTTTCACGGGGCGCAGAATCTCTAGCGATTATACCTTGCGAGTCTCTGTAGCTTGTTTTTGTTGACGTCTCTTCCTTGTTCCAACCTGTATCTGACTGCTGTGACCCTGATCATCCTCCACTGGCGGAGCTTGGAAGTCAGCCAAATCGTCTTCAGTTACCAACGACCTTCAATCTGTCGCAGCCGCCCAGCCACATGTATGCTTCTCAGTGTTAGCCTGCGTTAGGGAACTGATTCACTGTGTTGAAAGAATTCATAGCGCATGCAGGGGCGGCGAACTCATAAATACACTAGGCACGTTGTTGCTGAGTGCTTTAAAGTGGATCTGTTATGTTCACTTTTTAGTCATAAGGGTGTACAAAGATTTTTGTCCCTTTTTTTTTTTGGTTTTGTTTTTTTGCATTAGACGGCTTAAACGAGCTAGACAGATTTCCCCCTATTGTGACCTCATATAAGACAAGGCTTGTTGCTCAGCTCTGCTGTTCATTGTCAGGGCGTGGCTGCTGCTTAAACGTAGACATTGAAATGACGACAGAGTTTGAGGTGTTTAAAAAAAAAGCATTATATGAGGGTTATTTCAGCTGGAGCACTAACAGGCACACTTTATGGCAGCTCTGAGAGCCATGTTGACTTGTTCTGGGAAAAAAAAAAAAAAAAGTTAAATATGGGATGTTAAAAACACATGGAGATTCCTGATGGATTCCTTGATGGATTCCTGTAGCCCTTATCTTCTCTTGATAATATTTTTGATGTAGCATATCGTACTTGAGATCCTTAATATGCGTTCCTGCTTAGCATTTTTTGCTGTTGTTGCCATATTTGAGCCAGTATGGATCAGGGTCGACGCTAGTAACCCGTATTGTGATACTACTGTAGCATAGTGTAATGTTTGGTTATCCAGCATCATTGCTGATCATGAAGGTACTTGGGGAAAGTTCCTGAAGATTTTGTAAAAACATGAATAAATAACGACGGGAATGAGAAGCAAATGTCATCAATGTACTCAGGCACACGTATGTATGTATGTATGTATGTATGTATGTATGTATGTATGTATGTATGTATGTACACTGGATGAGATACTGTCCAAATCAATCGCTGCTGTGGCTAAAAGGAGTATACACGAGTCGTGATAGTGACGATCGACTTTCATCTTCTACAGTAATCTCATGAGACATCACTGGGACGTCTCCTCATCGTTGCCTGCTGTTTTTGGGAAAGCAGTCAGCCTTGTTCTTCCTCCTAGACGTAACATTCACAGATGAATCCTGTGATGACGGAATATAAATATAGCAGCGGTGCAATTAAAAGCTTGTAAAACCTTCTAATTTATCAGGATTTAACATGGGCGGTTGTTCAACAACACCAATTACGGGACGTACATCAGGGGTAATTGAGGCAGCCGTCAGTGATTAACAGCTCCGGAGCAAGAGGATGACGGATAGATCTTCTGAAAGATTGAGTGACTGCAGACTCAAATGGTTTAATTGGACTTGAGATGTAAAACGAAAAAGGGAAATGTGAAATAGTAGGGCAAGAGAAAGAAAAACTATGCTTGGGGCTTTGGGATGGAAAAAAAAAGAGCAGAGATGGAAGGGTGAAACTAGAGGAGGGAGGCTTGGCCTGCGAGCCCCCAGCATGCTGTGCTAGGTCACAGTGCAGTAACCCGAGTGAGAGGGAGATTGTGCTGAATCAGTCCCCATCACTGAAGGTGACCCTCTCAGCTTCCCTGTTTCTCTCTCCTCCTCTATCATTTCTCCCTCCCACATTCTTCATCTTTATCAACCCTTTACTCCCTTGTTCCTGGCCTGAATACTGCTTCGTGCCTTCGCTTCATCTTTGCCATGATCGCTGTTTCTGCCCATCTCTCTTTCTCCGTCTCTCTCTCGCTCTCTCTCTCTCTCCATCACAGCCTCACTTGTGCTTCCCCTGCTTGTCACCTGATATTGATCCTCGCCCCCCCCTCCTCCCCTTCTTTTCTAGCCCACCGTGCTAGCTTCCAGCCTCAAGGCCACATACGGGTCTATCTGCTTGTAACAACTTTATCAGGTTGCCGCTTCGCAGCCCGGCTATAAATATCCGCCCGAGGCTGTGCAATCCGTCAGAGGGTTTGATTTATAATTGGAGTCGGACCACGAAAGTTGTCCCACCCGCAAGGCTCATTTAGATGGGCTAATGAAGAAAAGGGGGAATCGGCTCAGGCGGTTGCCACGACAGACAAAGTTTGAGCGGTGCAGTGCATCGATCACCTTCATGTGGGAACATTCGTTAACGTTGGATTGCAAGATGATTCATAAGTTCTTAAATAGTCGCATCAGATTTGGGCAAATTTACAGTTTGTAAAACGCATACAAGACTTTAAATTAAACTCACTCCACTAGAAATTAAGATGGAATGAATTAATAATATGGTATGGGGTTTAAATGTATTTATTCACAGGTGCTGTACTGAACATTATTTAACATTACTTTTCCTATGTCCCATATTTGTATTACTTTATTACGGCAGATTTGTTATTACATTCAAATTGGAAAAAGTCCAGGGAAGTTTCCACAAACGATCCCGTCCCTGGTGTCGTCCCAAAATCCTGTGTTTGGCTTAAAATACTGGAACATGATTTGGTCTTGTGCTGTTGTAAAGCATGATTATTTGCACTTCCAGCTCAAAACCAGCCTGACCACTCTCTTTTAACCTTTCTCAACAACAACAAAAACAAAAAGCTGTTACCACCACAACACTACTGAACCACCGACTGGATGTTTGTTGTTGTTGTTGTTGTATGTCACATCATTTTCTGTAAACTGAGCTCATTGTGTGTGACAGTCCCAAGATGTTCTCAATTTCTGGAATAGATCATCAGTACCAACAACCACGCCAAAGTCACTGAGCCGCATGGATGGGAATCACCAGGGTCGTCCCGAGACGATATTACTGCGATACCTCTGTGCCGATTTGATTTGCATTGCAATTCTGCACGTATCATGATTTTACAAATATCCCAATTTTTTTTCAGATTTTGTTACAATTCTAAACAAACTTATGATATTTTTCCCTACCACACCGGATGCTGGGTTGCCTGCCAAAGTAGAAACAGTTTAGATTGCACCACCTGTAGGATTATAGAGGAACTGCAACATTTGACTACTTCAACCATAAACATACAGGGCAGTACAGTACAGTGGTACCTCACATCCAAATATCATCCGTTCCGGAGGCGGGTTGTTAAGGCGAAATTTTTTTATTGCAAGATGATTTTCCCATAGGAAATAATGTAAATGCAGATAATCCATTCCAGCCACACAAAATTATTACTAATAACCAATTTCCAACACTATAATCATATTTTTGCATATAAAAACGATCAAAACATCAAGACATGTAAATGAAATAAATTATGAAATAAATTAAACATTAAACCTCATATAACCTTGATTTATGATTCCTCTTGGCACCGGCTGCTTTAAAAACGAAAATGAAAGTGACTCCTTTTTCTTCTTGCTACCGTCCTTACTAACCTTCTTGAGACCCATGGTGTTATGGCTTCAGTAAATCTTGCCCAAATTCCAAAAAACCCACAAAAAAGTATGTAAATTTGCTTCCCTTGTCATTCCACTGACGCAAACCATTTCCAAATGGTTCCTGGAAGCTGGCATTCGGTTCACCTCCGTTTGGCATTCAGTTGCTACTTCGAGGTACCACTTTATATGAATTTAAAATGTTTTTTTTTTTTTTTTTGGATTGCGATATGTAAGTTAAACTTGCCGAATTTACTGGCAATATTACATTTATTCACTCTAAAGATTGATGTCATAGTTACAAATCCTGATTTGTCCAAATTTTGATGAATCTGTAGGACGTTTGTTTTTAATATCCTTTTTTAATTATTTTTAGATCCTGGCTTTTAATTAGAGTATACTGTATTATTTTACTATTTAACACTGCTATGGAAATATATTACAGTAAAAAAAAAAAAAGCTTTTCATCTCTGATTCATGGAAAAGACTTACTATTAATAAAGTTCTAATATTACAGATGATCTGGAGCGAAGTCACAGATGGAGAATTGTCAGTGGATGTCTACTCTACTTTGCCAAGGGTAAACTGCACTCCATTATCCCACCATCTTTCTCTCTCCCCCTATCGTACCTACAACACATCTCCTTGAATATGGATGAGAGGGGAGAGCATGCACCCTGCATACAATCAGGCAATTAACCAGCAGGCACCAAGACAGTACTTTAAACTGAAGCTCGTGGTAAAAAGAAAAAAAAAGAAAAAAAATCATAGGTTTTTATAGAATTAATGGTGTGAGTTGATTTTTTTAGAATAGGAAGACTGGGAAGATATTCATACAATATGCGCATCCATATGGTTTGGTAATTAAAGATCTCGTCCAAGGTGTTAAGAGCAAATCCCACACTTTTTTCCATGCCATTCCTACAGTATATTTTCTACATCTCCCTCTCTCTCTCTCTCTCTCTCTCTCTCTGTCATACTAAATGAATGATTAATAACTATAGCATAACCTTGGCTGCAGGGCAGGCAGAGTCCACGGCAATGCATGGAAAAGTCAGGGTCAGAGTATTCATCACTGTAATCACCATAAGGGCAAGGCACATCCAGACACTGTGCATGCAAACACACACACAAGCATCCAAGCACACACAAAATGAGACACCTGACTAAAACACACCGATAAGACACATCCCCTCCAGGGATGTCAACAGTGATTACAGCAATGCTGGCACACCGCACTAAAGATTACAGATACCACCTTATACCGAGTGATGTGGAAACAAACATCTGTAAACATTCAAAGAAAACGTGCACTGGTGTTTTTGATGGTCACATTTTTGATGTGTGATACTTGCTACTCTGCTGTTACTCTCTATCACAAGTAGCTGATCTGACTTTTTTTTTACATTCAATACTAGTTTTTTAAATAATAATTTTATCATAATTTTATCATTTTTAATCATGATTTGTAAAAAAGAAAAAAATTATAATAATAATTCTAATCAAAAACAGAAATGATATATTTTGAAAAGGTACTAGACTTTTTCTCCTTGTTGGAGTGGCACCATCCAAGGTACCTTTAAAAACAATTTTTTCATTACATAATCAGGTAGACTTTAGAAACCACTGTTTTTTACTCTTAAAAGCTAACCAAAGTTCCATTACATGATGCAACTTTCAAATGAAAATTAGTAGTCCTCGTAGTGTTACCACCAGGCAACAAATTCCTTTTATGTGTTGCAGTGTATATTGGAATCAATCCATCCATCAAGCAAGAAACCTCTATCATCCAATTAGGGATTGTGAAGGCCACTGTTGATTACCATTGTATTTATTCCCATTTTTACAACCTCCGGTCATCACTCACATGCAGATTCACACCCTAAGGGCAATATTGGAACACCGGGCAGCCTAATCTGCATGTCTTTTGACTGTGGGAGGAAACCTGATTACCCGGAGGAAACCCACCAACATGCATCCACACAAACTCCATGCACACAGACCCCGGGGTGGGAATCGAACCCGGACCCTGGAGGTGCAAGAGCCACGGTGCCATCTTCAGTATACGGGAATAAATGCTAAACAAAGATGCCTTGAGGTATCGCAAAGTGGTATTTTCACATGCATATAGTCTTGCACTCAGAGGTGGCATTAAATGCACATAGTGTGGCATTAAATGCACTTCATTTGCACCTTTAATATCCTGTCTAAAGCGTCCACGTGCACAGAGTGTTCCTTTGGAGAAAATCAGTGATCCTTAAGTGGTTTTACTTACAGCATCCTTTATTTCTGAGAAGTGAAAATGATCAAACCTTATCTGTCTGTGCTTAAGTATGCCCACCTGACACATTCTGTGGCATGGAATTAAAGGTGGACTGAAGGTGAATGAAAGTTGCTGGAAATGCATGCATTCTCTTCACACACCTGTCCACAGTTGTCATCTCACGCACTCTCTCTCTCTCTCTCACACACACACACACACACACACATAAACACAACACACACTAATGTTTTGTACATAACATTGACTCACCCGCATTGTCGCCGACACACACACGTTCTCCTGAGGCAGTTCAGCCTCTGAGAGAGGAGGCGTTTAAACGCGTCTATGTACATCGAAACTGGACTCGGGGACTCTCCGGAAGCGAAGGATAAAAAGGATAGAAACGTGTGGGGGGAAAAAAAACTGTCTTGTTATATTTGTTTTCCCGCCAGATGTTTGACGCACGCGGTCAGTTTGGAAGCCTGTACCCAGTGCGCACGTGAGCCGCGCGCGCACCGAACGCTTCGTTTAGAGCCAGAGTGGCAGCTTAACGGGATGAGAGCTAACGGCACCGGTGAGGGGGAGAGGGAGGGAGGGAGGGAGGGGTGAAAACGATACGCTTGCCCACACACGCACGGATGCACACACACACACACACACTAACATACACGCACACACGCGCGCGCGCACACACCAACTTGGACAGCGCTCTGGGAAAATTCCTCAATTACAATAAATCCTTCAAGGACAAACGTGAGGTGCTTTGATATTTATTCCCAGGACACTTCACACACACACATGCAAAACGCTTACCTCCGGTACCGGACGCCTCCTCTGCATGGCTCCCGGTAACTCCCAGCCTGTGTTTAGTGGTAGATGCCGGTGTACACAGGTTTACGTTCCGTCTTTAAGTGGTTAAGAGTGATACGGTGGTGCTGAGGGGGTGAGAGTGTGGGCTCACCGCTCTGTAATCAGCTCACGGACACCGGATCGATACTGAAAGCCTGGATCAGAGCCACGGGCGTCCCGCGGTTTGAATGACATGCTGCGCGAGCGATCGCAGTCCCGGTCACGGTGCCACGGTGTCCGAGCTGAGAGACCGCATGATGGGACACCGAGGAGGAAACAAAAGCAGTAGATAAGGGAGGGAACCGAGCGCAAGGAGGAGAGAAACACCAAACCGGGAAGATCCGCCCCTATAGTGAGTGACAACGCGTCAGGTAACTTTCAGTACCGGTTTGGGGTTTAAAAACCTTTCCACCTGAAATGTGCACCTGAGCTACCTGGAAGACTTAAGAGATAACAATGAGATAACTTACTAACCCTGTGCATGCTTTTTATTTATTTATTATTTTTTTGGCAATGGTGGTTGAGTGGTTAGCATTGTGGCCGAACACCTCCAGGGTCTGGGTTCGATTCCCACTTCAGGTCTGTGTGGGTGAGTGCGTGAATAAAAATGGGAATAAATACAATAGTAATTACCATTGGCCTCCACGGTCCCTAGTTGGACTATAGAGGTTCCTTGGTGGATGGCATACTTTTCCAAACATTTGTAACATGCCAATTATTAATTACATTCTGCCATAGGAGTCAGTTCATTTTCTGTTTCATATCATTATAAATAGACCGTTAGCACAGTGGACGAGGGTTCTATACTCAGTCTGTGTGTGTGTGTTGAGTTTACCTGTTCTCCCCGTGTTTGCTGGGTTCCCTCCATTTACTCCGGTTTCCTTCCACAGTCCAAAGGCATGCAGATTAGGTTAATTGGCGCTGTAGTGTGTGAGGGTGTTGTGTGTGCATGAGTGCATCCAGCATTGTGCATCCGCCTTGTGCCCGAAGTTTCCTGGGATAGGCTCCAGACTCCTGGGATAGGCTCCAGACTCCTGCGCCCCCTAAAGAGCATTATATCTACCAATGGCCAAAGGCATATCCAAGGGAGCTCAGGGGACATGGAGGAGGACAAGCCATCACCGGACACGGATCCGCACACCTTTAGACCCAATACGGGCAATTTGAGACATCAGTCAGCCTACAATTAATGCCTTTGAACTAGAGTACCAAGATGAAACCCATCAAGCATGGGGAGACATTGAGACTCAGACCTGGAGCATGATTCGAACCATGGATGTGGGAAGCAACTGCTGAACAACACGGGTTAATTCATGATGAATAAGAGGTCTTTATTAGGTGGTTAAAAATGCATGAACAAAATGAATAAAGAAATTATTTGACATGATGAAACCAGTATATGGTTATCCAAACATTTAAGCGGATAGTATCTTTATTAGAGCTTTAATTCATGTAGTTAAATATACAGTACTGTCATTTTTCTCAGTACAGCCTTGTAGGCCTGTACAGTACAAACACGGGGGAGTGCAATTCCCTATAGATGACTAGTGAAGACCTACCTATCGTTCTGTACATTTTTCCATAATCATGTATGGGAAAATGTATGAAAGGTAAGTTGCCCTTCACTATATCACAGTCAGCAGGGCTTATTGTAAACTAATATTACATTAGTGACACTTTGGGTCCATGTGTTATTATATAAATCTAAAACTAATTAGTAATAAAAAAGGAAGTTATTTTTCCAAACTACACAACAAAAATAGTTCAGGTGATTTTGTTTAATATTTATATATAAAAAATTTACAATAGTTCTTCCCATCTTGCTACACTGTTTCCCCCGCCATCTCTCAGTGGATCACTCGCTGCCTGACAGTTAGGAAACAGCAGGTGAGGCTAGTGGGAGTTACTTTTACATTTACACTGACTGTAAGTATTGGTCCTCCCCAGGAAAGTGTCCCCCTTTTTACTGCTCTTCTCCATTTACATAATGACTACACCTCCAAGGACCAAAGATCAACAGACTTATCAATGATGGCAACAAGACTGTCAAGGAGGTCGGAGACCTTAAGGAGACGCGGCAGGAGGTTGATCTGGTGGTGCTCTGGTGCACCGTCCCAGAGCTGAATATGTTTTGATCCCTGTTGTAATAAACGTAAAAGTGGAGCTCCTTCCCTCATCGCTATGTATTAAATATGCCCTAATATGGAAATATTTTGGGAGGGATGTCTTTTCCGATCTAGAACCAAGCCACTTGGTAGCTCTTTTTGACATCATTGGAGAGAGGGATAAGCATTTAACCCCAGCTAAACATTGATTATTGTCCTTTGCATTCCTTCTGGCCCGGCGTTCTCTTTTGGAAGTGGAAGGATCACCTCACCCATCCATGCCCAGTGGCTCAGGAATATTATGTCTTGTTTGTTTGTCCCTTCAGAAGCTTCATCGCTCAATCCTTAATTCAGACTTTAAATTTCTAAAATTAGTGTAGGGCCTTTCCTTACAGTTTACTCTCCCCCTTTTTTTTTGGTTGCTTTTTTCCCTCTATTTTCTTTCCTGTTTTTTCCCTTTCTTTGCATATAAAACCCAGACTTTCAGCTCCTTGTTTTTTCCTAGTTTCTTTCTCTTTTTTTGGGAATCTGATATACTTGAAAGGCACACTGCTCATTTTGTATTTTATATTTCTGCTTAAAAAAATAACTATGAAAGTATTATTGAAACAAACACTGCATAGATCACAATGGACACACTTGGGAGACACCTTTCAGCACTGCAGCAACTAAAGGAGTACAGACGATGGCACACAGGACCAGTTGATCCAGTTCTACACTGCAGTTATCAAATCTCTTGTATCCTCATCCATCACACTCTGGACACAACCTCTTTTTAAACTCCTCCCTTCTGGAAGGTGCTAAGGAACCCAGTGTACAAAAAAAAATCTGCAAGACTCAGGAGCAGTTTATTTTCCCATTTCAATCACCCTCATAAATAGCTGGCAGGATCATGTGTTATGCAAATATCAACATGGTCAGACAGTTGTTATACGAACACATTCTCAAACACTGTATTTTACAAACAGCCATACAGCACAGCCTTATTTTCATTACATGAAACACATTATAGCACTACAATATGGTGGCACAGTGGCTTAGTGGTTAGCACTGACTCCCTTGCACCTCCAGGGTCTGGGTTCAATTCCTGCCATGGGATTTTTGTGCATGGAGCTTGCATGTTTTCCATTGTCCGGGTTTGATTCCTGGCCAGGTTCAGTTGCCGTCTCTGTATGTATGGAGTTTGCATGATCTGCTATTGCTTGGTGGGTTTCCTCTGGGTACTCCGGTTTTCCACAGTCATGACATGACATGACATGTAGTTTAGGCTAACAAGTGTTCCCAAATTGCCCATAGTGTGTGAATGAGTGTGTGTGTGCGTGTGTCCCCTGCAATGGTTTGGTACCATATCTAGGGTGTACCCTGCCTTGTGCCCCAAGTCTCCTGCGATAGGCTCCAGGCCCCCCTGATCCTGAATAGAGGATAAAGCGGGATAGACGATGAGTGAGTGAGTTTGCATGTTTTCCCAGTGTTTGGTGATTTTCCTCTGGGTAGCTTACCAAGGTCTTACCACGGTCGTAAAATGGTAATCACCACTGGCCTCCACGGTCCCTATGGATTAAAAGGTTCCTAGATGGAATTTTTTTTTTTTTTAATAAATAAATAAATAAATATATATATAAATTTATATAAAAAACTGTATTTATAGTGTATAATCTTTGTAATACTTGTATTTTTCGTATGTCTTGTGTATTATCTGTGAATAACATCTGCATTGTCTGTATGTTCTCCTTACGTTACCTCAGTGTCAGACTTCATAGCAGCGTTCACTGTTCAGTAGTTCGCTGTAGGCTTGTTGGACACACCGAGGTGTATTCTGGGAAATGTATTGTAACGTCATATAACTAGACGCAGATTGAGCGTCAATAAAACTACATTACCCAGCAGTGTTCTGAATCGCCCGTTAATAAGAATCAAACATGGCGTCGCCGGAGCCGCAACCAGACCGCGGTGATAACGAGGAACAATTAAAGAGGGAAGTCGGAGAAACAAAGCCTGGTCCGATTTCTTTCGGATTTAGCAAAAAGCTAAATAAAGTCAAATGTGAGAAAACAGAGGAGCGAGATTTTTTAATTGGAGTCGAGGGAAAGGAACTACAAAGGTAAGCTAATGCTGCGCGCTAACCCAGTCTAGTTGTCACGAGTAACATAACGTGTTTATATTTATTCACTTAGTTTAATGTTGCACCGTATATCTAGTACTTAATATTGTGAAAATCGCAACACACAGGAATCATTTATACTCATGTAATATTCGTGTCCTAGATTATTCCTGACTTAACTCTTAAGAATAAATTTTTCTATAATATTTGGATGCTGTGAACATCACGTGATCATATCCACGTATTCATGACGCTTAACTTGAGTAAATGACGTCACACAGCCCCAGTCTACTTTTCATCACGTCAGTTTCTCTGCGGATGCCTTACACTGTTTTTTGTCTCCATGCAGCACCAAGCCGGTGGAGAAACCTAAAGAGCTCATCATCCCTCTAATCCAGAAGAACCGCTGGAAGAGAAATGAAGAAGTGAAGCAGGAGGACGGGAAAGAAGCTCCGTCCGATCAGCAGGACTCGGTAGAATCTCAAGCCATCAAAGAGCTTATTGAAGGTGTCTTACTTTTTACTATATACTTCGGATTAAAAGTGATCCGTCTGTCTGTTTAGATCGATATTCAGCTCTACGTTAAGATTTGTTTGAATTTCTGCCTAGATTAGGGAACTGACATGAAGATATGTTTGCCAGTTAGACAACAAAACCGTTCTTTAAGTCAGTCACCATGTAGTATACAGTAAACATCTGGAAATGATTCAAATCATTCCGGGACATTTGATTGTGCAGAATAACAGAACACAGTTGTTGTTGGTGATATTTCGGCTGCTCCCATCAAGGGGTCGCCACAGCAGACCATCTGATCCACACACAATTTGGCATTCCTCTGACTCTGACGTTACGTTGACCAGGACTGTCATTCAAGGACGTACAAGCTTCTTTAAAACATTTGCACCATTGAAATGTTTTACAAATATGCTTTCGCTAAGTGTCTCATAACCGAGATAATAAATATTGTGTTTGAAGTCTTCTGTAAAGGGCAATCAGTTTTACATCCTCATTTACACAGAATTTCATCTCAAGTCCCGGTCTCACTTGAACAACATTCATATCATTCCAGCTAGAGTGGAACCTTGGATTGCAAGTAACTCAAGTCTGCGAGTGTTTTGCAAGACAAGCAAAATTTTAAAAATACATTTTATCTTGATAAACGAGCGAGGTATTTATATATACGAGTACTGTAGTACGCATGCACGTTGCCCGTCGAGTGTCACATGATCACAACTGCAACATACATCTGCGCGAGGTGTGTGCGCGCTCATGTAAAGCATTTTTACTTTTGTGTCCAGGAGTAGTGACTGTTCTTTAATAACTGTACTGTTTGTTTAGGGGTTTTTTGGTGCCCAACTTGGGTTGAAAGTAATAATTTCTTCTTGAAATGTCTATGAAACTAGCAAACTCTACTGGCGTGACAAGCAAATCAGACACCAAATGTTACATTTATTTATTTATTAAAAACCACCATAGCATATGCACACTAAATGTCATATGGTCAATATTTCCTCAATGTTGCTACCCTCCACTTTCAGAGTCTAAGAAGCAGCAGGAAGAATGGAAAAGCGGCCCTCAGTGCGACCCGAACCTGTCCATCCCACTGCTCATGCAGAACCAGGTTCCGGAGGGCTTCGAGGACGGCGAACACATAAAAGTGGACCTCCGGCCTGAGTCGGTGAGTACGGAATGACAGGAGAACTTATAAACAGTGCAAGCGGAAAGATAAGTAGTTTATAAAGATGATGGAAAGTAAAAGAAGCGTTTATAACCAGGAATTATCAGGATGTCACATCTTCATAAAGTTAGCTGAACTGCAGGAAATGTGGAATTTATTTTTATATATACTATTAATGTCCTTAAGAAGTTCCACTTCCTATGCACTCTTATACACCTCTGGGTTCATTTACAGCAAACGGTTTATCTGCAGGCACAATATTACAAGGTAAATGAGTGCTATCCATAAGAGTGGTATACTGTACACTGGCGAGGTTTATTTCAGTTAAGCATGAAAAAGAAATAATGATTGTGTATTTCTCAGCAATAGTATAAACCGGAGGTTCTCAAACTTAATATTCTATTCAGTCTGAGACAAAATATGTTCAAGCCTAGTGGATGTCTCAATGCTGCTGAAATGGTGGGAGCCCCCTAGTGACGGGGAGGAATTGAATGTGATTAAATTGGGGAGAAAAAAAAAGATCAAAAATACGTTCCAAGTAATGGCACTGTTTTCTTGCAAATTGTTGCTTGTGAACCCAAACAGCTCCCATTTTCAACATAAAAAATTCTACAGGTGTTTTATATTTAAAAATAAAAAAAATGAACAAGAGAAAAATCCTAATTGAATGATTTTCATGCTGAAACAAACAAATAAGAAATGTTTATATATGTATAGTTAATAATTACAAAAAATTGGCCAACAAGACACTAAAAGTGCACTCCTATGGTGTCTGCCGTGGCACTTCATGGAAGCAAAATGGGAAAAACTCATTAGGAAAAAATAATTTCAAGCTTTAATATCTGCTATTAATAAAGCTTGTTTACTGTACAAACCTTGCCTGTGATGTATGAGAGCAAAAAACAAACAAAAATAACCCAAAACGGAATATTCACTCAGTAATCATTAATCAGTCGGGGCTTTTTTTTGTTTTTTCCCCCTCCCTCTATTTGGAGAGGAAAATCAAGAAAAGTACCAGTTGTGGAAGCATACAGAAAACCCTTACACATCTACCTGAATGTTTTTCCTCTTCGGTCTCAGCCTCGGCGCACGTAATGGGATGCTTTTCAAATCCGGCTCTCTCTGGTCGAATCTGGTCATCTGCATACGGCTGTGTCAGCACCGGGTTTTTCCAAGTTCACATACTCGAGTAGCGGGTCCCTGAAACACCATGTGGGCCGAGTGACGTGGGTACGTGGGGGTGTACGTGCGGGTGTAGGTGAGAGAGGAAAAGGTTGGGTTCATGAAATGAATGATGAAGCAATCCCATGTCCAGGCGCTGCTGCTTACTCTGCATATTTCTCCCTGCCGTTCTCGCTCGCCCTCCCTGCCTCCACCGCCGCGTGCAAGCTGACGAGTGCAGCAGGGTTAGACTTGTACCTGCGTGTTGAGTGAAATGGAGTGAATGCATGTCGAAAAAAGGTACTTAATTATCACTTCTTGTGCAGCCTTAAGTGTATTCTCGATATGTTTAGATTAAGGTGTGTGATGGTGCTCAAGGATCGACTGGTGTGAATGAAAAGAGTATTATCTACAGATGCAGAATGTATATGTGTGTGTGTGTGTGTGTGTGTTAATCAGTTCTCTGTATACTAGTCCACAGAGGCTGATTATGAGCAGGTTCCGGTGGAGGCGTACGGATTCGCCATGCTGAAAGGAATGGGATGGAAGCAGGGAGAGGGCATCGGAAACAAGTTCAAACAGTAAGCTTTCCTTTTCTCTTCCTCACCATTTGATTTCAGAGATCATGTTGACCAAGTTAGATTTGCAGGACGTGTTTGTGTTTCAAACCTTGCGTCCATGCGAATAAGAAATGACTTCTTAAATAAAATTTCTCACTGAAAATATCCAGTGCCTGTCAAATCTCAATTGGTCAGAAGGTGTCGATTACTTTTCTACAACAGCAGCCCTGACACTAAATCTGTATTGTTTCCATGACAACAGACACTACACAGGGCACTTAGACAGTGGATGGATGCTCCACATAAAAAAAGAAGGGAAAAAAAAAAGATGATTTATGGGTAGCATGTTGCATTAACTTCAAGAGGGAGAAAAAAAAGGGGTGCGTGAGGGAACAACTGTTAATAAGGCGTGATCACAGGTGCTAACTTCTTTCGTAGATGTTTAACAGAGTTGCACACTACTATAAATAGAAAGTACAAGCACAAAATGTCAGGGTTTAGTAAAAATAAAGTAAAGAAGGTACTGCTATTAGAAAAAAGACCAAGGAAAGGTCATGCCATATCACTCCATTTTATTGTTGATTGTTTTACCATCACCAGGGACCATATGGGACCAGTGTGACAAATAAGCGTATTGAACATGTTCACCTAACAAAAATATCGAAATCATTTCATTGCACTTATAATCAATGGAAAACAATGTTGTATTTCACATTACACATTGTATACAAAAGTAAAATAAGGATAATTGGAAAGTGATCTGTTCTTAATGAATAAACATCGTGCCTTTGTAGCATTACATATGGCCATAACTAGAAGCATGGAGCCTCAGCCTCACTAAATAGAATGAACATATAATCAAATAAATTTTTTTTTTTTAAATTTATTTGCCCAGATATACTTAATGTTTTTATTCCCATTTAGGATATAGCTTTATGAGAAACTTTAAGCCTATAGAGCACAGGTTTTTCCCAGGTTAATAATACTGTAAGTATTATACACCACTGTTAGTTCTGACCAAGTAATCTGATTGGACAAGAGGCGTTCCGCGAGAGCTCATGGGCGGTAACAGCACTGGGACATTGAACTATACAGTACAGACCAAAAGTTTGGACACACCTTCTCATTCCAAGAGTTTTCTTTATTGTGTTCTTTAGCCCAAACGCGTCTCTTCTGCTTGTTGCCTGTCCTTAGCAGTGGTTTCTTAGCAGATATTCTACCATGAAGGGCTGATTCACACAGTCTCCTCTTAACAGTTGTTCTAGAGATGTGTCTGCTGCTAGAACTCTGTGTGGCATTGACCTGCTCTCTGATCTGAGCTGCTGTTAACCTGCGATTTCTGAGGCTGGTGACTCGGATGAACTTATCCTCCGCAGCAGAGGCGACTCTCGGTCTTCCTTTCCTGGGGCGGTCCGCATGTGAGCCAGTTTCTTTGTAGCGCTTGATGGTTTTTGTGACTGCACTTGGGGACACTTTCAAAGTTTTCCCAATTTTTTCGGACTGACTGACCTTCATTTCTTAAAGTAATGATGGCCTCTCGTTTTTCTTTACTTTACGCTGCTTTTTTCTTGCCATAATTCAAATTCAAACTCTTTGAATGAGAAGGTGTGTCTAAACTTTTGGTCTGTACTGTATGTATCACTCTGCTGTCCCAAATGTTCTAATAACCATTAATTACACTAACTGACTAACAAATCATAAACTATGATAAACGGCGTTTGTATAAAAGCATGATCACATGTTATCAGGTCATGCTGGTGTGCTTAATACCAGCATGACTACGATGCCGTCTGTACTCAGGCTGCACGCTCATGCCTACGGCCGCATCACAGATTCCTCACTCCAGCACTCCTGTGTGTCTTGTGTGATATTGCTTAAATGTTACACCTTTTGTTTAGTTTTTTTTTTCATGTGACACACTTTAAAGCCTGCCATCTGTCCCCTCTCTCACACACACAGAGCACAGGTTTTTTTTTTTTTTTGGCAGCTGATCTGTTCGATGCTTAGTGTATACAGTATACATATTTGTGTACCGTTTTCTCTTACCGTGTTCTAAAATAAACGGCTCCTGCCTGCGTAACTGTAAACACACGGAACAGCGCGTCACACTGAACAATAAGAGATCATCATAATTTTGCTGAAGATCTAACTAAAATAATATGTTCTTCCAGTCAGAGAAAACAATGTTTTCAGTCACGTTCCACTTTAAGGAAGGAATGTGAGTACATGTTAATGTTCCTCGTATGCAAAGGTGTTTGTATCTCCGTCACGCTTTTTAGCTATTTATAGATACATTTAATGACGTGAGACATCTGCAAGGCAAGTTAGTTCCTAATATCAATCATGTTTTTCCATTAATTAATTAATTAATTAATGTTAGATAATAGGAGCCTCCGCTTGGGTAATGTATGAGGGGCGTTCAAGTCAAACCGGGACTTTTGGTGACATTTCTCATGATTGCAAGCACAGTACACTGGTGAGATTCTTAGGCACAGTAAAATATTTGAACTGCCATACGCATGTGAATGACTTTCGCTTTTTTTTTCGACATTCAGCGAGCGGAACGCCTGATTATTGAAAATCACCAAGCTTATCACCAAGCTTTGTAAGAGGTCCATCTGTCAGTGGTAGAGCTGTACACACAATCATTCACAGATGATACTGCACATTAGTAGTAATTAACAGTTTTTACACTCACGCTGTTAATCTGGGCAATAAAAAGTCCCAGTTTGACTTGAACGAACCTCATATAGTTTAAAAATGTGCATTAAATGTGTTATTTTCAGAGTTGAAAAACATTGAAGAATCAAAATGAGTTAAAAAAAAAAAAAAAAAAAGGGTAGAATGCCAAAAAAAAAAAGAAGTAATATTCTCATGCTCTCGCTCTCTATGTGTCTCTCTCTCTCTGTCTGTCTGTCTGTCTCTTTCTGTCTCTCTCAGAGATGTTAAACCTATAGAACACCAACTAAGACCCAAAGGCCTGGGTCTGGGAGCCGATCGTTCTGCCATTAAGGACCTGGAACCCACAGGGCCCCGAAGACCCCCTAAACCCGGAGAACAGGGAGAAAAAGTTGATGAGGGCTTGGTGTTGGGGCCTGGCGGGTGTGTCCTGGTCCAGAAAGGGGTTCATAAAGACCTCTATGGGAAGGTGAGACCTGTGCTAACATTAAAGAATGACATGGGTCTAGTTCATTTTCATGCTGGTTTTTAAATTTTTATTATTTTTTTCTATACAGTAGCTGTAAGTGTCTTATCTTTTATTACAATCTTTTAGCAGAAATATCTTATGATTTCTGGGTGTTTCAGCAGATGAGCGGCATGCTGCAAATCTGTTTCAGCATTTGGCAACTGTAGTCTTAGACTGTCTTCCATTAAATCCTCTCTCTCTCTCTCTCTCTCTCAGATAGAATGCGTAGACGCAGACAATGCCAGAGTTGTGGTGAAACTTGCCCTAGGAGGACAATCAGTTGACATCAGCCAGTACCTTTTACGGCTGGTGCCTCAAAAAGAATACGACAAATACGGCAAAGATATCAGTGAGTCTCCGCCATAACAGTCTTTTAAACTCTCTCTCTCTCTCTCTCTCTCTCTGTTTGGTTGTATTATTGAGGTTTAGAATAGACAAGAGCACGATTTCCTCAAGAAGAGGTTTTAACTGGCATTTAGCAAGTGATGGTTTTCTAATCATCCTAAACAGCATCATCTATTTTTGCACTTTTTTTATGTAACATAAGACGCTGATGTAGGTTTGAAATCGCAGATAAACACGTTTGATAAGCGCACTTGTGCTTTGTTTTTCGGCGATCTCTCCGTTCGCCAGGCCGCCTGAGCAAAGCCCACAAGGAGAAAGAAAAGGAGAAAGAGCGAGAAAATGAAAAGGAGAGGGAGCGAGAGAAGGACCGAGCACGCGACCAGCAGAGAAGAGAAGAGAAGGCGAACGGGAAAGATGAGCAGCGCAGAGATCGGCAGTCAGAGAGAGGGAACGTTCGAGAGCGTGATCAGAAAAAGAGGAAGCACTGGGAAACGGATACAGACAGGTAGCTTCGCCGAAAGGGGGAAAAATAACTTCTGTTTTTTTTTTTTGTTGTTGTTGTGTTAATTACTAATTTATTTCATGATTTCAGAGAGAAACCTCCTTCTGTGAAGGAGTCTCGTTCGTCTCCGCCCGCCTGGCTTCAGAGAGACCTCCGTGTCCGCTTCATAGATAAAGCCTTTAAAGAAGGCAAATACTACAACTCTAAGGTAACACTTCACTAGAAACTGCCACAGCCATCACGTATGCTACAGCATTGTGAAGGAGCATAAATCTCTGCCCTTTTGTCTGTTCAGATGAGAATCGAGGATGTCATCGCACCACACATCTGTGTCTGTCGAACAGATGAAGGGCGACTACTGGATGGTAAGATGCCATGTTTGGTTCAATACAAATAGTTTTTACAATCAAACCTGATCCAGCCAGGAAGATTTGACCTGTTAGTTTCCTGTAATTATTTTACACCCCCCCCCCCCCCCCCCCCCAATCAGATGTCAAACAGGGGATGCTTGAGACCATCGTGCCCAAAGGTGACGCGGACTCCATTATGGTGGTGCTGGGAGAACACCGAGGACAGGTAGATATACACAAACACTGTAATCTAGAAATGAGTCATTAAGTTGTTTCCTGCAACATCTGTGAGTCATATGTTTTGACCATCACTGTAGAGTGTAAGAACATTTTCGTCACAGTTTGTTGTAAACGTGTGTTCACTCGCATTTCAGTAACATAATTCTATCTGCGATTGTTTATCCTCAAATATTAGTAAGATCTAGGTAAAAGTTAATTAAAACTAGAATAATAGTTGCCTAAAAATTAGATCTTCATAGAGTAAGATCGTCATAAAAAAGAAAATTTACATATCATTCATCAACACTTACATTCCTTTGTTTGATTTCTATATGTTGTATTTATTTATATATACACAGTATGTTTGTGTGTTTATAAAATATAATAATTTTTTTCTTCTTCATGATAATGTTATATGTTACATTTTTAGGCAACTATTAATGTAAGTTTAATGTAAGTTAATTTAAAGGTGGTGTGTGTGTGTGTGTGTGTATGTATACACACACACACAGTGGAACCTCGGATTGCAAGTAACTCGGTTTACGAGTGTTCCGCAAGACAAGCAAAGATTTTGACTTGAAAAACGAGTATGTCTTGGTTTACGAGTGCCGAGTTTTTTGACACCGACACACACACACACACACACACACACTTTCTCGCCTTTACACCCCCCCTCCACGGCTTCTCACAGACACACACAATCTGCTCTACACAGAAACTCTGCTCTGTCGCGATTCTTTTCAAAGGTAAGGTGCTGGTTCATTTTTTTTTTTTTTTTTTTTTTTTTTTACTTTACAGCAGTGATTCCGTTAGTCTGCGCTCACTCGAGTGTCATTAGAGAGATTTAGAGAGGGGCTAATTCCACACACACACACACACACACACACACACACACACACACACACACACACACACACATGCACACACAAATACATGGCGCCTGCGCGCACAAACGGAAACACTTTTCTGTTGGGATTTATTTAAACTTTTTTTAAAGGTAAAGTGCAGGTTAATTTGTCTTATTTTTACTTTATATATTGTATTAATAATTTTTCTGTATTTATTTTTTTGGGGTGTGGAATGAATTATTTGGGTTTTCATTGGGTTTCATTGGGTTTTCATTATTTCTTATGGGAAGATTTGATTTGATTTTGTGTGTATATATATATATATATATATATATATATATATATATATATATATATATATATATATATATATATATATATATATAATTATTTTTAGAAGTATATTTCTTTAGACTTCTTTTATTATTATTAGGTATTAATAACTATTGAAGCAGTTTGTAACTAGTCTTACAAATGAAAAATATCTGTGGGTGTGTATGTGAACCAATCATGTATTTGCGTGTGCGCAGGTGGGCCACATTCTAAAGCGTGATAAAGAGAAGTGTAGAGCCTTGGTGCAGCTGGAGCGCTACGAGGAGAAGGTCTTCACCCTGGACTACGACTCCATCTGCCATTATGTGGGTGGAGATCACTGAGCAACAACTCGCACAAACGAATAAATCCCCCGCAGCAGACAAGGTGACCGTCTCCGCCAGTCCCCCGGAGACAACCAGACTGTCCACCGCTAGATTTCTTCACTACGCTTCTTCACATAGGTCAAGTGAACTCTGGGATTTGACTTGTGGCTAATTCTGAAAGCTGCATCCCAGCTGGAGAAATGAGGATTATCTGGAGTTTGGTTTGAGACGTTCTTCACTGTCTACAGTATACAAAGTTCTCTTTTAACATTGTTTATAGGAGATTTTTGTCCATGTGTAATATAATTACTGCAGTATGAAATGTTTGTTTAATAATAAAAAAGAAAAGGTCTTTCCCTACAGTTTAATCCTCATTCTGAGATGCTTTTCTGCTCAGCATGGTTGTAACCAGAGGTTATTTGAGTTACTTAAATAAGTCTCTTCTGAATTGGCACAAGAAGTTGCTCCCATTCACACTGCTCACTTACACCTTTCTGTGCGAACTTGAGAGACTCTTGTGTGTGAAAATATCCCAGGAGGTGAGCTCTTTGGGGAAATACTCAAACCAGCCCATCTGGTCACTGAGACTCCACTTCTTCCCCCCGTCCTGGTGTTTAATGTGAACATTGACAGAAACTCTCGGCTTGGACCTGCACAATTTTATACATTGCGGTGCTGCAACATGATTGCCAGATTATAGAATTTACTTACATTTTTAGGAATGATAAATACATAATTTTTCGACACAACCACCTTACTTTTCAATACACTTTGACCATCTGGCCACAAGCTGTCGCATTCCCTCATTAAAAAAAAAAAGTTTTTGTCTGAGCTGCAAGCCACGAATGCATAGCTGTCTTCACAAAATGAGTTTTTTTGCAAAGTGTTGATAGTGTTGGCAGAAGTGTGCAGAAGTGTCCCATCACACACGCTCACAGCACCCTTAGATAGCGGTCCTGTGTGTTCAATCTGAAGCTTAGGCTTCAGCTTTGCAATAAGCATCTCACTGTAACGAGATTGTTGAACCTTTTTCCTGAAAATGTTTCAATACTCGCCCTTGAAAAATGTTATCATCAATTTTCCAGTTTTTTTTTTTTTTCACTCTGCTGTTTACTCTCAGGGCCATAGTGATGAATCCACGTCTCATCCCCAGTAATGATTTGTCTTTAAGAAACTTTCACCTTCCTTAGACTATCACAATTTTTGACTCACCGTCATATTTGGAAATATTTTTTTTTCTGTTTTGATTATTGGACAAGTGAAATTATTGCATCGTATGAAGCATATATTCTTAATATTTGAGATGTTTGAAATGTTTGAATTTCTTAGCTTTTTAAGCATTCTAAATAGATCCCACTTAAGCTCACTCATTTCTAAGCTTACTAAACCTATGCATTATTTTGGAACGAGAACAGAAGGATTTTAATAGCTGTAATGTTTTTCCTCAAACTGACATCAATCCGAACACATTTTTAAAGCAATTCTTAGTACGGCATGCACAAAAGTCTTAACCATAAGCATTATAATTTTTTTTTTTATTTAAAACAAAAATCAAACATTAACATCTTAAAGATTGTTCAACATTATAAAGCAGCACTGCAATTACTGCTTCACTAAAAAATTTATAATACACAGTTCGATTTACAATCACACTGATCTGACACATGAGTTGCCTTTCAAAGTGTGACACCTGGATAGAGAGGGAGGATGAAAACCCATAGAGCCATTATACAATATATTCTTCATGGTCTAGAGAAACACTGAAGCAGACGGTGTGTAAAACGTATTGAAGGAAGTCACAGAATCGGAGCTGTTAAGAAACCACTAGGGCATGACATAACACACGGAACTTGTTCATAGTCAGTCCAGGGCAGTCTGTGGGTGTGTATTTTTTTTTTTTTTAAGGTTGTTCGTAATTATTATTCTCCAGATTCTCATGAAAGCTCTACAGGTGCTTTCGTCCTCCTTAGTCATCCTCATCTTCCTCCTCTTCCAGACGTCTGGTGTGTTCAGCGTTGGCTCTAAGCACGGCTCCGGGACTGGGGTACGGCCTCTGCTGGAATAGGGGACCTGCCGCCGTCGTGTCCGCTCCTGTCTTGGCCTCGTTACGCTTGGGCAGCCCAGTGGACCACAAGCCCCTGAGCATAAAACAATGTAAATAAATATGCGGTGGTTTATGAGCAATTTTATATATTTTAAATGGACATGATGGGGGGGAAAAATAAATAAATTAGTAGGTACCTTGGTGCATCTGAGTAGGCACTGGGATCCATAGGATCCACCTCCTCCAGCTTGCGGCTTCCACCTTGTTCATGGAAAGAGAAACGTGTCCGAAGTTAAAAGAAAAGCTGAATTCTAACATGTCTAGCAAAAGTGCAAATGATTAGGGGTCAGTGTGCAGTTACTTTAATGCTTAAATGCTCTACTAGAATTTTTTTTTTATTTTTAAAAAGCCATTTTGTGCAGTTACCTCTCTTCGATTTGCTGTATGGGCCGCTGTCCTCTCTTCTCATTCGTCTGTCCCGGTCTCTATCTCTGTCTCGATCCCTGTCTCTGTCCCTATCCCTGTCTCTTTCTCTCTCCCGGTCTCTTCCTTCATCTCTATCGCGGTCCCGGTCTCTGTCTCGCTCCTTGTCACGATCACGCTCTCTGTCCGGCTTCTCGTGGTGCCCGTCCCCTCTGTCGTCTGCAATCTCCACTGAGAACAGAAAAAGATAATGAAGGAGCACAATCTTCTGAGCACTCTCTCACCACAGCACTACTGCAGTTTTAAGGAGAACTTCTGTGTTTCAACCTGTCCATCTGTCATCCCTGGCTTATCTTCAACTCTGTATCATAATAGACTTTATGTGCTGAGGAACACAAGAGTCTCAGATTTTAGCAGCTCATTACTCCTGGTTAATGAACAGACTTTAATGGTGTATGATGATGCCGTTAGATTGTGATATGCTTTGCAATGTTCAAATCCCACCAGTTATTACATTCAGTTATTAAAATTTTATTTCAAATACTGTGGAAAAAATATTTCTCAGGTGATATGTAAAGTCATCAGAGCTGGTAGATGCTGCAGTGTCATCAATATGAAGACCAAAGCTTCAAATCTACCTCTCTGCTTCTTTGCTGCTTTAGTGATGACCGCAGTCGGGTCATTCGGGGACAGCCAGGACACCAAGTCCGTCTCTACGTTCCAGTAGTACGGAAGTCCGCTAAAGTGAATGCAAAGGAGTGAAAGAGAATTCTGTGAGTGAATAGTGAAAGATCGGAGTGTGAAGTAAAGTGCCCTGCGCCGTCATCTTTAAGTCACAGCTTCACTTATGAATGTTTTTTAAGGTAAGTACTAACATTGGAGGCTCCTTCCAACAAAAACATCACCTTCATACGAGTCACCTTAAGAACGATCCTACTCTTAGGTTGACATTACCATCATAAGTACTATCAGGTGATACATGGCATGTGTCATGGCTAAATGTCGAATTCAGTGAGGACTTTGAAGCCTGTCAAGGAGGCTGTAAGGTTGTTTCAAGCTATGATATACCCACACAATAAAACTACAAACCTTAAAATGTTGGGAGAAAAACAGTGTCCCCTGGTGCATTTATATCATGGCCAGCATTGACTTTTCTGTGGGATTGGACTGAACGGGCTGGCCTTTGGTCCAAAGTGAGCATGGGAGAGCCTTGAGTGCCTACGCTCCTGTCACAAGTTCACTGGTATGTAATTCAATATCAATGTTAATGTTATGGCTGATTGGTGTACAACATATACACAGATCAGCCATATTATGATGACTACCTGCCCCCCCCCCCCCCACAGTTTTGGAGTTGCTCTGAACCAGACCTCTATCCATCACTATTTTGCCCTTGTCAAAGTGACTCAAATCCTTTTGCTTTGCCCATTTTTTCTGCTTCCAACACATCAACTTATGGAAAGAAAGTTTCACTTGTGCCTAATACTGTATATCCTACCCACTTACAGTTGCCATCGTAACAAGATATTCAAAATGTAGCTACTATGAGAAGGGCCACATTGTGATGGCTACATCACTGGGTCAGAGCGACTCCAAACCTACAGCTCTTCCTGGTATGCAAAGTGATCCAAGGAAGGAAAACCAGTGACCAGGCAATAGGGTCATGGGTGGCCAAGGCTCACTGATGCCCAGAGGGAGCAAAGGCTGGTCCGTGTAGTCTGATCCAATAGAAGAGCTACTGTATCTCAAACTGATGAGGGTGGAGGTCCCACTCAATCATAAGTGTGTGGTCATAATATGTAACAGTAAAATATTACTACTTGACTTGATAATATCATGGCTGATCAGTGTACACATATGTGGTTATGAGTGGAAAAGAAAGACCTGAAGCTTATAAGGTATACCCTGAATTACTCACCAGTTCGGGTCAAAAACCTTGTACCAGTTGGTGGGTAGATTTTCGATCCTTGTTGCTTCATAGTCTACGTTGTTGTCATCATAGTCCTCAGCAATGATTTCTTCTTCAGCTTCTTGCAGTTCAGATAAAAGTTGCAAGTCAGATAGTATCGGTAAAAAAAAAAAAAAGTGTGCTTGCTAGAATTATGTAATTAAACTATGGCTTACCATGATCTGAATGTTTCACGATCCCCCTCTTGGCCAGACGAGCCAGGAGAGCTGGTGGCAGAGGCATCTGGAGGGGGAAAGTCAGAAACCTTACACACGCTGTGTTTAGCTAGGCTTCGTGTTAGCTTAGCTAGAATAAATTCACCATTATAAGACTTACATATTATCTGCAACATATAAGTAATATTTATTTTTTTAAACTACAAACTATGAATGCTTTAATTCATGCTTTCGCACAATAACAAACGAAAATATGGTTCAATTTACCTTTGTAATTAGCCTCCTACCGTCTCATTCAACTGGACAAGAAAATACCTCGCTTGGCGCATAAAACTGACGTCACACCCATTACGTTCGCTTTTTTTTTGTTTTGTTTATCATTTTATTTAATTTAACCGTGATTAAATTATTAAATATATAATTTAAATAAAACTAGGAAATGTTATTCGCAGCATAGTCTAACTTATTATATAAAAAGTGGTTCTTCTATTTGGCGTTTAAAGTAGAACAAAAAACAATACGGCTGAAATCCAATCCCCTAGATTAGTCTACGACATGAAAAAAAAACGAGGCTTTAGAAACCTTATATAAAGTGTGCCCTACTTAGTGCACTACATTTCGGGGAATGAGCTATATCTGAGCAAAACCTATCGTCGCGAAAATATTGCGTCACAGCCATGTTTCCCTTTGGCAGTTTATCATGGAGGAATATGCCCGTGAACCTTGGTAAAGTATAACGGACGTGACAGCTCTGTTTATTGAATAGATAAACATTTCATGGCAAGGGAAATAAAATAATAATATTTTTTTTTAAAAAATGAACGGATTAGTTTTTCTTAAACTTTGGGTATCTGTTAGTGTTTGAAAACACTGTGCTACAGTTGGTTGTGTGACAGTAAGAAACATTTCAGGGTCGTGTTTCATTACAGCTCAGTAGGTGGCCTTGATATCTGAGGATGTGTGTGCTTCCCATTTAACAAGTATATTGCTTGCTGATTTGTGATCACTCGCTGCTTAATCAGATCAAGCCATCGTGGGTTGGATATTACTGGTATCATTACAGATTGTAGGTCTTTTTAAATTATTTTTCTTGCAATTTTTCCCACTAATTAAGTGGTAACCAAATTTCCATCCGCCATTAGAGATGCTCATCCGGGAATTGTGGCTCAGTGGTAGGTTTTTTCGCCTGCCAAGCCGAAGGCGGAATGCCCGAACCGCAGCCCCTGGAAGCTGTGCCAGGCCCAAATGACAGCCACTGCCAGTCCCAAACTTCTTACACTGGATGTAGTGCCAGTCCCGGTCTCAAACCCCAGCCAGTGGATTCACTGCTGGTCCCGGGCCCAAACCCCAGCCACTGGATGCACTGCCAGTCCCAAACCTTCTACACTAGACTACACTAGACGCCCATGATTGGTGTGTGAGTGCTACAGTAGAGTTCCTCCCATCCCTCCCCTCTAAGAAAGCTGGGCCAATTAGCCCTCTCTAGGCTCCCGGCAGCGAGCATCACCGGAGAATCGAACTTGTGATCTCCAGATGATACGGCGAGCTCATTACCGCTGCGCCACTCAAGAATTGTCGCTGCGCCACTTGTGTAGTTGTTTTGCTAGAAGTTGCAATATTTTTACCTTTTCTTTTATAGTCTAGAGTGCTTATTCTTGCAGGGGCATGGGGACTGTTCCAGCAAACAACTTGTTGTAGCATGCCAACCCATGCTGCAATTTGGAAGCGCCAACCAGCCTACTGTCCTACTCCTAGTTAATAGGACAAAAGTGTTGGCCGACATGTTGCGGTGAAAAAGTTTTTTGTATGATTTTTTGGATTTATACATGTTTGCATTTGTGATGGTCAAACATTGCAGTTCCTCTATAATCGACATACTGTAGAAATGCTCAGAAGGTTGTGAGGTCAAACTTCCAGCACAGTTCAGGAAAAGAAAAACTTGTATGAATATTAAAATACAAGTTTGTTTAATAATATTATGATAATAATATGATATTATTAACATTATATTCTTATAATAGACATCATACTATTTTAGTATACCCTATATATACATAGGCTACATATGAGTAAATAAGTAGTCTAGAAAATACAGAATTGCTCACTGTACTATCATACATTTGTGTTTGCTCTCTCTCTCTTTCTCTAAACGTGTGCTTATAGTCCATGGAGAATAGTAGACGACTGCGGCGGTGCATTCACAATGGGAGCCATCGGTGGTGGGATTTTTCAGTCCGTCAAAGGCTTCCGAAATGCTCCTGCGGTGGGTTTTGTTACTTAAATCATTAAGAGAGAGTAATACATTTCTTTTTTACTTTTGATTGATAAATGACAGTTCCTGTTTCTCAGGGTGGACGACATCGACTGAAAGGCAGCCTGAATGCCGTGCGCATCAGAGCTCCACAGATTGGAGGTGAGCCTTTCTTTCTTTTCCATTCTCTTCTTTGTCTCTGTTGTAGTGTCCTGTCTCTTCTGTTCTCGTCCTGGAACAGCAGGGTGCTTTTAGGGAGCGTTCAAAGACTATATTTGACCCGAATTCATGCATTGTATCGCATGTTCCCTCAGTGATCAAGTTACTATTAATACTTGCACATTAACAGGAATGTGAAAACTTGTTTTTTTTGTGTGTGTGTGTGTGTATGTGTGTCTGTTTTTTTTATGGATCCTTAACCTACATCTTTTTTATGGGAAGCATTTGTCTTCTTTATTCCTGCCCCTAGATTAAGAAGCTTGTTTCCTACTTTTAAGTTGAATTTTATTTGTATAAAAAAGCTCTGACCAGTAACCTGGAGAAAGCCCTGTAACCTAGTGCAGTTTTGAAGAAAATGTCCATGTTTTATTACATACTGTACATATTACATACTATCAAACCAGGACTTTTGATGAAATTTTGCATATATAATGATAATTGGAGATAATGAGATAAAACATGGGTCACTAGAGCAGACATATCCACAGCAGTCCAGGGTGCGGGCATGTAAAATATCCCATACACTTTAGTATATGTGTGTGTATTTGGCTGACGATGAAAGAAGTACAACTTGGTGTAAACAAGTAATATTATATATAATATAATACTACTATATTATAATGTAATATTTCTTGGCAGACAAAATCCCGACTTCCAGCTCCATATTTTTTTTTCCCTCTTCTTTAAATATGCCTGGTGTCTAGCCTGTTTTAGACATGTAAGGCTGGCTTGGAGTTGGTGATGGGTGTGGTGACGGGGGTATAGGGGTTTGCCATGAAACTCACACTACACATTTACTTTGTATGTTATGTCTCTGACTATTAAAAATCAATAAACATATTGTGGAAAGAAAATGTCCGTGAATGACGATCCAGGCCGAGGAGGCTCAGAGCCCGCTGCAGGCGTTCCCGTGAACATTCAGCAAGTAGAATGCCTGATTCTTGAAAATCGACTTGCGGATGTGATGCATCCATCTGTGGAAACCGTACACACAATTATTTACTAACAGCACTAAAACATTACAGGAACTTAGCTGGGAATTACTGCCACATTCCCTGTAGAGTCCTGACTGCGCTCCAATCCATTTCCAATTGTTTGGGCCATTAAAGGAGGCCTTGGATCATGACTCTTTCTACCTTCATGGTATCCAAACGCTACTTAAACGCTGGGATAGGTGCATTAGTGTAACAGGGCACATTCTGCACATTATATTATCTGTCACATTATAGAGAAAAAAATGTAGTTTTTACTCTAATGTTATTCTGCACAATCAAAAGTCCCGGTTTGACTTGAACACCCCTAGTATCGTTGAAAGCGACTTTTATTGTAACATTGTAGTTAACAAGAAGGTCTACACTTGACTGTTATAAAACATTTTCCACCGCGTGCTTGTTAACAAGCTGTTATGAGAATTATAAAAAGGTGACATGGTTCTCAGACCACTTTAGCTAAACAATTGCGTGTCACCTAATTTACCTGTAACACGTCCAATTTTCATTTCACGGCGCATTTAAAAGCTCACAAGGACTTTACGATGTGTCGCAGGTAGTTTCGCAGTCTGGGGAGGTCTGTTCTCAACTATAGATTGCGGGCTGGTGCGACTCAGGGGGAAAGAGGACCCGTGGAACTCCATCACCAGTGGGGCCATGACAGGAGCCATACTGGCAGCACGCAGTGAGTTGTTGTATGGTTGTATGGTTGTGACCTAGTTTTAAGATGTGAAGTCACGTGAAGTCTCACATTAGATATTGTCTATATGCCCTCCCAGGTGGACCCTTGGCGATGGTGGGCTCTGCCATGATGGGAGGGGTTCTGTTGGCCCTGATCGAGGGCGTCGGCATTTTACTCACCAGATACACAGCACAGCAATTCCAGAACCGTGAGTGTCACACCGATGCATATGACGTTTGTAGGTTACATGTTAATTACAAGATAATTGTTTGTCTCAGTACAAGGAGCTCGTTATAACTTGAGTGCTATTTTTCTAAGTCAAGAACTGCAGTTTGGTGTTCACATCAGAATAGGGATCTTAGTGACCTTGACCATAGGATGCTTGTGGTGTGAGACGGAAAAGACTAGAAAGACTTTTCGTTATCTTTATCATCACTTCAGCAGCTTTTGTTTTTCCTGTGCATTATTAGAACATGATGTATTTCCCCTTTCCTCATTCCCAGCGAGTCCATTCCTGGAGGATCCTAATCAACTGCCTCCGAAAGATGGAGGCCAGGGGCAAGCAGGTCGCGGCTACGGACAGTTTCAGTAGAACTGCTGTTTTTTCCCATTCGACTGTGACACTAAAGACTGGAAATGGAAAAAGAAAAAAGCTTTACGTTTTGAGGTTTCCTTTAGAAATTCGACAGGTTTGTTCCTGTTTAAAGTTGAAAGCTAGACATGGGAAGCACTCAGGGTCAAATTGTGATATAAACTTTATATTTGTAACATGAACAGGGAAGTTCTATTATTCTTATTATTTACACGACCACAAAATTAGAACCAGTTCAAAAGTACAATCCTTATACAGTATAGGTGTGAGATTGTATTTTATATTAAAGAGAGTTTGCAGCTTGCTTGATTTTTCTTTATTCAGAACCTGCACAGTAACATCCATCTGGCTTAAAAACAGATTTAAAACTCTAATAGAATAGGGTTTAAAAGAATTGAGTAGTTAGCACTTTGAAAATTCGAGGTGTGTTCAAGGCAAACCAGGACTTTTGATTGTGCAGAATAACAGAACACAAATATGAGAGTAAAAATACCTTTACTTCTCTGTATAATCCCCTGCTACACTAATGCACGTATCCCGTATACAACACTGGCCTCCCAGGAACTCCTTTAATGGACCAAACATGTGGAAATGGCCTGGAGCGAGGTCAGGGCTGTATGGGTTATTTGGCAGTAACTCACAGCCAAGTTCCTGTAATGCACACGTGGTGTTGAATGATTACTTACGGACAGATCTGCATCTGTGTCTCTTCTGCAACTTGGCAACAAGTTATCTGTCAATTTTTAAAGTTCAGGTGTTCCATTCCCTGGATGTTCTCGAGAGCCACCTCAGCCGGAATGGTCACTCACGGACCTACAGCCTTCTTTTGCACCATTCGTATGTTTTACTTCGGCTAAGGGTCTCATCACCATACTGTGCTTGAAGGCTTCTGTAAATACCAATCGTCCAGGTTTGACTTGAACACCCCTCATATACAGTAAATCGTTTGTACTGAAACAAATTGGAATTAGTTATGTCAAATATTCATATGTTCAAATTGTTCATATTTGGTCACAAGAGATTCCTTTACTGTTTCCTGTTTCCTTTCCTGTTTCTTGCTTTATTAGTTGAGGTAGATTTAATATTTATTTATAGACTCTAATGAGATGACGAATGTGAATGTAGTCTTTTAAGTAGCTGTTTTGTGGTTGAATTGATCTGCTTTTTCTTTATGGCAATAATGACATGGTTATAATTATTATTATTTGAAGCAAAGGTAAAAATGATGAAAGTGTTTATTTTGTGTTCATTCACTATGTGCTCAAAGGGCGTGGTTCTTCCCCAAACTGTTACCATATTTTGGAAAGTAGGCCCTGTCATGTTTGGACAGTACAGCATACAGAGTTATATATTTCCCATTCTTACCCCAAACTTGCTCCAAGGAGACAGGGTCACAAAGTGAGCTCCGCTATAGACATAGTTTTGTACAACACTGACTGACTGCACCCCAGACCTCAACGCCTGAGCTTGCTAATACTCACATACTGTAGCTAAATGAAAAAAACAAATATTTACAGCCATACTCCAAATTCTAGAGCGGGATGTTCAGTACGCACATATGAGTGTGATTGTAAGTGTGCACAAACTTTGGATTATATACATAATGTATGGTCATTTTAAGAATATGTTCAGCTTACTGAATTTTTTTGGTCCCTAAGATTTTCACTTATACATGAAATAAGACATAAAAAAAATATTTTTTGTGACTGTAAAGATACAAAATAAATACGATGTAAAGAAATAAATATTATATTTTCTGTCTTGAAGTGTGTATGATGCAACATTGTGCATAAAGGTGCATAAGAATCAGGTTGTCTCCTCTTTTACTCTGTTACTGCTTGTATGCATCTCTTTTTCATCCCTTACAGCCATGTTTCTTCCACAAATATTGTAATGAGCCCCAGTCATATGACTAGGTACCCCCTTTTTAAGCCTTTGGAAAAATATTTTTTCATATTATAAAGGTTTTTAGTTTTTTCATTTTACACCTATTCGGGATTCGTCATTGTATTAACTAAATTAGCTATTAAGATGACCACACATTTCTTGCAATTATTTGAGGTAAAATATGATATTTAGTCAAAAAATGTTCTGTACTCCGGTTATATTAAAACCTGTCTGCTACACTTTCCAGTCACTGCTGTGCAGGCGTGAACGTGGTACATCAGTTCATTTGTAACTGCGGTGCGAGCAAAAATTGACGCGCCACTTGTGATTTGCACGAAAAGAGAGCAGCGCGCAGTGATTAGTTTTTCTGTGTTCTGAGGGTATACCTGGTGCTGGAACCACTCACATAAAAAGTGACGAGACATGGATTCACCACAATGAGCCTGAGAGTAAACGGCATAGTATGGAATGGAAACACAAAACACAGAGAAAGGAATTCTTCATCATGCTTGATACCATTCTGTCAGGTGTGGCTAAGCTATTGAGATGTTTTTTTTTTTTCCCCCTCAATTCCTGTTGTTTCAGACATTCATACCAGTAAAACAGATATGGGCAAAATGTGTTTTTCAGCTGCTCATCAAAATAAAATGAATATACTGTATACAGTATGTTTTTTTTTTTAGATCAATAAAAGAGTACTTTTTCAACAGAGTACTTTTTTTTTTACTGTATCTCTGATGTGATGTCATACTGGGATGGCCTTATAAATATATTATAACTAACAAGTTGAGAGAATTCTTATGTAATATAATTCATACATTGACTCCAGCTGCTCTTTCTGTAACTGTGCTCCAAACATTTCTGCACATGTTTTGATCTTGGTTTTGTACAAAAAAAAAAAAAAAAAGCTTTTATGCAAAGTTTGTGTCGTGAGTTTTTTATTATTATTATTATTATTATTATTATTATTATTATTGGTTTATTTGACTATTAGGAAGAGGAGGAGGATAAATATTTAATAATAAATTTTATCTTTATAATTGCTAAGCTTTTTATTCCTAAATGAATAAATAGCATATCTATCTTTCTTGTATTCAAAAAATGACATTGGAGAACATTTTGAAAGCATTAAGGTACAAATAAAATATCAAATCTGTTCGAATTTTAGATTTATATAAATGATATACTGAACAAAAATATAAACGCAACACTTTTGTTCTTGCTCCCATTTTTTAGGAGATGAACTCAAAGATCTGAAACATTTTGTACATACACAAAATAACCATATCTCTCAAATATTGTTCACAAATCTGTCAAAATCTGTGATAGTAAGCACCTGCACTTCTCCTTTGCCGAGATCATCCATCCCACATGTCCCCCCCCCCCCCCCCCCCCCCCCCAAGGTGTGTTATTTACGTTTTTATCATTTGCTATTTTGTTATTAATATGTTGAATTGTGACTATTGGGAATTTTGTGGTGTTGTTTTATTCAAAATAAAATCTATACAGTATTCTTTTTTTTCTTCTTCTTCTTCTTCTTCTTTTTAGGAAAGACTTCTGTTTTCTGTCTGCTAACGGCGCATGAAAATGACGTAGCGGGCCACTTGTCCCGCGCGAGCTTCTGGGTAACATAGTTTTTCACAGCTGTATCGAAAATGGTGGACGTTCAGCCTCCGCCTTTCCGGAGCCTTGATGATTTTCTTATCGGTTCGGCCCGGTTCTCCGTGCCTGATATCCGTAATTTAGAGAGGTGGAACAACCGGATCATTAACAACTTGCTGTATTACCAGACCAACTATTTTGCCTCGGCTTTGGCGTTGCTGCTGATAGTCGGGTAAGGGCACAGTTGTGACGTGTGCACACACACACACACACACACATACAAACACACACAGACCTCAGAATTTAAAGCCTTCACACCATTTATTAGCTTGTTTAACGTTCAAAATCAACCAGTTCTTCATCTGTCAGAGCAAGCCGATTGTCCAGGCCTGATTTTGTCCTCTCTTTACCTCTTTGTGTTTTTAGAAGCAATAAACATCTCATTACAATGCAGCATTTTCCTTTCATTTTAATTGAACCCTACAATTATGACACACAATGCCTGTGTATCAATATAAAGGTCTGATTTAGATCTATTTATATCCTGAAAATACGTGATTTATTTAATTAATCAGGTCCATGACATTCTTTATAATGTGTAAAATTGTGGTATTATTTAGCCCTTTACCTACTAAAGCTTTAAGATGTTTTTTTTCCCCACTGTAAACAAGAAAATGTGCATTTAAACGTTGCATACAATAATAAAAAAAAAAATCATTTTAAAATAAATTTTATATTTTAATAACAGCTGACAGAGTAAAAAAAAAAATTATAACACATTTTGCACAGTACCTAAAAATAACATTATTAAACAATTGCATACAGATTACACCAGCCCTCCATGAGTCCCAATATGTAAATGGTTGGTTGACCTCTAAATGTGATCAATGCAACAGTTTACTAACTGATTTATATAACTGACAGTATGTTATCTTAACACATTTTAACTTGTCATTTGGTCCTCCCCCCAATGTTATTGTGAAAATGGTGAGTGCACCACCTGGACAGCCGCATGGCCAAATTCAAATGCAATTTTATTGAAAGTTTTATTTGTCCCATACACAATCATACACAGTTCGATATGCAGTGAAATGCTTAAACGACCTCCTGTGACCTTAAAAAACCAAAATCCAAAAAGATTATTAATAGGAAATAAATATGGAATTAAATAAGAAATAAAACATTAAAAATAATAATTTTGGGAAGAATGAAGAATTAATATAAGACAAAATATAAATATAAGATATATTTATATATATATAAATAGCACGTTAGCACTGAAAATATATAGTAGTCGACTGGTGACTGGATCCTGGGCACCCAAAGCTCATCCATGCCCACGGGAACTGAAGGCCAGCTTGTCCAATCCAATCGCACAGAACAGCAATCATGAACAGCACAAATTCAAAATCATGATAGGAAGGCGTTAGAACACCCGCTGCGCATAGGGCCCAGCAAGCAAAAAGCCTCATGGAATACTTTTGGTAAATAAGGCCGATCCACGGAGTGTCCACTCCTGGTTCCAGACACCACCGTATACCAGGCTACAGAGGGGAGTCTACATAATATTGGGCATAATGTTTTGTGCTGCAATGTATGGATTTGTAAATGGTAGTTAATGGCCAAGCATGTATTTAAAATTGTATTAAAACTTAAGGTGGATGGATGGATGGGTGGGGCTGGTGTTGAGGGACCCGATTTAGAAAAATGTGTCCCTCAGTCCATAATTTCTAACACCTGCCCTGGTCCATGCCAACGGTATATAAGGACATTGTAATAGTTTTCTTTAAAATGCAAAATGCTTGAATCATTATGTTTCAGGGTAAGGTCGCTGTATGATGGTTTTTATTAGTGTTTACAGTTATTTACCAGAAATATGCACATACAGTATGTGGCTACAGAAACAGTGTTTAAAAAGATTTTCAAATTTACATGCAAAATCACCCATGTTTGGTTTCTGCTGTGTTCCATTGCCTCCTACTAGATCTCATACAGTTGCTTTTTCCTCACTATGCTCAGGTATTTCCGGCCCTTTCAGCTCATCCTTGGAGTGGCTGTAGTGATTTCGTTGCTTCTGAGCTTTGTATGGGCTGCAGAGAACAAGGCCACAGTGAGACGCTTCCGGAGGAACCATCCTTCTCTCTGTCTGATCGCCATCTTGGGCTCCAGCTACTTTTTATTATCGTTCCTGGGAGGTGTGGCCGTCTTCCTCTTCGGCATCACTTTCCCCATCTTAAGTTAGTATCTCGATGTGTTGTACCTGTTTAATTCTGTGATGATCTGCTGCTGCAGATCCCCACTCTGGTAGTAGAACTTATTTAAATTTTTAGACAAGACAAATACATAATTTTCCGACACAATCCCCTTGCCTTTCGATGCACCTTGTCCATCTGTGTTGGATTCTTTATCACCTTAAAACAAGGTTTTTGCAGAGTGTTTTTGAGGGACCACATTTTTGTCTCGAACATTCCATTTACATCTAGGCATTTGGCGACTTAAATTTTTATCTCATTATACATCTGAGCAGTTGGGGTTAAGGGCCTTGCTCAAGGGCCCAACAGGGACAACTTGGTGGTAGTGGGACTTGAACCTGGGACCTTCCGAACCGTAGTCCAATGCCTTAACCACTGAGCTACCCCTGACCCATTCCATTTACGAGGAACATTATGGTAAACTTACGATTCTGTATCATATTAAGAGTTTACCTTAACACAAAATCCACAAATGTAATGTCATTCAAATAAGTTGAATCATGGGATGAGTTGCATGTTAAGCAATTAATACTATATACACTGGAATCGTTCATAATTCTTGTTGAACTGTTGTTCAGTATTACCCTGATGATGATGATGATGTAGACCACCATTATCCAAACATCCCTGTTAATGATGATAATGTTTTGCATTGCACTTTCCTTTCAGTGATTTTAATCCATGCATCAGTAAGACTTCGGAGCTTGAAGAACAAAGTGGAGAACAAGCTGGAGAGCATTGGGCTGAAGAGAACACCTATGGGTATGCTGCTGGAGGCGCTCGGCCAAGAGCAAGAGGCCGGCTCGTAGAGCTCGAAGCTGCCGCCACCTTCCCTTAAGTCCTAAACACTACAAGCAGTATGGCCTCACTATTGTGCCATTATGTCTAAGGACTTAAGGGGAGAAAAACAGGAGTATTTTTCTCGAATAGTCGAGTGCAAAAGTTTGCATCCCCTCTGTCGTTTAATGGGAAAAAACAAGGCAACATCAACAGAAAAAAATAGTTTAGTGACATTGTGACTGTTAACCCTTTAAACTAATATTATTTTCTTTCCCACTATTCATATCTTAACATGTACTGTTTAAATATTTTTGTTAAATGTGAGGATGAAGGACCATTTATGAAATAGAAGCACTCCACATTGTCTTTCTCATTTAAACCGAAGGGCATGTGAACATTTCCACTCGACTATGTTTTAAATGAAGTATAAATCGAATGAACGTCTGCAACGTACCTGCCTTATCAGCCAACTTTTATGATTTGATTGCGTTGAAAAATGTTTTATTGCATTTTGAATTTCCCATGTTGTACTTTTGAATGATTTCTGTTCTCATTGCACATGAACACATCAGAGCATTTACGTTTCTACATTTGTGCCAACATTCCCTAAATAACAAGGGCCTTGTTGATTTCCTCACGTGTTGCTTGTGACCAATGCATCACACGTTCTTATATCTTTAACATTCTGTTTTGCCAATGACACACAGTCACTTTTTATTTATGAGCTATATGTCTAATTATGTAAGTGGATTCAACATCAGGTCTGATTCCTTACTCGGGTTAAATACTGCAAGTGTTTAGATCTTAGTCCTTTGAGACATTTGGATGTTTGTTTGCTCTTACAAGTATTATGAGGATGTATTTGCATCAACTTTGTTTGAAATTGACCTGAGGTTGCCAGTGTATCATCAGTTGTCAATTTTGAATCTTTTTTTTTCTGTTTTGTCAATAAAACTGACATGACTTTCTAACTTCAGTTGTAAATTTTGGAGGTTGAGCATGAGGAACAAGAGGCAGGCCTGCACTTCAAGCAACTTGCCATAAGGTAAAAGTGATAACTAAGCAGCTCGGGGAACAAAACATAGAAATTTTGGATCCATGTCCAGGAAGCTTCTCAGACCTTAACCGCATTGAGAACTTGTGGTCAGTCAAGTCAAGTCAAGTAGGCTTTTATTGTCATTTCAACTATATACAGTTTAGTACACAGTGAAACTAAATAATGTTCCTCCAGGACCAAGGTGCTACATACGTGCAACAACATAAATTAATAACGCACTTTACCGGAACCAGCTAGTTAACTAAGAGATCTAATTAGCTGACTAGCACAGATATGACAGATTTAAATTTTTTAAGTTAACCTAAAACTATCAATTTCTATACGAAAAAGAGACAACAAGTGCATGTGCAAATGTGCAAACAAAGAGCTACAGAATGACAAACACAACAACGTAACACATTACAGAACTTTTTCTTTTTTTTGTGTGTGATGAGGTACGAGTTGAGGTAGTGGGAAGAGCAACAGTAAACAACTGACATTTCTGAAGTAGCAGCAATGATTGAAAAAAATAATAATGTGCAAATATTGCAGAGAGCAGTTCAGGTAGGTAGGTAGGTATGAACAATTTGAGAGGGTTGTAGATCAGAGTGATTGTACATGTGTGTGGGTGTCAATCCCCACCAACCCACAAATTCTGACAAATTCCAAGTAATGATTATGCAAGAATGGGCTGCCATCAGTCAGGATGTGGCTCAGATGTTGATTGGCAGCATGTCAATTACAGGGCAAATTCCAAAAAAAAAAAGGATCAATACTGAAAATATTGACTCTGCATAAATTTTATGTCATTGTCAAGAAAAGCATTTGACACTTTCTTGTAATTATGCTTCAGTATACCACAGTAACATTTGACAAAAATATCTAAAAACACTGAAGCAGCAGACTTTGTGAAAATCAATATTTGGGCCATTCTGAAACTTTTAGCCACGACTGCATATCTAATGAATCTCACTTTTTGAATGAAATTGCAACAACAACAACAAAAACTTTTCTACAATATTCAATTGTTCTACATGTACAGTATATCCCTGGCTTTCCTTTTAAGGAGTACCTTTGAGGAGAACAGAGGTGCACGTGCGACTGAAGGGAAGTAGGGGGAAAGGTCTAGAAGTTTCTCTCTCTCGCACGCGCGGGCATCCTTTAAAACGGTTTACCTTTAACCGGCTCAGCCCGAGATAATCCTTAACCCACAGCTCACAGCGCTGAATTCCCATACAGAGCTCAGGGAAACTTTTCTATACAAAAATGCACATTTTATTAATAATGTATTATTAATGAAGAGAAAAATATAAAAAGAAGGACTGGTTGCGGGTGGAAAAGGAACTATTTCAAGTGACTGAAGTGAGAAAATGGACGTGGTGCCGAAAGGTTAGTGTGTGTGTGCGTGTGTGTGGGTAGTCTTAACTGTGAGGACTAAAGACAGTAGAAGCATAAGGTTCAGAAATAGGATGTTGTAATTTAGCTACATTTCAGGAAATTACCTCAATAATATTATGTCCATGTTGCACAAAATAGTCTAAAACAAAATAAAAAAAAATATCAGAAAAATGTCAGTTTTTTGCAACGTGATATTGATTGTTTTGTTGATGGTTTTGTTGAGCTTTCTATTATTTAGAGTAATCCATGTGACTCTGAAAAAAACTCAAATAAAATGTTATTAATGTGTTGGGGCACTATTGTAGTGATGAACACCATTCTTCCCAGAATGATTGCTGGTGGTGCTTGTGGTAAGGATTACTATATAAGGCATCACTCCTAAAAGTATCCTAAAAAATACACACAAGTGTTCATCTGGATTGATAACTGGTGACAGACATCATTTTCATACTAATCAAAAAAATCCACGCCACGGTGGCACTGTGGATAAGTGGTTAGCACTGGCGACCTGCACCTCCATGGTCTGAGTTTGATTTCCACCTCAGGTCTGTGTGGATGGAGTTTGCATGGAGTATGTTCTCCGTGTCTTTGATGGGTTTCCTCCAGGTGCTCCGGTTTCCTCCCACAGTCCAAAGACATGTAGATTAGCATTCTCAAATTGCCCGTAGTGTGTGCCCTGCGATGAATTGGCCCCCCATCCAGGGTGTACACCTCCTCGTGCCCTAAGTTTCCTGGTATATGGGGCCATGCCCCTCCCCCCAACACTATGTATACACAATAAAGTGGTATAGACAATGAGTAAGTGAGTGAGTGATCCACGACACTGCTGTAATCACATTATAACACATTTAGATCAAAAAACAACCTAAAGCTAATTTCTGTAATTCTATTACTGTATATACAGCACCAAGTCTGTAATAAGCTTTTTTATAACCATTTTCCAAATTAATTAGAGAAATTGAGCTACGTGCATAATGCTTCCTGAAATTGGTGACCACAGTTGCAGTCAGGTTCATAATAACCGGAACAATTTCCAGTTGGAACAACTTTTTTGTTTGCCCTCTGTACCACATTGAATCTGAAATGAAACTTTCAAGGTGTAAGCAAAGTCAAAAGCATTAATTCAAGTGACCAAAAATAAAGTGTGGCATTAATCATTCAGGGATTACAGCATAAGCAAGCATAATTCACATAAGGACAGCTTTGTACGGAGGCCAAATACCAAAAAAAAAAAACCTTATCATTGTTCGAGTATTTATGAACACAACTGTATCTGCTGCTTAGTTGCATTAATTAAGATTACCGTTTTAACGCTCAGTATGAGCATGATCAGAGTTAAATAAATCTACAGTATGTCTTTTCATAGATGGGGCTCCAGTGGGAGCAGTGGAGACCCAGAGGTCGGACACCCTCAACTCCACGGGTTCGGCTGGGGCGCGCAGGAGGACAGGAGGAGCCAAGAAGCAGATGCAAGCCAACAAGTCTAAACTCCGGGCACCGAGAGCTCTGTGTTGCCTTACACTCAGCAACCCCATTCGCATGGCTGCCCTAGCACTTGTGGAGTGGAAATATCCATTGGCAACTCTGTGTGTGTGTGTGTGTGTGTGTGTGTGTGTGTGTGTGTGTGTGTGTGTGTGTATTATATTTTATGCACCTCCTAGAGCTTTTAAGCTAAAAGAAGAAAAAAAACCCGCTGGTTGGCACCAGGTACCATGATTAGATTTGTATGCTAAAATACCATGGGTTTCTGAGCGGCACAAAAGATATCAAGAAGATTTCTCAAGAAAATGCCACAGTTAACTGTGATCAGGAGTCAAGCAAGCAAAACTGGCCATGTTCTCAGGGTAAAAAAAGATGGCATACTTTTCTCTCTCTATCAGTCATAGTGACCCAAGCCAATGTATGTAGAATAAGGCAGATAGCACTTTCCTCTGAGGGTGCCATGATGCCCTGTAATGCAGAATAAGCAGCAGTTTGAAAAATGAGTGTGTTAGTTGAACTCATATGTTTCCTACTGGTCCTTAACCTCTGTTCTCTAAGCCCTTCGATATATTCATCTTGCTAGCCATTATTGCTAATTGTGTAGCCCTTGGTGTGTCAAGACCGTTTCCAGAAGATGACTCCAATGGCACCAATCACAATCTGGTAAGTCTGTGCTTAGAGATCTTACTTTGTTTGAAAATAAGATAAAGTTTGAAATGACTAAATATCTTCAGTGTCCCACGTGATACACACCCTCGCCTTTCACCTGCTTTAGCATACAGCACATATGCTAATCTCATTAGCTTCTTGACCTGTTAACCCAGTCACACACTGTAAAGCACCATGAAGAAAAGGTGGAAGCTTATCAGTGTTTCTAATGCATCTTCTGATTTCCCATTAATATCCTACAGTTTTATAATACAGCCATATTTTCATCTCTAACTAATTCATCCTCTCTACTCTTTTTGCCAGGAAAAAGTAGAATACATCTTTCTGGTTATTTTTACCATTGAAACCTTTACCAAAATCCTGGCCTATGGACTGGTCATGCACCCCAGTGCCTACATCCGAAGTGGATGGAACCTGCTGGATTTTATCATCGTCATTGTCGGGTTGGTGTGATTTCCCAGTCTAGTTAATTGCTAACTCTAGTTTAGTGTCATTCCTCCGGTTGCCTTGGTTTCCTCCCACAGTTCAAAGACATGCAGATTAGGATAATTGGCATTCGCAAATTGCCCACAAATGTGAGTGAGTGAGTGAGTATGTGTTTGTCCTTTGATGGATTGGCACAGCGTTTAGTGTGTACCCCACCTTATGCCTAACGATAGACTCCAGGCCCCTCCCGACCCTGTATACAGGATAAAGCTGTATAGACAACGACAATGAGTGTGTGTGTCAATTGAAGGTAAATAGTAATTAAGAGAGAATTTGTTAACTGTTTGTGTGTGTGTGCATGCATGTGCAGTCTCTTTAGCGTTGTAGCAGAGATGGGGGAACACGAATCTGGAGATGCCCATCATGCATCTGGGAAACCAGGAGGATTGGATGTCAAAGCTCTCAGAGCTTTCAGAGTACTCCGACCACTGCGTTTGGTCTCTGGCGTGCCCAGTAAGCGATTTGTGTGTGTGTGTGTGTGTGTGTGTGTGTGTGTGTGTGTGTGTGTGTGTGTGTGTGTCTTTCTATTGGTGATTGCATTATTTGTGCACATATCTGTATATATGTGTGCAAAGCTGTATTTGATAATTATAAGGGAAATAGTTTTGTTTGTGTGTGTAGGTCTGCAGATTGTGCTGAACTCCATCATGAAGGCTATGGTTCCTCTGTTTCATATCGGTCTGCTGGTCATGTTCGTCATAATCATTTATGCCATTATCGGCCTGGAGCTTTTCATTGGCAGAATGCACAAAACATGCTACTATGTGGGAACAGGTAAGCCACCCATCCATGCACACATACACACATATACTTATACACACATTCAAGTGATACACATGCATGTTCAGATCATCCAGCATTTATAATTTTTTATTGTAGTTATTATTTTTAGTGTATTTTCCTAAATATTTCAAATAAAACAAGGTGAAGTACTTCTAAGTTACCCTGTTCTCTCCATGCTTGGTGGGTTTCCTCCAGGGGCTCTGGTTTCCTTCCACAGTCCAAAGACATGCAGATAAGGATGATTGGCGTTTCCAAAATTGCCCATAGTGTGTGAAAGAGCGTTTGAGTGTGTATGTGTGTGTGCCCTGCGATGGATTGGCACCAGAGTGTACCCTGCCTTGTGCCCTAAGTCTGTCTCCTGGGATAGCAATTCGTGTTTTGTTTTGTTTTTTCGTGAACTGAGGGTGTACCTGATGCGGAAGCAACTGAAGGAAGAGCATAAACATAAGTGTTTGGATATTTGCGGACAAAATTCAGACCGATACTTCATGGATGCTGAAAGTTTCTTAAAGCGAAGTGGAAAAAAATTATGAATTTGTCTTTTCAAAAAGTTTAAAGATTTTAAAATATATTTTACAGCCAGAGCGTGGATCATTTTTGGCTCACCCTTGGAGACTATTGACGTACCTACAGTATATTTATGTGCTTTAATAACATTAATGTAGTTTGAAGATGTTATGTGTGCCATGTGTTCAGTCTAGTTGCTAGACGATTTTTAATGACATATCAGCATTCGCCGTTATTCCCACACAGATCTTTATGTGGAAGATGATGCGACACCGTGTGCGTTTGCTGGTAATGGCCGTTTCTGTGTGGGTAACAATACTGAGTGCAGGGGAGGCTGGGAAGGCCCTAACGGCGGCATCACGAACTTCGACAACATCTTCTTTGCCATGCTTACTGTTTTCCAGTGCATTACTATGGAGGGATGGACCGATGTTTTGTACTGGGTATTTATCTTTCATTTTATTGTCTAGTTCTCTCATTTCTCCCGCTGCCTCTCTAGTTTCCTTTTCTGACTCTATGACTGAGATGAGTGTATTAGTGTATTAGGGGATTATACAGAGAAATAAAGTGAGTTTTTACCCTAATAACTGTGTTCTGTTATCCGGCACAATCAAAAGTCAAGGTTTGACTTAAACAGCCAATACAATTAATGCATATACAGTACAGAATCAATACAACAGATTAACATGTTGCTGCATATTTGTTTTCTCTTATGTATTATAAATATAATAATAGGATGAGGACTGAATCGTTATGGTACAGAAGTAAATTTAATTTTAACCCACTATTTGCACTCTCTTTTCTTGCCTTGTAATTTCTCCAGATGAATGATGCAATTGGCTTCGAGCTGCCCTGGATTTATTTTGTTTCCCTAGTCATCTTTGGCTCCTTCTTCGTTCTTAACCTTGTTTTGGGTGTTTTAAGCGGGTAAGAGCTGTTATCCAATATAACGTTTGGTGCAATAAATTGGTCTGTCTTTTTAATAGAATTAAGAGATTTGCCTTGGGTGTAGAGGAAATTGTTTGTCTCTGCATGTGTGTTCATTTAGTGAGTTCTCTAAGGAAAGAGAGAAGGCTGTGTGTCGGGGTGAACTTCAGAAGGCTCAGGAGAAACAGCAGATGGAAGAGGACATGGTGGGCTACATGGACTGGCTGATTGAGGCTGAGGATATGGATGAAGATGGCAATAAGCGTGAGGCACCAGCATCATACGGTCATACAGACACACATGAAGCGTAGTCATACAGTACATTAAACCTAGATACGCTCTGCTTTCTTTGGATATAAGGTGCTGTGGTGGCAAAGAAAAAGATGATGAAGAAATACGGATGGTATAAACACAGTGAAGATGGAGGTATTCTGGAATACAACATTTTGATGTGTTTAAATCTAATACGAGGGGCGTTTAAGTCAAACCGGGACTTGTGATATATTTTCACATGAATCAAGAATAAGGAAGACTTCAAGGATATTACAGTGATGACTCTCAGCTGCAGAAAAACATTTGAATCGTGCAAACGTTTTTAAGAAGCAAGTTTATCCAGTGCAACTTACATCTTTTTCACTCATTATACATCAAAACAATTGTGGGTTAAGGGCCTTGCTCAAGAGCCCAACAGGGATAACTTGGTGGTATCCTCATGGGACTTGAACCTGTGACCTTCCGAACCATAGGCCAGTGCCTTAGCTACTGAGCTTACCATGAAGGTTACACGTCTGTGAAGGTCAATCTAGGCCAAGGTGGCTCGGAGCTCACTGCAGTCATTCCCCTGAACATTCAGTGAGTTGAATGCCTGATCCTTGCCTGATCCTAGAAGAACTTGTCACCAACGGTACACACTTATAAGAGCTCACATGGGAGTTATTGCCACATCCTTTGTATAATCTTGAACTCTGTTTGGGAGTGAGGAGTTCCTGGGAGGCCAGTGTTTTAGAAGTAATGCAAGTAAAGCAGTCCGGTGATGGCTCCGGTGTACAGAGAAAACTTTCCATCTTTATACTGTCCAAGACCTAGGGAAATTTGGGACAAGTGCATTAGTGTAGCAGGGGATTATGGAGAGAAAGGTAGTTTATACGCTCATAACTGTTCTGTTATTCTGGGCAAATCAAAAGTCCTGGTTTGACCTGTACGCCTTTCATAGGATAATCTTTAAAACTTCTGGATGATTCTTTGTGTTTAATTTAAATGGATCCACTCAATCGTTTTACAGAATCAGATTCAGACTCAGAGTTCGAGGCTTTCCTAGATGATGATAACGGCTGCTGCGCCTCTATTCAGTAATGGTCAAATAATCACATTTTATATTATACACATTTCTTCCTGTTATTTATCGACTGCACTATATCTGGTCACATCTTTTCTCATTCTTGCTCCTCAGGGCCAAATTGCTGACTATAAGCTTCTGGTAAGTTAAACGTGAAAGTCATCTGGGTAATGTTTCACCTACTTCATCTTGTTGCAGCGTTGGTTGTCTCGATCTTAGAAAGTCTAACATTTGTGCTTTTGCTAAAAAAAAAATGTAAACCAGGGCCATGGAACTGAACATTCAAATAATGCACAACAGGGAATTTCAACTTTATTTGCACAAACGAAGATCGATGAAGGGGTCAAGATTGAAGAAAAGTGACAAAATTGATTTTCGAAGAGGATTCGAGAGTTCGATTCAACGATATCACAAATGCATTGGCTGTGATGGAGACTACAGTATGCTAAGGTTTAGCTTTGTACCAGTGTGCAATTTGAACGACATACTATATGTCAGTTATTAAAAGAGTCATGCCTTACATTTGCATTTCATTTCAGTACGACACTTGTATGTTGTATAATGTACTTTATATAATGTCTACCTTTTCTACAGAAGAAAAAACCTAATGCATTACAAAGTCATCTTCTGTTTCCCTGTGCAGTGAGCAGCTCTACCATTTGAACATAGTCCTGAGGAAGAACTGCCGCGTGGCGGTGAAGTCCACTAACTTCTACTGGCTGGTGTTGCTTCTGGTCTTCCTCAACACAACGGCGAGTGCATCGGAGCATTACGGCCAGCCCCAGTGGCTCACCGATATACAAGGTTAAAGTTTCGGTTTAGTCGATTACACGATTACTTACTTTTATTAGACTAGATGATGTTTGATGCTGTTTCTCTCAAACTGCTTGTTTTTGCTTTGTGTCCCAGAAAGAGCCAACAAGATCCTTCTGGCCCTGTTCACCCTGGAGATGCTGATGAAGATGTACAGCTTCGGCTTCCAGGTCTACTTTATAGCTCTCTTTAACCGGTTCGACTGCTTTGTGGTGTGCGGTGGGATACTCGAGACTGTACTCGTGGAGTTGGAGGTGATCCCACGTATTGGTATATCTGTGCTGCGCTGCGTCCGTCTCCTCCGCATCTTTAAAGTTACCCGGTGAGTTAGCAGTCTTTTAGTTGTTTCTGCTAAGAATGTCTGGATGCTTTACATAGATAATATTCCAGGGCTTACGTTGTCAATTAAATCCAAGGTAGTATGTGTAGTTAATATGTAGTGTAGTTTTTATATAGGTTTTTTTTTTTATATCTCAGGCATTGGACTGCTCTCTCAGATCTGGTCACATCTCTGCTGAACTCGATGAAAGCCATTTGTTCCCTGCTGCTGCTACTCTTCCTATTCCTCATCATCTTCGCCCTACTGGGGATGCAGCTGTTTGGTGGCAAGTTTAACTTTGATGAGACGCAGATGAAGAGAAGCACGTTCGACACCTTTCCCTCCGCGCTGCTCACCTGTTTCCAGGTAACCACCTCTGTTGCTAGGTTGTCATCTCTAATAGCCAGACTCAGCACGCAGGACAGATCCATTTCTCCTTAATCAACATTTCTATTCTTGACCGTTGTTAGTTCTGCTATGTCTCTTCACGAGACATCTCCAGTTTTTTTTTTCACTTGCATGCTTGAATGACGAAAGGTTTAATGGAAACGTATTTATATCTCACAATCGTATGTTTTATATTCCATGAGCATTATGTTCAATCATATTCCACATTGTTATAATTATCCTGGCACCTGTTGAATAAGATATTCAGCTGTCCAGTAATACAGAATTTTGCATATTAAATCTTAAATATTACAGCATTTCTTTATTGTGCCATACCGCGTTTATTAATTTACTGTATTGTGACTACAGCAATCTCAAATAATCAAAATCAGAAGCAGTAATATACTATACATGTATAAAATAATATACACATATTTAGTCACTTCATTTATTTTTTAACAATAAGTATCGTGGGCAATAATGCTGATTTAGTGTAATAGCCATGAATCTATGAGGTTTAAAAAAAAAATCTGCACTCTGGATGTAGAATTTATTTCCATTAACTTTTATAAAAGAAAAATGCATCATTTTCAGGCATAATCTCATTGCTTACAAAATTCATTTTGTCCATCTGGCAACAAACCTTTGTATTTCATTATTTAAAAATGTTTTAGGCTGAGCTTCTTCCTCATAGTTTGATGGAGCGAGATCAGGACAATAGGGAGGACGCTTTAACACCTTAAAACATCTGTGTTTTATCCGAAGTTTAGGCTTCACCTCTTCAATAAGCATCTCACTGTAATAAGTTGATTGTTGAAGCTTGTGCAGCCAACAGAAGTTTCAATATAACCGGAATATGGATCATTTTTGACTCACCCTTTAAATTTAGGATGAAAATGCAGTTTTTGAATCTAAAAGACACACACGATGAGAAACTTCCTCTGTTTATAGATTCTTACAGGAGAAGACTGGAACTCAGTTATGTACGACGGCATCATGGCATATGGCGGACCCATTTTCCCCAACATGATAGTTTGTATCTACTTCGTCATTCTTTTCGTCTGTGGTAACTGTATCCTTTTACCTGTCTCCTCTGTTCAGTTCTGTCACACACACAGGTTCTATCATGCTTCCTTCGCTCCTGTTATGAAAAATGTTTCATATTGCTTTTTCATTTTCTTTGTTTATGTCTTAAACAATGTGTTCAAGCTTCTGACAAACTTTTTAAAAATTGATAAATTACTCACGTAATTGGACAAAATGATTCTCACTAGGTATCCTTAACATCACCCACAGACATCCTGCTGAACGTCTTCTTGGCCATTGCTGTGGATAACTTAGCAGGAAATGGCAAAAAGAAAAAAGAGTAAGTGCCTTATCGTATCTAAAATAAATCAGGTTATACATTTCTCTTAACTAAGTACTTTCTAGTCTGCATTATTTATGAAGCATTTAAGCTTTAACAACCTGATATGTTTAAAAGAGAAAAAACTGAAGAGGAGGAGTGGGAAGATGATGAAGACAGGGAAGATGATGAAACTGGAGTGAGCCACCTTCTATCTTTTTTTTTTTCTTTTTTTTTTCAAACTCATTTCTACTTTGTTCTTTTACATTGTCTTTTTCAGTATTTCTTTTCTTATCTTGTGTCTGATATTTTTTCCAGAATGACAATGATGACTGGGAGGAGAGTGAAGAGCTGAGAGCAATTGAGGGCCTTGAAGGTAAATAATTTATCCTTGACTCACATACAGTAATGAATATGGTTATAAATAACTAGTGGTGGACAAGTAATCAAAAATAAAAATTGAAATGGCAATATGGACCTGTGCAATTATTTAATCGCAAAAGGCTGCAATTTTTTACTCCAGGGTTGGGAATGTATGCAGTTTGTCAATAATTAAAGAATTTGTTAATTTATATATATATAATTTTGAGTTGATAAATAAATATTGGGACTTTGTTAATTATCATTTGTCCAATCATTTGCTGTTAGCCTAGACAAATATGTTTGAATACAAAGTGGTATATTTAATAGTTAAATACTGTATGTCAGTTTAAATCACAATCGGAATATATGTCAAAAAATTGCAATGTGATTTTTTGATCAAACTGTGCAGCCCTATACATAACTATAAAAAAGCACAGCTATGTAATATACTGTACTGTACAGTAAGTTAATGTTTTAGCATTTTTATTACTAGAGAGGACAAATAGTCTAATAAGGGATTTAATCTAATTTAAGATTTACTTTCTGTTCTTAAGGTGCCGTGCCTCTGAAAGTGGAGAGTTTTCAGCCCAAAGAGAAAATTATCCCCATTCCTGATGGAAGCTCCTTCTTCGTTCTAGGCAAGAAAAACTGGTAAGTAATATAAGCTTAATTTACAATAAGCATTCTGTGTCTGCCGGAGAGACTCTGTGGAGTCCTTGTATGAGCTCAAGGTCAATAAAACATCTTAGATTTTATACTGAAATAAATTAAAGTAAAATACGACAATTTTAATGGTCACACTGTCTTTTTCATCACTGACTTTCTTTTCCTCTTTTTCCTCATCTGTCCAGCCTCAGAGTCGCTTGCCACAATCTCATTTACCATCCCTACTTTACCAACTTCATCCTCCTCTTCATCATCCTCAGTAGTTTCTCACTGGCGGCTGAGGACCCAATCAAAACCCATTCATTTCGGAACATTGTAAGTCTGCCAGTTTATTAAAGACATAGTTCGATTGATCCTCATGTGGATAATTTGGCGCTATTTCAGATGATGAGTAAATTGATACTTTGGTTTTTAGTTAGCAGTGTTTGCATTTTTCGTTACATCAGTATAGTCTGGTTTTCATTATTGTGATCTCCAGAAAGCACTAATAAAAACAGTTTTGCTCCATCCTTTATTCCTAGATGCTCGGCTATGCTGATTATGTCTTCACCACTGTCTTTACTATTGAGATTATACTGAAGGTAAATCATGTTACTAATCAATATCTATTATTTTGTTTGAGCCTGAAGTTTCAGGATCAAAGTCCAAAGACTTTGATCTGTCCAAAGACATGCAGATTAGGCTAATTGGCGTTCCCAAATTGTCCGTAGTGTGTACAGTAAATGAGCATGTGAAATGTGTGTGTGTGTGTGTGTGTGTGTATACCCTGCGATGGATTGGCACCCTTTTCATTCCAGGGTGTACTCTGCCTCATACCCTCAGTCTCCTGAGATAGGCTCCAGGCCCCTCGTGACCCTGTATACAGGTTAAAGCGGTATAGAGGATGAATGAGATAATGACCACGATTTTGGAGTCAGTGTCATAATACATAAATTGCTCGATATGCAAATAAATTCTCTAGTGTCATCAAAGAACAGTCTTTTTTGTGTTTTGTGAATAGATGACAGTGTACGGTGCTTTCCTTCATCACGGCTCCTTCTGCAGAAATGCTTTCAATCTCTTGGACCTCCTCGTTGTCAGCGTGTCTCTCACTTCGTTTTTCCTGAAGTAAGTGTGACACGCTGATCTTCCACATATACACTGATTAACTTATGGACTTACATTCATCCGTCTATTATCAATTCATATATCTATTAACCAACTCATCTGTTTCATTCATTATCAAATGTCCAATCAGCCTGCATTCTGACTCTTGGAACTTTTTTGTTACTTCAGCTCGAGTGCTATCTCTGTGGTAAAGATTCTAAGAGTACTGCGAGTGCTCCGACCTCTTCGAGCTATCAACCGAGCAAAGGGACTCAAGGTACACGGATTTAAGGATTTATATGAACTTCTATAAATTATCTACACATTGGTCGATTTCAGTGTTATGGATGTGACATTTGGACTCATATTGATAAACAAAAAACCTTGAGCATGGGCATGTTTAGCTTCCATGAATTAATTTGCATGAAATTTATGTAATCTCTTCAGCTAAAGACAAACAAATCCTCCCACACTGCTACAGCCTTTTTAACCTTTTACTTCACAAGGGCCGTTGTTGCAGTACAATTACTAAAGAACAGTCACTACACTTGGACACACACACACACACACACACAAAACCTTCGCGCGCATACTGTTTACTATAACATTGTGACCACGTGTGTATGCGCGCGCGTAACGGTTTTGGGTGTGTGTGTCCAAGTGTAGTGACTGTTCTTTAGTTGACTATCAATGTTGACCATCGTGTGACGCACGCACGCTGAAACTGAGCATGGGAGACGATTACCCACAATCCCACAGCGCAAGTTTTTTTCGACAAAGTCTGTGAATGTTAAAGGCAACTGCAGAAAGCATTACACCTGGATCATGAAAGAGACGTGAATGAAACACGAAAAGTGTAGATTAAAAAAAAAAATTTAATGAATGATTTAGAATAAATTGGTGTTATGTACAGTGGCCTCATACTGATTTTGATGCTCAGTCAATATGAACATAAGAAGCTGCCTAATGCAGTGTGTTCAAATCAAACTGGGACTTGGTTGTTTAGAATAACAGAACACAGGTATGAGACTTAAAAACTACCTTTTTATCTCTATATTGCACTAATACACTTATCTCAGTGAGTGTTTCACTAGTGCTTGGACTCCATCAAGGTAGAAAGTTTCCTTAGTAAACTGGAGCCATGATCAGACTGTCTCCTTTACATCTGAAACTCTGGCCTCTCAGGAACTCCTTCAATGGCCTATACATGTGGAAATGGCGTGGTGTGAGGTCAGGACTGTACAGTACAGGGAATGTTGCAATATCTCCTAGCCGAGTTCCTGTAATGTGCAGGTGGTGTTTACCACAGCTAAGAGTCTCATCACTGTCAGATTCTTTTTACTCCTTCATTCATGAGAAATTTCATCACAAGTCCCTGTTTGACTTGAACGCTCAGCATATTTTTAATGTATTAGTATGCCTACTTTTCCTCCTTGGTAATGTTGCCCTTTGCATGGAATTGCCCCATTTCACTATGTTCAGGTTTGTTACAAAAAAGTACAAGCGGTGATTTTTCCGCATGATTTCTGATTGTGACGTCTGTGTGCCTGTTTGTGTCTCCAGAGTGTAATCCAGTGTGTGTTTGTGGCCATCCGCACCATTGGCAACATCCTTATAGTCACCACTCTCCTTCAGTTCATGTTTGCGTGCATTGGAGTGCAGCTCTTCAAGGTAACATTACACATGCATAAGAACACTTCCACTAAGCTTTTAATGCACGTTTGGGCCTCATATGGCTGCTGTTTGCTTTTGCAGGGACGGTTTTATAGATGCACAGATGAGGCCAAACACACACCAGAGGAATGCAAGTGCGCAGCTGTGTTCCTTTTATTTCACATGTTTTAGTCTCATAGTGCACCTCAGTAACCCGTTCACCGATGAATATTTGTACATTTTATCCAGAGGGACATTCGTGGTGTATAAGGATGGAGATATGAATCATCCGATGGTGAAGGAGAGGTTTTGGGTGAACAGTGATTTTAATTTCGATAATGTGCTGATGGGCATGTTGACCCTTTTCACTGTCTCTACATTTGAAGGCTGGCCACAGTGAGTTCATATAACATTTATTAATAATATATACTCAACCTTCTAACCTTTTGATTAATAATAAAAAAGGAAAGTGAGACAGCAACACATAGGATGGCAAAACTATACTATTTCTTTCACATTAAAATATAATTGGTCATACACATTACTGATTTATTAATAATGCTTTTCAGTGCTTAGGAATAAATGAACAATAATAATAAGTAGTTTCATATATCTTGAGCCACCGCTCCTTTCTTCATATTAAATTAAATGTAAATATGTAGTTATAAGAAATATGTATATAAAGATACAATTTAAAAATTAGCTGTTTATGTGTAGAACAGCAGCAACCTCATTTCCTCTCTCATCTGTTCCAACCACTCAGCATTCAGCATCACCAGCATGGCCACAAGTCTGGCTCTTTGCAAGAAAAATTTAATATGAAAACGTGAGAGATTTTTGCATAGCATTGTATGAGATAGAGTTTCATAACTAAGTATTGCAATGCATAGTGGATGATTATGATTATACTGTATATACAGTATATATATATTTTTTTTTTTTCAGTTTGATTACATGAACAGGGCTTTAACAAAATTATTGATTTATTTATTTATCCTAATCACAAAAGGAGGCCAAACATGGTGTAAATCACATGAATTTATATTTTGATGAACACTTTATGGCCATAAGTTTGTGGACACTGGACCATTAAACTCTCAACGTGTGATTATATATACATACATTTTCTTTATAATTTAATATTAATAATAAAAAATATATAAATAATAAATTCACAAGCACATGAATAATACATTTACACAATACTTATAATTTACAAGGTATTTTCTTAACATATCTTTAATATTTCACAATCTTTTAAATACATACTGTATATTTGCTACATACTGTATGCCTGATTTATAATACCTGCTGCACCTCTATAATATACCTTGACAATAAAGTGATCTAATCTAATCTAATAATATATTTCATCAACCTGATGCAGTAGTTATTTATAATCATTAATATTGTAAATTCCAGGGTTTTATATAAAGCCATTGATGCCAATGCTGAGAACAGAGGCCCCATCTATAACTGCCGTGTGGAGATCTCAATCTTTTTCGTCATCTACATCATCATCATCGCCTTCTTCATGATGAACATCTTCGTTGGCTTCGTCATCATCACGTTCCGTGAGCAAGGAGAGGTCGAGTTTCAAAACTGCGAATTGAACAAAAATCAGGTCAGTGTGAATAAAATTTTTTAATTCAAATTCAAAATACATTTTCAAAAGTTCCTTACCATTAAATAGTAGTGAAACACTAATTCTGAACCGTATAGTTTGACCACAAATGTTCCCCGGTCACACGCATGTAGAGTTTGCAGTGTACTTGTATAATTTCAGCGCTCAAAGTCCTGCTGAACATTTTTCCCTTTCTTCAGAGGCAGTGTGTATATTATTCTCTGAAAGCCCAGCCTATAAAGATCTACATACCTAAAAACCCATCGCAGTTAAAGTTCTGGAAGATCATCAACTCATCGCAGTTCGAGTATATCATGTTTGTACTCATTCTGCTCAATACACTTACACTGGCTGTACAGGTGTGTATCTCTCTCTCTCATACACACACTACTCACCTACTCATGATAGATAACTGATGCCTCATATACACCACTATGCATTTGTGCTTGTTTCTTCTCACACAGTGAATTCTAGTTAAAGCTCCATCCATGCAAATCCTTTATATATATCTTTTTGTTTGTGCCATCAGCACTATGAGCAGTCGAAGCTCTTCAACTTCGTCATGGACATCCTGAACATGATCTTCACCATGCTCTTCACTGTTGAGATGATTATCAAACTGCTCGCTCTGCGTCCATACGTGAGACACGTTTCATACCTCCGCACAGTTTAAAAGACCTGTTTAATGGTTTAAAGGATGTTACGGCCTTTCTTAGGATAAATCAATCTCCATAAATGGAGAAACAAAGGAAGGCAACGTGACATAAAAAACAAGCAAACAATAAGATAAATTAATCAGCTTATCTTTAATTCAAATCACTTGTAAAGCAAACAGACTGATTTCTAACCAACACTAAACACTTAACCAAGCAGACTCAATATTTACAGACAATTAAGACTTACAAAAATATGCACAACATTCACACACTGGACTTTTAAGGCAAAGAGGAAGAAAAAAAAAGGTGGGTATGTAGGTCTCCCTTCTCAACTGCTGCAGAGTCTTTTTAAAACTCCGCCAATAACCACACTCGTGGATTAGCAACAGGTGCATCAACCTGAAGGGGGGGCGGGGGGGGTGGTAGGAGAGAGAGAGAGAGAGAGAGAGAGAGAGCATGCGCAAGCACAAAAAAAAAAGGGAGGAGACATACACAGTGCACCAAACTCCAGAGAAAAAAGAAAAACATAGCTCAGGTCATAACAAGGATTATTTTGAATTAAAAACAAAACAATGTTGAATTTACTGTATTTAAACCTTTTCTCACGCTTTCTCTCCGTAGCACTATTTTATAGACGCTTGGAATTCCTTTGATGCCCTGATAGTGGTGGGGAGCTTGGTTGACATCATGATTGCAGAGTTTAGTGTGCGTACTTTTTTATTATTCATATCATTAGCATTATTATTATTAACAAAATGGCTTACAAATCACACATATCACCGCAGTTAATTAATTAGTTAAATAATCTAAAAATGATTTATCCCAGAATACTGGAGTTTTTTTTTTTTCACCACACACAAATACACAATTGTGTCTTCATGTGTTCTGTTTTGTCCCACACTTTTTCAATCTCTTATTTTTGGAACCTTCTCATGCTCTCTCAGGGTGGTGGAGGTCACGGAGAGGTATGTCAAATGCTTTATAATATTTTCTAGATCTCCAACTAGCTAAGTTCTAACCTTTGTTATTGTTTTAATCATAAGCAAAGTAGTGTATTTAAAAAGAAATATTGGATTATCATATAACAACATCAAAGGAAAGTACTATGTGATATATGTTATATAGTATATTATAACATATAACATATACTGTATGTAAAATATGGGATCCGTCATATGAAACCTGGCATTCAGTCAAATAATGGCCAATAAAGTACACATGTAAAAAAGTGGTTGATAAATACAGCACCGTATCATCCTGATTTTTTAATTATTTATTTTTTAAAGCATTGTAATTAACACTATACAATCTGATTTATCCAATTGGCACATAAATATATGGACTTTTTTGCCATAAAACCGTTCTGCTGGTAAGGTTATTTTTCAGGGTAGCAGGAAAATCCTGGGGTCAAAATGACACTGGGGGTTCCCTCTTTTTTACATCATGGAATTTTCTTATAAATATTCTAAAAATAGGATTTCTATTTTTGATTGCAGTTCATTTGTTTCCTTCTTTGTTTAATCATAACTCATACTGAACAAATCTCAGGAATCGCACACAATAATAATAGTAATTATGGTATTGAAATGGAACTTATTGAACCAGCATTTTGAAAATATTATATAACCCAAATCACCCAAAATGTGACCTAATACCGGATCTGATGTAACGGATCACATGTACTGTACAGTGCTGTGCAAAAGTCTTGGGCTAGTCATTACTTTGTTTCAGACTTTTACACATTTGTTCCCATTACTTTCATTTCATCTACATCATTACCATCTATCATGGTGGCGTAGTGGTTAGCACTGTAACCTTGCACCTCCAGTGTCGAAGGTTCGGGTATCTGTGCGTGGAATTTGCATGTTCTCTCCATGCTTGGTGGGTTTCTTCCAGGTACTCTGGTTTCCTCCCTCAGTCCAAACACAGTTCTGCCCTAAGTCTCCTGGGATAATCTCCAGGCCTGCCGTGACCCTGAATACAGGATAAGCAGTACAGAAGATCAATAAATGAATGAATGAATAAATGATGGGTGGCTCAAGATTTTTTGCACAGTACCATTCATTTGTATTTTAAGTGACTTATTCATGACCTATGAAACTCTTTCACAGGGGAAGGGGGATGGGGAAAATTCCAAGGTGTCCATCACTTTCTTTCGCCTTTTCCGAGTCATGCGATTGGTCAAGCTGCTTAGCAAAGGGGAGGGCATTCGCACACTTCTCTGGACTTTTGTAAAATCTTTACAGGTCTGTTCTAAATGTAAATGTTCTTATGGTGTTGAAACAGATATAAATACGACTTAACAATGCAGTATATACATATACTTACTCTATGGATACACATATAATGCCCTGCATATGTCCTCCACTTTTCCAGAAGCTGTTAAAAAACTGCAAATTGTTGATGCTGCTGATTTCTTAACCTTATTGTTTCCTTAATCTTCTTATGATCTCCTTTTAAACATTTCTTCTTTCCTAAGGCTTTGCCGTACGTCGGTCTGCTTATCGCGATGATCTTTTTCATTTATGGTGTAATCGGCATGCAGGTAGACTCATCTTTATCATTTCCTTCATGCCTTCTGCTCCCTTATGTGTTTTCATACCTTGAATGTTTCTTTTCCTTTTTCGTTACTGCCAGATGTTTGGGAAGATTGCTATAGACGACGAGACAGAGCTCAATCGCAACAACAACTTCCAGACCTTTTTCATGGCAGTACTTTTGCTCTTCAGGTGTGAGCGCCTCTTATAACTTTGCCACATTCAAAAAGTAAACTGACTTCCTTGAATTGGTTAAACATTTTGCAATTTTTACTCCAGATGTGCAACAGGGGAGCAATGGCAGGAGATTATGCTGGCAGCACTGCCAGGCCGACGTTGTGACCCTGAGTCGGATTATGAGCCAGGGGAAGAGTACAGCTGTGGCAGCAATCTGTCCTACCCATATTTCATCAGCTTCTTCGCTCTCTGTGCTTTCCTGGTAAGAAACAAAAGTGATATAGAGATACAGCCAGGGGCCGTAAGTGTGCAATGCCAAACTCCGTGATTACTTTTTTACTGTTTTTTTAATTTATTTTTTTTATCTTTACTGTTTCAGATCATTAACTTGTTTATTGCTGTCATCATGGACAACTTTGAGTATCTGACCAGGGACTGGACCGTACTGGGGACTCACCATCTGGATGAGTTTAAGAGAGTGTGGTCAGATTATGATCCTGAAGCAACGTAAGAAAAAACATTTTATCATTTTATCAAAGATCTAAATATTTAGAGAATAAATACACTCACCTAAAGGATTATTAGGAACACTATACTAATTCGGTGTTTGAACCCCTTTCGCCTTCAGAACTGCCTTAATTCTACATGGCATTGATTCAACAAGGTGCTGAAAGCATTCTTTAGAAATGTTGGCCCATATTGATAGGATAGCATCTTGCAGTTCATGGAGATTTGTGGGATGTACATCCAGGGCACGAAGCTCCCGTTCCACCACATCCCAAAGATGCTCTATTGGGTTGAGATCTGGTGACTGTGGGGGCCATTTTAGTACAGTGAACTCATTGTCATGTTCAAGAAACCAATTTGAAATGATTCGAGCTTTGTGGCATGGTGCATTATCCTGCTGGAAGTAGCCATCAGAGGATGGGTACATGGTGGTCATAAAGGGATGGACATGGTCAGAAACAATGCTTTTTCCTATTTGTAGTGGAGATGAGTGGTACCCGGTGGGGTCTTCTGCTGTTGTAGCCCATCCGCCTCAAGGTTGTGCGTGTTGTGGCTTCACAATTGCTTTGCTGCATACCTCGGTTGTAACGAGGGGTTATTTCAGTCAAAGTTGCTCTTCTATCAGCTTGAATCAGTCGGCCCATTCTCCTCTGACCTCTAGCATCCACAAGGCATTTTTGCCCACAGGACTGCCGCATACTGGACGTTTTTCCCTTTTCACACCATTCTTTGTAAACCCTAGAAATGGTTGTGCGTGAAAATCCCAGTAACTGAGCAGATTGTGAAATACTCAGACCGGCCCGTCTGGCACCAACAACCATGCCACGCTCAAAATTGCTTAAATCACCTTTCTTTCCCATGCTGACATTCAGTTTGGAGTTCAGGAGATTGTCTTGACCATGACCGCACTCGTAAATGCATTGAAGCAACTGCCATGTGATTGGTTGATTAGATAATTGCATTAATGAGAAATTGAACAGGTGTTCCTAATAATCCTTTAGGTGAGTGTACATGCTTTATGTTTAGGATATGGATAAAACAGTTGCATCATTTTGCCACAGGGGAAGAATCAAGCATTTGGAGGTTGTGACGATGTTGCGCCGAATTCAGCCTCCTCTTGGTTTTGGGAAACTCTGTCCTCATCGGGTGGCCTGTAGGGTAAGTGACGTTTCATACTTCATAAAAAATACTGTACAGTATCATGTAACATTGAGGGCGTTTGGCTTTTATTGTCGTTTTAACCATACACAGTGGTTATAGTACGCAAATAAATGAAACAATGTTCCTTTAGGACCACAATGTTACCTGAAAACAGCACAGAACTCCATGAGTTACCGGTTTTGGACACATCTTCTAAAAGTTTTTTGTGTAGTGATATATGTTCTGCACGCATTTTTTTTAAACTATGAAATAACACATTTGGAATTAGTTAATTAAGTAACAACAACAAAAACATCACTCACTCATCATCTATACCACTTTATATTGTATTCAGGGTCATGGGGGGCCTGGAGCCTATCCCAGGAGACTTAAGGCTCGAGACGGGGTACACCCTGGACAGGGTGCCAATCCATCGCAGGGCACACACATACTGTATACACTCACTCACACACTACGCAAATTGGGAACACCAATTAGCCTAATCTGCATGTCTTTGGATTGTGGGAGGAAACCGGAGTACCCGGAGGAAACCCACCAAGCACGGGGAGAACATGCAAACTCCATGCACGCAGAGACAGGAATCAAGCCTGGCCAGGAATCGAACCCGGACCCTGGAGTTGCAAGGCGACAGTGCTAACCACTACACCACTGTGGCGCCTACAAACACATCAACAGCAACAATTAGTTGCTATTTTGAGGTCAGCTCTACTATAACAGTTTTGTAAGAACAGTTTTGTCAAGGCCATTTGCAAAAAGTCAAGTGCGTTTCATTTTAGTTCCCTATTTAATAACCCCATGCTATCTCCAAAGGGAAGGTCTTCCCATGAGCACTCTCAGCCTCGTATTTCGTTAACCCTCTCAGAAGCCCTGCATAAGGGGTAATATTTACGCCCTATTAACTAATACTACACACCGTGGGGCGGCTCTCAAACCCACACCACTTAGCAATGATGAAACTCATCATTTCATTGTCTCATGAAGACAATCCCAGGAATACAAGACCAAAACTTACTGTACCTCTGCTGCAGAGGAAACGTTCATTTAGAGTCACCAGCCTCAAAATTTACAAGTTAACAAACAGCACCTCAGATTGGAGCCGTTATGAAGGATTCACAGAGCATAAGCAGATCAATAAAGTATAGTTTATTAGCAGCCAAAAAAGGTCCAGGTTACGAATGGTCAGGAGACTTGAGTTCAGTTCAGTGTGTGTGTGTTACTTCTGTCGTTGGATATTGAGAACTTTGCTGGCTTGCGGGAAGACTCTGTTGCTTCAGTACCTGCGTCCAGATGGCAGGAGGGTGCAGTTCGTGTCTGAGGGGTATGTGTGGTCATCAGAATGCTGGTAGCTCCGTGAATGAAGCATGTACAGTAGTATCAATGTCTATGATAGACGGGAAAGCGACCCTGATGATCGTCTCAGCTGTCCTCACTATCCACTGAAGGGTCTTGCGGCCTGAGACGATGCATTTCCCAAACTCTGCAGTGATGTAGCTGATTAAAATGCTTTCTTTAGTCAAACTGTAGAACGTGGTGCGGACGGGAGATGAGCTTTTTTGCAGCCTTCTCACTAAGAAGAAATGAGACTCCTTAGTTATGGAGCTGGTGTTTAGGGACCAAGCAAGTATATTGCAAAATCTCCGGTTTTATTACCAATACAACAGATGTTAAAAAAATGTCCTTATAAGCATTACAGAAGAAGTCCAAGCAAGCAGCTGACACACTCAGTCAGTCGACACTATTTAACTCCCACTGGGGCACACATGGTGTGCTACTTAACTCAACAATCCAATTAAAGTCTCTGTGTCTGTCTATCTCTCTCTCTCTCTCTCTTTCTCTCCATCTCTTAATTCCTTCAGAGGCTGGTCACTATGAACGTGCCTCTTCATCCCGACGGAACTGTTTCCTTCAACGCCACCCTGTTTGCTCTTGTCCGATCTTCACTCAAGATTAAAACCGAAGGTCTGCATGCACAGCACGGATGATGGCAATTAACGAATACTTACAAATACAAAACCTCATTCATGAAACATGACTAAAAACAAACGAGGACAAATTAACAGAACCATATTTACATAGAAATGATGCTCCAACACAGATGAAACACAAATCCAGGAGGACTAAATCAAAGCAGTGAAACATTGCTGTAAAAATGTCATTCTTGAATTGTTTTAATCAGGGCCGATTGACAATGAGAATGAAGAATTGAGAGCCATTATTAAAAAGATCTGGAAGCGCACCAAGCCTAAACTCCTCGATGAGGTTATACCACCCCCTGCAGGTACTCGGCTACCAGTTCCCAGTGTAATATCTTTAAAGCCTTTAGATATACAGTATAGTTAATGTGCATTTGTGTACAATTTTCTCCAGGAGAGGAGGTGACCGCGGGAAAGTTCTACGCAACCTTCTTGATCCAGGATTACTTCAAGAAGTACCGTAAGAGAAAGGAAAAAGAGAAAAAGAAGAAGGGCAAGGATAAGTCTGCTTCCCTTCAGGTGCACAATTAGTCTACGTCTGTTGGCTCCTGAATGTTGTATTGTGTCTAGTCCTTACAACGTCATCCTGCGTTTCACTGGCACTTACTTACAGTCACGAATTAAGGTTTTACAGAACTTATGCAGTGATTTCAAGCTGCATATGCCGCTAAATGTCAGCCACTAAGTCCACCCTGTTGTTTTCTCAGGCTGGGCTAAGAACCCTGCAGGATTTGGCACCGGAGATGAGGCTGGCTATGGAAATGGAGGAAGGCCAGGAGGAGGTGTTTGAAGGAGATATGATGGAAGAGGAGGAGTTCTTCAGGGTATGGTGCAATTAATCATTTAAAAAAAAATAGTTTTTATGTTCTTAGTCAGTGATGCTTCATCGATCCAGGCCTTCAGGTTAATTTTAAGACCAATATATGTACATTCTTTTACCAAAACAGAATCTAGAATACCTAGATGTCCAAAGATCCTGCTGATAGCAGGTGTGTGCGCACAGTTGGCATTGTAGACAACAGATGGAAGGAACGAGAAAAGGACTCAAATTAGAATCGAACCATTTTGACCTGAATGTAAAGTCAGTTTGACTTGAATGACCTGACATGGAAAGAAAAAATGACCATGTTTTAGTAAATATAAAGCTCAATAAATAATAATATTTCCTTTTTGATACTTTCAGATAAAAGGGTCTGAATATAATGTTTAACGTTTATGAAATAATTTATAATATTGTCATTATTATCTGGTGTGTATACAATATATACACAGTACTGAGCAAAATTCTTGAGCCACCCATCTTTTCTTCATATTAAATTACATTCATTGATTAGATTAAAGAAATGGGAACAAATGTTTTACTGTAACAAGCTGCGAAGAGCCTGAAGATGAGACAATTTAAATAAACAGGAATGGATGATGACAGATGATCAGATCAGTGATTAGTCGGTCATTGCTGAATGCTGAACGTTTGAAACAGATGAGAGGAGAAATTAGGTTGTTACATAAAAATCTTTAAATAATATTAAATAATAATATTAAAAGCTTACAGTGTACAGTGTTTCATCTTTAGGCACTTTGCAGCATGTTACAGTAAAACATTTATTCCTTTAATTTAATCTCCATCATTTAATTAAATTTAATATGAAGAAAAGATTAAGTTTGTGTAAGAACCTCAGCAGCAACCTCATTTCCTCTCTCGCCTGTTCCAAGCGCTCGTCATTCAGCATCAACAGTATACTAATCACTGGCCTGATCATCTGTCATCATCTGCACATGTTTCTCACTGGGTTCATTCTGAACAGAAGAGCATAAGGATCCATTTCTATCTCCTTCCATTTCTATAGAGCGACAGTGTCTTCAGCGATGCTCATCTAACTCCAACCATGTCCACCCCTGCGGGCACTCCTTTGCCCCTGCAGTTTGAAGAGGTTTGTGTGAGCGTCGAGCCTCCTCCTGGCGACACTCTGGAGCTAGCGGAGGCGTTGGAGGACTCTCGACCAGCCTCGGCAGTCTCCAATATTGAGGTGGTGCTTGAGCAGCCTCACAGGCTGACTCCTCTGCCCAGAAGGTGGGCCACCAGTCACTCCAAACTCAGCTCACTGTTGGCTCTAAATTTCGGCTCAAGGCAAGCACAGAATCGCTGGATCAAAAGGAATAAGGAATGCAGTTGCATTCAGATTAGAGACTAGTGTTGAAAATTAGATGTTGCTGCGCTTCATTTTCTTGCGCGAACAGTAAATTACCCAAAATTGTAATGTTGCTAATACTACTACTACTACTACTAATAATAATAATAATAATAATAATAATGATGACAGAAACATCCATGTTGAGTAAAATGCCATAATTGTTCCTCAGTTATTAGTGACATAAAATTTTGGGTAATGGTAATTTTCTTTAAAGCTGTGATTTTGCCTGAGAGCTACAGTATGATGTACAGCAATCAAAAGCATAGAAAATGAATATTTCATGTGTATTTCAGGATTAAACACTTTCTGTCTCTCAGTGGCACCATCACATTACAGCTTTAAGATATTTTAAAGCAAAGCCTGCTGCTCACCTTATTTAATGCAAAAAGCATAAGCTATACTGTATACAGTAGGTATTTAGTACCTATACTGTACTACTATATTTATTTGACAAGGGATGCCAGATAACTATTTATTTATAAATCCTGTCATGTAAATCATACACAGAATAACCTGAATAAATGAATAAAATGTATTCACATTAAACGATATGAGGTTTCCACTTAATATGCAAGAGGATGCACACTGCTTTGCTTTGCTGTCGGCACTCAGCAAGGAATAAACTCTGCTAGTTTTAATTATTCCGCCAACAATAATATTAAAAGCTTACAGTGTTAATGACGTACAATTGGAGTGGGAACAAACTATTCACCTTTCAGACTAAAGCATTTTGTTTCTGAGGCTTTGTAAATTGTTCCCTATATATAGCTACCACTTAAATAAACAGCTTAAATCACATGATTTGTCATGTATGGATGAGAAAGTTGTATGAGGGGTGTTCGAATCAAACCAGGATTTTTGATTGTGCTGAATAACAGGACACAGTCATGAGAGTTAAAAAGAAACTTTATTTCTCAAAATAATCTCCTGCTAATGCACTTATCCCAGTTTCACTAATGCTTGGATACCATCAAGGTAGACCGTTTTCTCAGTAGCCATAATCGCTCTGCCTGCTTCACATCTGAAACGTTGGCCTCCCAGGAACTCCTTTTATGGCATGTGGAAATGGCTTGGAGCGAGGTCAGGACTGTACAGGCATGTGACAGTAACTCCCAGCCAAACTCAGAGGGAAAGATACGTCTTTTCCACAAATTGGCGATAAGTTATTCATCAATTTTCAAGAATCACTCTTGAATCAGGGAATGTCTGCAGTGGGCTCTGAGCCACTTCGGCTGAGATCTGCATTCACGGACGTACAGTACAGCCCTCTTTAAAGCGTTTGCACCGTTGGTATGTTTTATTGCAGCTACAGTAAGAGTCTCATCACCATACTGTGCTTGAGGTGTTCTGTAAATGTTTTACACCTTCATCACAAGTCCCAGTTTCATTTGAACGCTCCTTATTTTTGAGAGTGATTACAGTAGGTCTCATTCATTTTAAACACTAAACGTTAAACATCTGAAACCATAAATCATACAGAACTGAGAAGCTGATGGAAATACCCCATTGCTTTTTCACGCTTCATTAAAATGCTGGCTTTAGAGGATAATCCACCAATTCCCTAACTATTATTACTCTTTTTTATGTCTAAAGTGCCCATCTAACATGTCCCTTTTAGGCCACCCAGCTCTCCGATGCCTCTCCGATCTCCTCCAAATGAAAGGACGCAGAGTTCAGGAGGTGAAGGTGAAGGCATAGGGACAGGAGGAGGAGTAACAAGTGCAGCACAACAAAGTCAGTGCGGCAAGGACGACACTCAGAGCGCCGGGTCACATGACGGGTATGGAAAGCTATCAGTCAAAGACTAATAAATTAACTTTTATATGGGGGATAGGGATATAGGGATATAGAAAGAGAATGGGATGAATATACTGAGAGGATAATGAGAGGGGTTATGTATTCAGCCTCTGGATGATGTGCCTCCATTTGAATCATCAAGTAGGAGTGCTGTTTAAAGCTAAGAAAGAGGTTCTTACTGACATGTAATGAATAGAACCCACTCACATGCGAGATGGAAAACTTACATACAGAAGTAGATTTTTATTCGTCTCCAGGGATTCAGCCTTTTTTTTTTAATAGTTGGCCTTTTAAGAATGAATCAATAGCCTCTTTATGTAATTCTTGCATAGATGTGTGGCTATGTAGGCTGTGAACACATGTGTGCACATGGTGTTTTTAACTGTGCTGAAGTAGTAGGAGAGGCTCTCTTATCAAAACGTCTGAACACAATTACCCACTTTAGTAGGAAGCAAGGTTTTCTTCCCTCTCCCTCCGTTAGTCGTGTTTAAAATTGGATGCCTAGGGTTTGGTGAAGCTGTACTTTCAGGCATGAGCTATTTGTTTTTTGTTTTTTTTAATAACGTAATGGAAATCTATGCATAACCTACTGTATGTCATAAACAGACAGCAGCATCCGGAAGCCCCTCCCTCATCAGAGATGGTACCTCCTCCAGTCTCCGTTGGCCATTATACAGATGTGGCACCCTTACAGCCAGGTAGCAATAACAACAGAAGTTATAAAGTTGCTGCAAATGGCTACAATGGGAACACTTACGCTACTACTAACTACAATGGAAATGGTTACCATTCAAATGTCTACAATGGCCGTGCCTCACCTACAAATGGCTACAACGGTAACGTTTCACCTACAAATGGTTACAATGGAAGCACATACCCAGTAAAAGGCTACAATGAAAATGGTTACCACAGCAACGGTTACCATAGCAACGGTTATTCCAGCAACGGTTACAGTGCCAGTGGATACAGTAGCAATGGCTATGGTGGCAGCAGACACAACGGTAAAGGATATGCAACTCGAAGGCGCTTCCTTCCTCCCACTCCTTCAGGTGAAAACGCTCTTTATTTGTCCCTATATTGGATTTTCATTATAAACTGAGATAATTGTGCATTAACACCTGTACAAATTCCCCTTCCGGACCCTGTTTTTCACTGTTAGGGCGCAGGCCAAATTTTACTATCCAGTGTTTGAGGAGACAAGACAGTATTGATGACATTCCTATTCCTGGGACTTATCACCAGAACTCGCCTCCCTGCAGAGCACGAGGGCAGGTAATGTGTCACTTTATTCCATTTCACTGAATGAATTTCATTTAATTTGCTCATGTCATCTGCAGCAATTAAAAACAATTACAATTCTAAATTAAACAATTCTATGTAACCATAAAACGTGTATCCTTACTCTTCTCAATCCCTCTAAGCATGCTTTTGGGTGCACTAAGTTATTGTGTTACATTGTGCTCCTGATTCAATGTTGGATAGTAAACCCAAAGCCATTTCAAATCATAGCGTTCATCCTGTATATTGTAACGTACTGTACAATTAACATTAAATTCAAACCTTTCACAGACGCAAAGCAATTACGACTCCCGGCGCAGCAGCATGTCCTCAGCAGCGTCGTGGGCGAACACTCAGACGCAGCCGAGCCGTCTTCTCTATGCTCCCCTCATCCTGGTGGACGAGGCAGGTGGAACTCAGACCATTTGGAGTGACACTAATGTCAGCACCGGCCTGCCAGCTGCAGCCCGCCCTGGGTGGCACACAAACCAGGGTGTCTCTCCGTCCCAGCGGCAGCAGCCATATGCTACTCTGAGGGTGCCGTCACAGCAAGGCTCAGGCTACATGGAGAAAGGAAGTGCTGACAGCCTCGTAGAGTCGGTCAGTACAGCTGCAGTCTCAGTCAGCGTAACTGAAATGTCACTATGATTTGTTTTTTACTTCACTGAACTAACATGAATTAACCATACAATTTTCTGAAAAAGTTCTGATATTGTTATTATTTCCTTAGATTCTAATATCAGAAGGCTTGGGCCTCTACGCCAATGATCCCAAATTTGTAGACTTTACTAAGCGGGAGATCGCTGACGCATGCAACATGACGCTGGACGAGATGGAGACTGCCGCGACCGACTTGCTGAGTCGAGGTGCATCCGAGCAGCCGATCAGTCGCCTTGAGGAAGATTTGTCAGATGAAATTAATTGTGTCATTTCATACTGAAATCATCTTGATGGTTCTCAATTTGCGAAAAATACTCTTATAGGATATTTTCTTATCTTAAAAGAAAATACTCTTCTTTTAAAACATACGGAAATAATAAACTTTTTAATTATTATTATTTATTTATTTATTTTTCGGGGGGGGGGGGGGGGGTGGACATTCCATCCAAAGGAAAGCTTTGTGATTTTTGGATGCATTGTTCTTAAATAAACATATACCATTGTTTTACATATTGCTCATTGCATGTGTTCATCTCGTAAAGTTTTTCTGTTTTTGTATTGCATTTTCTTTTTATGTAGGCTTAATGCAATGCATCATACACGTTTTCAGTTCTACCATCCAGCAAAATACACAAGGTGATAACAGAAAATAGGAGGGAAAATGATTACAATCATGAGTTTACATGTTCTCCAAATACATGCAGATTAGGATTGGCACCCTGTCCAGAGTGTACCCTGCCTCATGCCCTAAGTATTGTACATGAGATAAAGCCGTATAGATGGTGAGAGTGAGTGAATCATGGCATTGTCATTTTGGAATATGCCTGAGCCATCAGTGCAGGAAAAATCCATTAATAGAAAAAACATGATCATTCAGTATATTCAAGTCGTCAGCTGAGCTCATTTTTTAGGCACATAACATGGCTGAGTCTAGACCTGATCAACTGAAGCAACCCCTGATCACAACACTGCCCCCACAGGCTTGTTTAGTAGGCATGATGGGTGCATCTGTATGACATTTTTCCATTGCTCCACAGTCCATTCTTTATGCTCCCTAGCAAATTAAAGCTTTTTTCCCCTGATTAGCCTCATCGCTAAGTATTTTTCCTAACACTACACAGCTGTTTAGTCCCAATCCCTTGAGTTCTCTTTGCACTGAGTATGTGGAAATGTTCTTACTTTTCCATGAAGCAATGAGTTCTACTGTTGTTGTTGTTTTTTTGACTCAAGTGTGTATGTGATCTCCTATGATGGTCATTCAAAGGATTTTTCCAACCACATTTCTTCCTTGATGATGATGGTTCACTACTATCCTTCCAGGTTTTAATAATTATTATTTCAGAGCTCAACTGAAAGCTTCTTAAAATTTCAGTTTGTTCCAGCAATCTCCTTTTTTTCTTTGCTTGATGCAGGTTAATTAGTTGACCCTTCCGAAACAGAACAACATATTTCGACACCACCACAGGATGTGTCTTCAGATATGGTTGATTAAGAAAAGAGAAGCTGCCCCCGAGAGACACAGCGGTAAAATGCTCGCCCTATCATCCGGTTTGAATGCAGTTTGAAAACCGGATAATGCTGTAGCCACTTGCAGCCGGGATGCCTAGAGAGAGCTGATTGACCGAGCTCTCTCAGAGGGTAGGGATGGGAGGCACTTAGCGCTCAATCACTCAATACAGTGCCAGTGGATACAGTAGCAATGGCTATGGTGGCAGCACATAGCCATTGCTATCACGGGCGTCTGTGAGCTCACGCGAGTGGAGGGAATGGATGGCGCTGTCCTCTGAGTGTGTTACGCTGCTCGCAGTGGTTCGAAAAAAGATGCAGGTGGTAACGTGACGTGGCTCAGAGGAAACGTGGTGTGATAGTCTACCTGTTTGGTAGTTGTTGGAGCCATATCATATATATGAGCAGCATCAGTTAGGATTAGGTAACTTGTTGTCAGGTGAACTATACTAATCAATCAATCAACATTTATTTCTATAGCACTTTACAGCAACCTAAGTTATACCAAAGTGCTTCACAGTTCTAAAAATGACAATTTTAAAATAGAAATAAAAATACAAACAGAATAAAATACAGTTATAAATAAATAAATAAATGAAAAATTAAATAATAGTCATAGCCATAAAAATGACAATAATAAAAATAAAAAGATAAAATGATAAAAAATTTAACATAAAACTATAACATATTAAAAGCTATTCTAAACAAGTGAGTCTTCAGTTTTGCCTTAAACAGAGGGAGGTCCGTAATGCGGCGTTCCAGAGTTTAGGACCAGCCACTGAGAAAGAGCGATCACCCCATTGTTTGGATCTTGACCGAGGGACCACTAACAGGTTCTGGTTAGCAGAACGCAAGACTCTACTTTGTTGATAAAAATGTACTGTCTCACATAGGTAGGAGGGTGCCAGACCATTAACCGCATTAAAAACAAACACCAAAAGTTTAAACTGAATCCGGAACTGTACCGGAAGCCAGTGGAGAGAATACAGGATTGGTGTGATATGATCATAATTTACGATTACTGGTCAGCATACGAGCCGCAGCATTCTGTACAAGTTGCAGACGACTAATCAGTGCAGTAATTATCCACTGAAACTTAGTTGCTTAGTTACAGTAAATACAGGTGGTGCCCTTACAGCTCCAAGGCATCTGAGTTCAATTCCCGTCTCTGGTTCTGTCCGCATGGAGTTACATCTTCTCCCCATACAGTACTTGGTGGGTTTCCTTCGGGTTTTCTCCCAGATTAGGTTAACTGGCGTTCCCAAATTGCCCCGTAGTGTGTGAATGTTGACGGACTGTAAAATGGGGGGGAAACATGACGGTCACCGTTGGCCTCCACGTTCCCTAGTTGCACTACAGCGGTTCCTAGATGGATGGATGGATGGATGGATGGAGGATAAATACCGAGATGGAAAAACCCCTAATGAGATGCCATTTCACCTATATGATGCTTTAATTAAAAAAAATAAATTAATTAAAAAACCAGGCGTACTATGATGAGGCATAACGCGCTGTGTGTGGTGTCGCATCCTCACACATGGACACACTGATCCCTGGCACTGCGCCTGGCCCGGGCTACACCTCAAATCACATTCCCACGCGTGGTTTACTATGTAGTACGGTAATATGCGGTTTGGGACGCAGCCCGCGCGCGCGCGTGTGTGTGTGTGTGTGTGTGTGTCTCTGCGTCGGCTGTTCGACACAGCGCGCATCCCTCCCTCCCTCCCTCCCTCCGCTGCGCTCCTGATCCTCTTATCCACTGAAGAAGAGGATAAAGATGGATGTAGTCAACCAGGTAGGCTTCCCAACTGCATCTTCATGACTTTACAATCCTGCAAGGTTTATGGCGCGGTATTGTATTGTATAGTGATGTACAGTATAATAATGTTGACTGCGCATCAGGGACGTTTGAATGGGGGGGAAAGGGAAAGATCTTTACGGTGCACTGATGCTGAAGAGCTGCGCTGGATAGGACCGTCGGGTTTGTCTTTGCAGAGGGAAAATTATATATATATATATATATATATATATATATATATATATATATATATATATATATATATATCTTGCGTCGCAATAGAACATCTTTCAGCGAATATGCGCATTCGGAACAGGGATCATGCACACTGCTTTATACACAATGCATCATTTGTGTTGATGTTTTTTCGGCTGCAGATTTGATCTGCCTGGCTACAGGAGGCTGTTGGTGTTGTCAAAAATAGCCCTGGCCGGGACTACAGCCTGCGCAACCTTGACGGTTCATCTTAAAGACGTTTGCGTTTATATGCTAGAATGGCGCAATGATGCATTCAAATAGCAAAAAAAAAAAATAATTATATATATAAAGAACTGTGCAAAAAGAGATGCATTCCAAAATGCATTCTGCATACTAAACAGTGGAGTATTCTGTATTCTGACGTAGGCTTTCTAATCTGCATAAAATGTCAATCAAAACAATATGCATAAACAATGTGATTTTTATTTCTTTTCTTTTTTTTCTTTTTTTTTACATCTGTCATTCAGTTAATAGTGCTCAATTCTAAACAGCGCACAATTCCAGTACAACGTTCTTGCTGCATTGCTGCATTCTCTCACACATGACCACCAAACTGGCACCTTACACACTTCAACTCACATCCGTCTACGCTACAGTATATGCATCGTTTTTTTTTTTTGTTTGTTTGTTTGTTTGTTTGTTTGTTTTTTTGCTGCAGCCAGCAATTGTTGGCCTTTTGCACTCTCCCACAGGAAATGTTCACATAAGCAGCTTTGCCTAATCTAACGTCTAATGCTTAGGATGCGCGCGTCCACTCGAATGTCCCGTTGTCCTGTCTCCGGGCCGAAATCCCTGTCTGGTTTCGCCAGCTGCACACTGCATGCTGATGCTCTAAATCATCCTGTTATTATGGTAGGAGGCGTCCTGAGAAATGCGGGATGTAGCCCTGGTTTTAGAGTGAGCTGTAGAGAGAGAAGTGTAGGTTCTGCTCAAAATAAATGCATTCTTAAAAATGGACATACGGTGGTTACGGTACGTACGTATCTTATGTATTTAGTACGTAAGATTTGTATTACATAATGTCGGAAACGTACATGACCGCAAATGCAGTGTTGGTCCGGATAAAATGTGTGTATGTTGTGTATGTATTCTTGTACAGTTGGTCGCCACTGGGCAGTTCACCGTCATCAAACAGCCTTTGGGATTCATTAAGATCCTACAATGGGTGAGTAAATGATTTTTTGTTATTAGACATAATCATGGAAAAATATATATCTGCAGCACATTCAACAAACATGCAATGCTCTTTTGATGTGTATTAATTAAACCTAACAAAACACACACACACACATATATATATATATATATATACACTGCTTATTTATTAATGTATACATTATATATATATATATATATATATATATATATATATATATATATATATATTACTCACATTTATGTCTTTCTTACACAATACCAGAATATATTAGTACAGAATGTGAAATCATTTGAAAATGCCATCTAACTCATCATGAACGACAGGGTGCCACTTCACGTTACATGCCACAGAGCTTCCCGCTTCGGCGCCATCACAAACGTCACTCAAATGCCATTCAAATAGCACGAATGATTTGAGTGTGCATGACATGGCAATTAATATCCTGTTATGCATAAAATAATAAGTTAGTAATAATGTGCAGCCGTTTGAACATTATGACTGGAATGAAACCTCAGGCCAGTGACTGGGAGTCTGAAACTATACATGCTATACTTGTTTATATTTGTTTGTATGCTAGGAATTTAACACATAGCAATGATTATTGACAATGAGTTACTCAATGTTGCCACACCCGGGTTGATAATTGTTCTCCAGCGGTACGCCCCAACGTGTTTTATTTTTGTCTTTTGACTTGTTAAAGAATGATATCCATTGGCAGTTATATTTAATATAAGGTGGAACTTGAAACAAGTGAGATTCTGCTATCCTTCTGTGATGGCAGCTGTAAAATTGAGTTGTATGCTTAGCAGATTTCTTATATTCCCTTTCATGATGTTAATAAGACAAAACCTTAGCAGTTTATAATATTACCAAAACACCACAAGTCCCAGTTCCTGATGACTTACAAGTTACAGCTTTTTACCTCTGATTGTTTCAAAGCACCAACACTGGAGACTTCCACATATTCAAAAATATACTGTACCGTATCCAGAACATCAATCGTTAAACATGTTGTTTCAATCCATCTACAACTATAGAGACGCTTATATATTGAAATAAATCCATCAGTTTAAATCTTTGCAGCCAGTACCACTCTCAGAGCTGCTGTTATACAGTAGAAAATTAATCCACACCTTCAAGATCAGACTTGAGAATTCAACCACACTGGTAAGTATAATGACCATCTGGCTCTGCATTGCATCATGTTGGCTCCATAGTCATGCATACTAATAAAGAGCAACAGTATGATGCAAAATATTGATTTAAATTACCGGTTTCCAATGCAACAAAAAGATCTGCATGATAAAGTCGTCCAGCAACAATTTTACTACCATGTTTACTGGGGATGTCAGCATGCATAGTTTTGTGCATTTGGCAGACATCCTCATCCAAGATATCTTTTTTTTTTTATCTCATTATACATCTGCCTTGCTCAAGGGTCCAATAGGGTGGTCATGCGGTTTGAACCTGGGATCAAAAAAAAAAAAAACTTTACTGAAGCCTATGAGGTCAAATCCCATCACTGTCAGAAAGCCAGCGTTAGGACATTAACAATTCAGCTGCACCTTAGCATTTCTTCCACCTCAATCGTAAGTTGTTTTAATCACCTAGCAAACATGGCCTATATTTAGGAATGACTTAAAAGGGCAAATAAACGTTGGTGGTCTGCTAGGCATCAATTATTCATCCCGACACTGATTGTGAGAATGCTTGCTGTGTGTGTGTGTGTGTGTGTGTGTGTGTGTGTGTGTGTGTGTGTGTGTGTGTGTGTGTGGCTGGACATCATGAGCATGCAGGTTTGGATATAAAGGGAAACTGGTGACTCATTCAGGCTTAAAAATAACATGTTTAGTGTGTGTGTGTGTGTGTGTGTGTGTGTGTGTGTGTGTGTGTGTGTGTGTGTGTGTGTGTGTGTGTGTGTTTGTTTAGGATTGTATCAAATGGTGCATCTGATGATAAAGAGTTTGGAAATTAGGAATCTCAAAGATATAGAAATGTTATTGTTTCCATAAAAAAAAAAGTCTACTTTGAATTATCTTTATTTGATGTACTTTGTTACTTATGTATATTTGATGTATATGCATTTCATACATATTTTATTTAAAATCGTTGCATATGCGTAAAATTTGCCATACAGTATGAATCAATATTACTGTTAAGACCCTTGACGCTGATCATACCCATGGTTAAAGTCTGTTGATAATCCATGGTTAATATGAAGGTATTCATTGTTTATTCATGACAAAACAAGTATGGGAAAGTGTGAGATATGCCATCTGCCTTGTCTCTATGGAAACTATAAAGTCTGGAGTCTGTCACCATGGCATCCACTCGTCCTCAAATTCCTGGGGTTTTTCATGCATCGGTGGTGGAAAGAATACCAAACACACTGAACTGAGTAAAAGTACTGCTCTAGGACACAATTTCTCTTAATATGCTGTATGTCCTTTTTGACTTAAGCTAAAGGGACCATTTACTTTAGATAAGTTCCGTGAAACTATATATATGTATGTACAAGGGACTATGCAATATTTAAGAATAAATTAAGTGAGCCGTGTCAATCTACAGTATTATGAATCCAACATGTTCGGTCATGGAAGTTAGATCACATGTCCAGCGTACATCGTTACGTGCATGCAGCGAGCCCCCAGGATGTCCGCAAGCAAGCGTAAAAGCAGCAGTGATGAAGCTGGTTCTGCTAAGAAGTGCCAAGCAATCTACATGGCAATCATTCTTATGTATGTAATCATAACCAAACACTGAAGTAAATCATAAGATCTGTCTAGCTTGTGGAGCTCAGTCGGCTAGCTAATGGCCTATTAGTCCACATTTCCGCAGATTTACCGTAGAGCTGTAAAATATTGTTTGCTTGGTTTGGTGGAGCGGGGCTGTATAGGTTAGTACTGTGGCCTTGCACCTCCAAAGTCAAGGGTTTGATTCCTGACTTAAATCTGTGAGTGTGTGTGTGTGTGTGTGTGTGTGTGTGTGTGTGTGTGTGTGTGTGTTTATGTGTGCGTGTGTGTGCGTGTGTGTGTGTGCGTGTTTGTATGTGTGTGTGTGCATGTGTGTGTGTGTGTGTGTTTGTGTGTGTGTGTGTTTATGTGTGTGTTTGTGTGTGTGTGTGTGTGTGTGTGTGTGCGTGTGTGTGTGTGTGCGTGTTTGTATGTGTGTGTGTGCGTGTGTGTGTGTTTATGTGTGTGTGTGTGTGTTTATGTGTGTGTGTGTGTGTGTGTGTGTGTGTGTGTGTGCGCGTGTTTGTATGTGTGTGTGTGCGTGTGTGTGCGTGTGTGTGTGTGTGTGCGTGTTTGTATGTGTGTGTGTGCGTGTGTGTGTGTTTATGTGTGTGTGTGCGTGTGTGTGCGTATGTGTGTGTGTGCGTGTGTGTGTGTTTATGTGTGTGTGTGTGTGTGTGTGCGTGTGTGTGTGCGTGTGTGTGTGTTTATGTGTGTGTGTGTGTGTGTGTGTGTGTGTGTGTGTGTGGAGTTTGCATGTCTTCTCTGTGCTTGGTGGGTTACCTCCGGGTGCTCTGGTTGGACTGGCACCCTATCCAGGGTGTACCCCAACCTTGTGCCAGAGGTCTCCAGGCTCAACTCAACAAAATTTTATATTTTACTTTATTAGAAAAATGTAAGTAAAATAATGCAATAAAACAAAATACTATTATAGTGAACCAGTTACTGAAGTACTATAGGAAGAGTACATCCAGCTTTTAGCATTCCAACATTGTTCTTTGTACTGTATATTTGTCCTTATGAGACACGATGTGAGGCCTGTGCATTACTTTTCACACGGCTTGATGCCGTGATGTTAAATTTTAATGTGCAGCTGAAATACCAATACCAATAATTAACTGGGTGGCAGGCTACGGTGCCATTAGAGCTGTCTATTTGTCTATGCCGTCTAATTATTCGTCTTTTAACCTGTAATTATCTACTCAAGATTATAGTCTATAAAAGCTGGGTAAAAGACTTGGCTTGGTTCTGGAGTAATCATGATGATTTGCTTCGCTCCAGTCACATATGAAGCCAAACATGGACGAAGCAATCACAAAAGCCGTAATTATGAAGATGAAAATCGTTTTATATAATCCATTAGACAACGGACAAAGGGTGTCGGTTATATTGGCCTGATTAAGAATCTGACATGCAATATGTCAGCATATGAAACATCGAATAAATCAAACGTGTAACACTATATACAGGATGATGTACAGTAGGTAAAAACTAGAACCATTGTAGTTATTGTATTGTCCGCTGTTCTAAAGACACAAGCTGTGATTTTTATCTCGCTTGACTCAAGCGTCAAGCATGAACACGGGTTATTTTTTCCCTCTCCTCGTTTTCTCTGTGTTGTTGTGTTATTCGCACCTTCCTCCACACTTTCGCGTTCTCTCGTTCTCCTCCTCCACCCCCACAGCTACATACAATCACTTGAAACCGTTAATAGCCTGATTGCAATTCCAAGTCAAGCTCGGCTAGTTAGATGGATGGAAGGCAAAATAAACTGCTCTGGGCTTTTCCTTCTCCCTGTGCGTTTGGTATGTGACAAGACTGTGCGTTCCATATTGTCAGTGCGTTCACACTGTGTGCGTAATGCCCGTTTAAGACTTGTACGTGTGTTAGCACAGAGTGTCGACAGATGGTGAAGCACCTCAGTAAGTTTAATAATGCGATTTTCCATTCAGTCGGATAAGGGAAGCGAGGGAGGGGCATCGGAAATGTTCAGACTGACTAATCTCTCAATGTGCATCGGGGGAAAAGCATGCACTTCATTGCCTCTGAGATAAAAAGGGATCGATGTTACAGTGTGATGTCGGGCAGCAGCGTAACTACAACTATCAATTGAACGACTTTCACAGGGTTTCCGTGCAATAGCAACCAAGACATTAAACATTGCCTGTTTGTCCTCAAGAAGACAATGCATGAAAGTTGGAATTAAATGGAGGATTTGTGGTGGAGGAGATGCGTTCTGCGTTCTTGTGTTACCATGATGATGCTTGCACCGCACTTGTGTGCTAGTGAGACTGAATGCAGGTTGGCAGCTGCAGACGTCAACTTGATCAGGAATGAATCATTCCTAGGCCAGGGACGTGACAAATCTCTCTCAGGAAATCTCTGAGAATTAAATATAGCACCACAATGTGAAATAGTTGATTTCATGATTCTAAATCTCAGCTAAGCTTTCTCTCAAAAAAAAAGTTTTTTCCCGAACATATTATTAAAGACTCTAGTAGCAAGTGGCACAGGAATTACTGTATGTCCACGCACTAAGTAGAGCATGCTGTGGGTTTATAAAGGTGCCCGACCAGGCCTCATGCATTTTTGACTGCCATTGGGAGGGTAGTGCCTAGCAACTGGCACCGGGTCTATTGTAGGTAGGTAGTTCTACCTGAAAGGGTCGCCGTGGCATTACTGTACCCCCTTCTAGGAGCAGTTCCCCATATTTCCAGACTGCCTACTCAGACTCAATCCTGCAGACGTCCCGGTTGAGGTTCAGGGTGTGCCGAGATGAAACCTAAGCGCCATCTCCTCTGAGCCATAACCTTCACACTTCACTAAGCAATGGGTGCATGAGTTCAGGATGTGACTCACTGAAACCACTCCACTGATCAAATCTGGTGGTCATTGTGTGTTTGTGTTTGCACAAGACCAGTTCCAGCTGTGAGACATGGAAATTGGGGTTGATCCTCAGAGGCTGAGAAAGAGCTAGGCAGTACACTACTGGGTTGATACTCTTATGGATCTTAAAGAAGCCAATAAAACTTGGTACCTGCTTCTTGGACTCCATCTACATTGGATGGTTCCTTAGAAGCCTGCTGGCCTCGTCTGGCCTCAAGTTTAAACCCAGGCACCTCTTTCGATTGGCCATGTGGGCCTTTCTGTGATTTCTTTGATAGAGCTCCTCTGAGAGGCTGCTAAGGCTTCTCTGTCCACGGAGTAGCCATGCCTTGGTCTTCTTCATTAGTGTATTGAGAGGTGTTCAAATTCTGTATGAAGTGCAAAATTCTTCTTGGGTGCAAGAAACCCAAGAAGGCTGTATAGGAACCCAGTACAGGTGGACGATGTCTTCCTTCAATGGGCTACTCCAGTGGGCTCCAATGGGCTGCAATCCAGAGGCATGATGAGAAATCTGGCCTCCCAGGAACTCCGTTAATGGCCCAAACATGTGGAAATCATTTGGACCGAGGTCAGGACTATACAGGAGATCATAGCTGAGTTCTTGTAATGTGCAGATGGTGTTCTTGAATGTCTCATCACTGTACTGTGCTTGAAGTCTTCTGTAAATGTTAATCGGTTCTACACCTTGATGCTTGAGAAGTCCCAGTTTGACTTGAACGCCCCATGTAAAACGTCAGCAATAAAAGGGTTTTACCTTATGTACAGAAAGCACATCCATATTTATAATCCTTTACATTCATTTGATGTTTTTATTTTAAATAAAAGTGTTTACAATGTGGTTTAAAATGTAATATTTCGCATCTTTTTTCTAATGTACTCTGTCTCGCTCTCTTTCCTCCGCCAGTTTTTTGCCATCTTTGCTTTCTCAACCTGCGGCTCTTACTCCGGAGTCTTCCGCTTGAGTGTAGAGTGTAAGAACCGCTCAGAGAGTGACCTGGACATCGATGTTGAGTTCGATTACCCATTCAGGTCAGGGTTACGGCACCATTAATATATATTTTTTTCAGGATGTTACAGTAATTATTAATGAATGAATGAATGAATGAATGAATTATTATTGATATTCTGCTGGTGTACGGATCGTTATGCTTGTTTCATTTTGTTTTCACGTAGCACTATAGGTCTGTATTAAGTAATGATGTTGGATATTGGAGATGCTCCATTATTTATTTAATAACTCAGAAAAACAGAGCAAAGGAAAATATGCTGTCCCCAAATTAAAACACCAGTAATAAATTGACTATGAATCCTATAAGACAAATAGAGTCTTAAATATACCCAAGATTTGCATACACACGTGGACAAAATTGTTGGTACCCTTCGGTCAATGAAAGAAAAACTCACAATGGTCACAGAAATAACTTTAATCTGACAAAAGTAATAATAAATAAGAATTCTATGAATGTTAACCAATGAAAGTCAGACATTGCTTTTCAACCATGCTTCAACAGAATTATTAAAAAAAATAAACTAATGGAACAGGCCTGGACAAAAATGATGGTACCCCTAACTTAATAGTTTGTTGCACAACCTTTTGAGGCAATCACTGCAATCAAACGATTCCTGTAACTGTCAATGAGACTTCTGCACCTCTCTGCAGGTATTTTGGCCCACTCCTCATGAGCAAGCTGCTCCAGTTGTTTCCGGTTTGAAGGGTGCCTTTTCCAGACAGCATGTTTCAGCTCCTTCCAAAGATGCTCAATAGGATTGAGGTCAGGGCTCATAGAAGGCCACTTTAGAATAGTCCAATGTTTTCCTCTTAGCCATTCTTGGGTGTTTTTAGCTGTGTGTTTTGGGTCATTGTCCTGTTGCAAGACCCATGACCTGCGACTGAGACCCAGCTTTCTGACACTGGCCAGCACATTTCTCTCTAGAATCGCTTGAAGGTCTTGAGATTTCATTGTACCCTGCACAGATTCAAGACACCCTGTGCCAGATGCAGCAAAGCAGCCCCAGAACATAACAGAGCCTCCTCCATGTTTCACAGTAGGGACGGTGTTCTTTTCTTGATATGCTTCATTTTTCCGTCTGTGAACATAGAGCTGATGTGCCTTGGCAAAAAGTTCCATTTTTGTCTCATCTGTCCATAGGACATTCTCCCAGATGCTTTGTGGCTTGTCAACATGTAGTTTGGCATATTCCAGTCTGGCTTTTTTATGATTTGTTTTCAACAATGGTGTCCTCCTTGGTCGTCTCCCATGTAGTCCACTTTGGCTCAAACAACGACGGATGGTGCGATCCGACACTGATGTTCCTTGAGCATGAAGTTCGCCTTGGATCTCTTTAGAAGTCTTTCTGGGCTCTTTTGTTACCATTCGGATTATCCGTCTCTTTGATTTGTCATCAATTTTCCTCCTGCGGCCACGTTCAGGGAGGTTGGCCACAGTTCCATGGATCTTAAATTTCTGAATAATATGTGCAGCTGTAGTCACAGGAAGATCTAGCTGCTTGGAAATGGTCTTATAGCCTTTACCTTTAACATGCTTGTCTATAATTTTCTTTCGAATCTCCTGAGACAACTCTTTCCTTCGCTTCCTCTGGTCCATGTTGAGTGTGGTACATACCATGTCACCAAACAACACAGTGACTACCTGGAGCCCTATATATAGGCCCACTGACTGATTACAAGATTGTAGACACCTGTGATGCTAATTAGTGGACACACCTTGAATTAACATGTCCCTTTGGTCACATTATTTTCAGTATTTTCTAGGGGTACCATCATTTTTGTCCAGGCCTGTTCCATGAGTTTATTTTTTTAAATAATTCTGTTGAAGCATGGTTGAAAAGCAATGTCTGACTTTCATTGGTTAACATTCATAGAATTTTTTTTAATTATTACTTTTGTCAGATTAAAGTTATTTATGTGACCATTGTGAGTTTTTCTTTCATTGACCGCAGGGTACCAACAATTTTGTCCACGTGTGTATGAATAATAACCCTTTAGTGCATTTCATATTGTTTTATCTGCTATAAGTAAGGATTGTATATTGGCCTATTGTATAATATACAGTATATTGGCCTACACATAGTGAAGTAATAATCTGGTCCATGCATCATGATTTCTAAGCATCTTGCCTAAGGGCCCAGCAGTGTCTTTCTTGAACTTACGACCACCTTCTTATAAACACAGTACATTAATCTCTAAAGGGATGTACTACTTAATCACACAAGAAGCCTCAGTCCTTAACCTGGCACTTAACTTTTATTATCCCTTTTAATTACTGTGCAGATGTTGACAGATGTGGAATCAATTAAAACAAACACAACCACACACAGCAACACATCCACTCTTTTTATGTACAAATAGACTCCATCAGGTGTGGTTCGATGCCCCCACATGTAAAGGTCCTGAGCCGGATCGGCTGTTCCTAGAAGGTGACTACTCTTCCTCGGCTGAGTTCTTCGTCACTATTGGTGTTTTCTCTTTCCTCTACTCTATGGCAGCTCTGGCCATCTATATCTTCCGCCTTGAGAAATACCGCGAGGGAAACCGTGGTGCACAGATCGTAAGTATTCTCAAACTGACCATCCTGTGTGTCGTGTGTACTGTACATTCTTTATTAATATTTCCATCAAACAGGTGAAAATGGTTTGGCTATATACAGGAGAATCTTAATTTAGGAACTTTACTTTGTTTTCTTTTATTCATGAACTGAGCAGGGGAAGTAAGGGCTTATTGATTTTACTCAATACTACCCATAGGTTTAACTCGAAGCTTTATGATGTTGGTATCTTCGTGAAATCAATATTGCAATTTTGTTTGATTGATTTTAATAAAAGCTACTGTATTGTCCAATGCTGAGTGGTAATATTTCATCAAAAACTGTTACAAAGTGTTGGAGTATTCTGTCCATGACGCAGCACAGGAAACTGGCGTTTTAAGGGGGACTCAGCAAAAAAGTACTTTTTTTTTTTTTTTAACTCAAACTGTAGATAACCAAGTAAGTGACAAAAGCTGAATGGGGAGTTGATGAAACAAGTTGATGAAATTGATTTTTGCACTCTTTATCATTATGAGAACTGGTCAGTCGATGGTCATCTGTCTTGTCATTCTTTATCAATTGGCTTCTTTCTTGATTTTGCATTAAGTGACAAACGTAACAGATTCTCTTGAGAGGCAGCAAGTGGTCTGGGATATAAGACTATCTATGAGAGCTTTACAAAAGAGAGACTCTTCAAAGCCAAAATATTTTTTTTATTTTTTTTATTTTTTATAATTAAATAAATAAAAAAAAACAATACACTGCATGCATAGATGGATGGTGCACGACAATGGTAAAAATACCATAAAGGAATTCACATTCCCGAAACATTCCTAAACACAATTTGGGGTGTATTGGGTGCAGGTGGTGTTCCGGTATCTACAGTAATACAATCTGTTTGGCTCTTCCTCAGGATTTTGTGATCACGGCTATTTTCACCTTCTTTTGGTTGGTAAGCTCATCAGCATGGGCTAAAGGCCTCTCGGATGTGAAGGAAGCCACCGACCCTGATGAGGTCATCAAGTTCATACCAGCCTGTCGGCATGAGGAGAACAATTGCAAAGAAGTGCACGAGCCCATTGTGTCTGGCCTGAACACCTCCGTGGTTAGTGCTCTATTTGGCACATTTTTTGTATATCTTTTTTTTTCTTTGTAGTATGATTTCAATTTTAATACTTTGACTGGGTTAATGTGTGAGTGGTAACATGGATGGATGGATGAATGGATGAATGATATCTGATGGAATGGATGGTTAGATGGTTGAGTGGTTGGGATGCATTAATGGATGGATATACAGTACTGTACGTATGTGTGGATAATTGTGGTGATATGGATGGATGGTTGGAATTTATGAATGAATAGCTGGATGGATGTTTGGAATGTATGGATGGATGCATGCATCAAATGGTGGTCAAACAGTAACTTTGCTCCCACTGTCCTGCAGGCGTTTGGGTTCTGTAACCTGGTGCTATGGGCAGGGAACCTCTGGTTTGTGTTTAAAGAGACCGGTTGGTTCGGTGCTTTAGCTGGCACCTATGTGTCCTCGGGAGCGAAACAGCCCGCACCAGACTCCTATGGCCAAGGTGAGTGATTGAACTGGCTAGGTGAGAAACACACTGCAGGTTACGACAAAGATCTCATTCCTTGTTCAAGCAATTAAATTTTAATCATTAAATAGATTTTTGTGGCCAAACTGAAATGTGGTTTTCATAGCTATAATAGATCTTAATTATGTTCTTAATGCTTGAGGGTACAAGTTCCACTGCACATAAGTAGGGCAACAGGGTTAGGATTAGATAATGTTGATGCGAACATTTAATTGTCACGGTCGATAGGCACGAGATGATTCTCAAGCTGTATGTAGAGATTAGATTATCCATGACAGGTTGTACATGACATTCTGTGTGTGTGTGTGTGTGTGTGTGCCCAGCAGACTATCATTGTGAGAGATTCTGTTTTGTTGTTGTGTTCTGTTTCTGTAATCGCTACTTCCTTCTCTGGTAGCGGGTTATGGTCAGGACCCGTACGCTGGCTCTCAGGGTGGGTACCAACCAGACTACGGGCAACAGGCAGGAGGATACGAACAAGGAAGCTACAACCAGGGGGGATATGATCAGGGTGGACCAACCTCCTTCTCTAATGAAATATGAGTAAATTCACACAGCTCAGCAGCTCCGCGCAGGTGAGAGGACGTTAACAAGGGACGTGGGACTAAGGTTTGCGTCTGTGTTGCTGTTATATGCCAATTTCTCATGATATTGGGCAGTCTTTGCCTTCAACATTATTTGTTTTAGAGATATTCCCATTAGCATTGTTTTATTTATTATATTAATATATCTTATGTAATGTTTGCGTGACATATCATTTCTACTTCCAGAGCTAAGGAGAGGACGGTTGCATAACCAAGGAGAAAGGAGCCTGCATATTACCCATGATCCCACACTCCTCTGTTACCCTGTATGAACAACGTGCGTACAGTCTGAGGGAGGGAGGGAGGGAGGGCTGAGGGAAAGGAAAGGGAAGGGAAGGGAAGGGAAGGGAGGGTACATGGGACAGGGATGGTAATGATATCCAGTGAGAAATGTGCTTGTCTAGGGGGGAAAAAAACGAAGGCTGTAAACTAAACACAGTTTTTTTCTCTCTCTTGTTTTGAATTCTTTGAAGGTGACATTTTGGGAATGTATATTTTATTAAAGACTTGAGTACTCTACCAAAAGATCTATTATAATACGAGCATATAATATGTGTAAATGGAATTGACATAGGTTGGAGTGGATTATAGAATTTTTTAAAGTACCCCTGAACTTGTAAAGGTAAAACATTCAAAATACCGTATAGTTGTTTAACACGTGTCATTAAATTCCCATAGATGAACTAAATGGCAGTGGAACATCTCAACGCCAGATCTAACCGAATATGCATGCTAGAAACCATCCTGCATCCTTTTGCCATTGCATATAGCTAGCTAGCTAGTTAACCTCTACTAAACTAGCTTGCATGTGTCATATTTGGACATTATGGACTTGAGTATCCGAGGTCCAATATACAATGTCATATTACTAACAGCCAAAATTGTTTACATACTCTTTTAACGCTATCATTAGTTAAGTAGAGAGTAGTTAACAACTAGCTAGCTTAGCATGTGGGCTAAAATCTACCACCATTGAATAAGCTGCATATCACTGATCCATTGATAGATGACTTCAAACTAATCAGCATCTTTCATTTCAATTCATTTCATTTTCCAATAACTTGTCTATTAAACTTAAACATAATCCTCCATGATGTTCACGGTAGAGTTCAGGGATATTTTAATCCTCGGTGTATTTAAGTGTGTTGTGTAAATATTTATGACGATATACAGTACATATATTTAAACAGATCTATATGGTGGATAAACGCCCAGATGACAATGGAAGGATTCGGTTGTATTGTCCTTTTAGAAGCACAATAGTACATCTATTTTTGATTTTCTTACCCTAAGTTTTAATGAAACTGGTCTCTGTGTTATTTGTCAGAATGAAATTATTTTAAAAAAAAAAATAATTTTTAATAAATAATAATAATAATAATAACAGTGTTGAGTGCAGATGAACATGTGGTTTTTGTTCTTTTTTTTTATTTTAATTTCTAAACGAAATCTAGAACGGCAAAGGGAGAAACAAAAATGGTTAGGTAACGATTTAAGTCTTGAATAAAAGAGACATTGAAAAAAAAGAGAGTATTGATATGAAGGAGAAGTTCCACAGGAGGAAAGAGAGAGACAAGAGCAAACCCCAAGCTTAAATTCTATACAGATTAAACATTTATACAGACTCTTTAACCTTCTATAATGTACAGTATAGTTACACTGTAGTTTGTGATAGTTTATAAAGTAAATATTGGGAGATGTGAACTTGTAGTGTTGAGGAAAAAAAAAAAAAAAATCTGTTAATCTGTGAGAAGGTTAATCCTTTCAAAACTGTAAGGTCCATGAGATCTGAAAACCTGCCATCCTTCTGTACTCTACCACTTTAGAGGGGGGAAAAAAAGCAATAATCCCCTGATGATATCTACAACCCAAAGGTTTGCACTCATTTAATTAGGCTTTTAATATACTATAAATAGCTCTCTCTATGGGCCATCTAAATAAACCCTAATTTGTCTCATCTTAAGGATTTATGTGCGAGCACTGAAAGGCTGATGCATTAAACTGGCAAGAATTAAGTGAGTATTGAATGAATGTTGGAGAAAGACATTTGCATGGTACTCTTTATGGTGCTTTTGAGCAATGTAAAGAACTCGTTCATATGTTCACAATGTGTACGATCCAATGTTAAAGGGACGGTTCAGGGTTTTATTTCCCCAAGTCTGTCTTAAATCAAAATTGAGGGGCATATAACATGAACTTGTCATATGGCTAGATCCTGTGAAAGAAAAGAGTTCACTTTGTACTTAATAGACTGTAAGATACCAACTCGATTTAGCTGAGTAGGATTGCAGAAGTTTCTGCTGAACTTTGGAATGCATTTACAGTAATCACTGGCAATGGTTGTGGAATTTGACCCTGATTCATTTGTGGTGTCACCTCTCCAGGTGACAAACCTCACTGTTGGTTTGCAGAGCAGAAACGTTTATAACGACCAAGACCTACTATAAAGTACATACTTATATGCACCTCAACTTTAATTTAGGGCAAAATCTGAACTATCCCTTTAAAAGTGCTTTTAAGTTGAAACAGGCATTTATCAGTCTGGATCTGGTTTTCCTCTATATTCCTTTCTCCCTCCTTTCTCTCTCTCTCACCCTGTGTATCTTCTTCATGTTTAATAAAGTGTTGTCAGTAGTAGCTACCGCTGACTGTGCTGGTGGTCATTTTTGATTCACAGCTGTTTTCTGCTGTGTTAGGTATACAGACATGTTTTATACCAAACTAGCTTTATTCACAATATTGTTAATTTCCATGTACTATGGAGCAAAAAAGGTTTCCTCTACACTGGAAGGCCTAAGATACAGAAGTATTTTTTTTAATTGTTCAAAAGTTTTTTATCCTTACCGCACTAATGAGTTTCCTCTGTAATTTCTTTAGTACTATACTTTGTTCCCTTGAGCTGAATTCTGTTCCAGTGAACAAAACTTTGTATGGGTTTCCTCCCACCTCTGAAAAGCATCGGAGAACTAGTTACATTACTCTAGATGCGAATGAGTTTGCGGATGTGAGTGTGTCATGCCCTTACCATAAAAACCTCATTTAGTGTGTATTCCCGCCTCATGCCCAGGGTTCCTGGGAAAGACTCAAGATCCACCCTGATAGTGACCAGGAAGATCACAAGTATACATAGACATTGGAATTCTTGTGCAGTTCACTCAATAAAGTTCATAATCTAGGACATGTGGAAGACATTAAAATGGGGGAAGAAACAATAAAAAAATACAAATATAAAACAACAAATACCAATAACATAAGTTGGTTGGGGGGGTCTTTGAGGTTGTCCCTTCCAGCAGCGGGAGGGAAAACCATCTGTAGGGCCTGCCATTTCTTCAGTGTGGTGTTAACAAACCACAATCTTTGATTAAGATCTGGTATCTCCTTTGAATAAACAAGTGGCATGCCTTTGCAAGTACCATTTCCCCTTTCTGTGCAGTGGCAGCTTAATGGTTAAGGCTCCTGGGTTAGTGATCAGAAAGGAAGGGGTTTAAGCCAGTACTGCCACGGTGCTTTACGTGTATCATGTAACAAACAAAACTTCTTTATCACCTTAAAAGACAATAATAATATTTTTTGGAAAAAAAACCTAATGCATGTTGAGGCATTTTGCTACATGACCACAAGAGGGAGACATTTATATATACAGTAAAATGGTATACACACTACGGCATATGTATAGCAGCATGATTCAACACTGAAAAAAACTATTTTCGGAGTTAGTAGTAGATTCCAGAAAGAATAAATAAAACGTCAAGCTTTGAAAATATACATTTTAAGGTGCATTACGTAACAAAAAGGCTTCTTTATTATTAAAAAAGAACGTAACGCATGTTGATGCATTTTGCTAAATGACCACAAGAGGGAGACATTTATATACTCAGGAAACCAATCATGTACAATATACTCACTAAATGTACAGTATATGTATAGTACTTGTGTTACAGCATTAACACAAACTCTTTTTTTAGTCCGTCCTAGATTCCAAAAAGAATAAATAAAAAAGTCAAGAATTGGACAATGCATTAATAATAATAATAATAATAATAATAATAATAATAATAATAATAATAGTAAAGGATTTTCCCCCTAGGAAATAATATGGTCACTGGACACACTGTCTAAGATATGGAAACTTAAAAAACAAACAAACGTATAAATAGTAATGAACTATAGGTAACAATATCCATCTTCAGGCAGCTCACTTATGAAAAAAAAAAACGATGATGCGTTTCCTTTTTTCATAGAAATATTGCGCCTCGGGTTGTGTTGTGTGTCGAGTCATTTCCCGTGGAGATTGTTTGGTGTAAATCCTGTTGCCAAAACAGATATAAAAAGATAGGGCTAACAACTTACAGAACACATACAAACTCCAGATTATAACTACAAACTGAACGCGATATCAATTAATGCGTAGAAACGGTGGATTTGGCAACATTTGATTGCATGAAAGCGACAAAAAAAGAGAAACAAACACAAACATTTGTTATATCGTTGCATAGGCAAGCTTTGAGCAAACCTGAAAGAGAGTGACTGAGAGTGTGTGTGTGTGTGTGTGTGAGAGAGAGAGACAACGCCCCGTTTTTTCCCCCTTCTCTCTCACTCTTTCTGACACAGAAGGAAAGATTGTGTCGGCTGTAAAGTATTCCGACTTCACCCGCCTACTTCTCAGTCTTTCTACTTGCTCACTTCACTTCACTCCAGAGTTCCCCGTCTTTCTGTATATTTAAGTCATTTCGGATATTATATATATTTTCACACCCAGTCAGGAGGTTTGAGTCTACACGTCTCTCTAGTCGTCCTGGTGCAGAGTTGCGGATCTGCTCATTAAAATGGCAGATACAGAAGCAAGTCCGAGCACAGTGGACAAACTCAAGGCGTATATGCGCACACGGAAAGGGACCATACTGTCTGTGGAAATAGTAAGTAAAGCTCTTTATTCAGTATCACCTGCTTTCTGACCACAACTTTGAACTAAGTGTCTGCCTGTGGAGTGTGTAGTTACAGTCGCTCTGTCTCTGTCGGGCTCCTCATGGCAACAATGTAGCGTTAGCGGTTATTTATACTGTATGTAGCGTTTAGTTTGAGTGGTTTAAAAAATAATAATAAAACAAACAAACAAAACTTTTTTTTTGCCACTAGTGGGTCTGTTCAGTTTAGTGATAAAGTTATTTTACAGAGTGTTTCAGTGTGTCTCAATGTTTAAAAGTGAATAATTTACTTCAATTTAAAAAAAAAACCCCGTAACTGTGAATATTAGCATAGCAACGCTGACACACCAGAGATAATGGCTAACTGGTTAAATATGTATATGGTAGGAATAGTGGCGTGGACGCTTTTTTCTTCTTCTTCTTCTGTTTCCTTTTTGTGGCCATTTGCTTCCAAGGTCAAGGGTCATAAATGTTCGCCTGTTTGCTTTACTCAACTTCTGCCCCATGCCAACATACACTGCTTGTTTCAGGTTTCCTAATACGAGCCATTTGTTCTCTTCAGTTCTTTATTCCTCCACCATGAGCTCTGAGATCACTTAAACACTTAGTGAAGTCATTTAAAAAAGAAAAGAAAAAAAGTCGTCAGTTGAAATGGCAGCTGTGTTCAACAGTGAAAGTGAGACCACGTGGACAAGCACACAACGTGACAAGAAGACTAAACAGTTGCGTGGCCACTTGTTAGTGAGACTAATCAAAAACCCTTCAGATGTACACGTCAGGGAACCCATGAACAGATGCACCCATCATGCATAGTGGCCACTGTTCAAGCCTCTGGGAGAAGTGTGATGATCTGCGGTCGCTTCAGTTGGCAAAAAATGAAGTCGGCCGACTACCTGAATGTAGTGAATAACCAGGGCATCGCATCCTCTATGATGGCACGGGTATATTCCAGGTCTCAGATTGTGAAAGAGTAGCTCAGGGAACATACATAGGGAATCATTTTTACACATGAATTGGGCACCGAAACCAAAACTTAAGGCACTCGAACAAAGTGTGCATTGTTTTTTTTTTTTTTTTTTTTTGTCTGGTCGATGCAGTGGCACCTAAATTCCTAGAATTTTATCCTGTTATCTGCTTTTTTAGAATTATAAGGGCGTGTCAATTACTGATTTGTCTGTATTGGACTTGTCTGAGTCGTTAGAACTATGATGAATGATAAAAGTGGTGTGTTCTCCCAGCTTCCACGTTTTTTTTTTTTTTTTTTTTTTTCAAAACCACAGCATGTGGAACAGCATTCCTGGTGAAACACAATATTCCACAGTATTGCACTTAAAAAATAAATAAATAATGATTAACCAAGCAATCTTCATAGTATCATCAAACTGAGATAGGCCAGAAAAATATGAGTGGACGGCAGGATGCCTTCCATTGGTAAAAAAACAAACAAAAACAAAATAAGGATTTTTAAGGAAAATCAAGGGGGGGGGGGGGTGGAAAGGATTAACCAATCAGGTGAGGCTGATGTCATGCCACCAACAAACATTGGAAAGTGCACTTAAGGATGGTAGTGATTCTGAGTTTTTAGTTTTAAAAAATGTAACTCAACTACCGTTAGAGCAGCAGCTAAATATTAAAAACCAGAGCTGTGTACGGACTTGAGAAAAGGAGATATTGGGACTTTGAGTAAGGAACATGATGTCCACACTATGTGTCAAACTGTTACTGCTAAACATCAGCTGTTGTTCTGGTGGCTGTGACTCACTGTATACTGCTTATTGTGCCATGCTTGTCTGGGTTATTCATATTTATTTACTGTAGTGCTCATTTTATTGCAACCCTTTTAATCACAGAAAATACACAGGGAAAGAATTAGTTTTTCAAGTCACTATGACTGGGTTTATAAGTCATGTGTTTAATACCTTATTATTAGTCTTATGAATATTTTGATATGAATGTAAATGAAAGGTTTTCTGATTGAGTTTGTAATGAGTGCTTCTTGTTATTTACCACTGAAATTTTGTTTGGCTATGCATTGGCAGTTTTATCTGTGTGTGTTCTGTTGATCGACATTTGGTAAGATGATTATTTAACCAAACCGGTGCAGCAGCACTGGGCAGCACTGCATCACTTGAATATGGTGCATTGACAGTCGCATCTCCCAGGCGCCTCGAGAAACTTGGCATATTAATAATAGATATATTATTCTTTCTTAGCTAAGTTTACTTTCTATTTAATTTATTTTTTTATTCACATTTATTTCCTATTAATAATCTATTAATAATATTTCATTTTAAGGTCACGGGTGGTTGTTCAAGCATTTCACTGCGTATCGTACTGTGTGTGACTGTGTATGTGACAAATTGAATTTGAACATTAGTGCTGGAGATGACAGCATGACACACGAGACAAACGCACACCCACACACACATACGCACTATAAATTCCATGTATTTTGTACATGCTTTGACATGCACAGTGCCTCCAGAAAGCAGCACAATCAGACAAGATTCTGTTTTGTGTTCACACCACTGCAATGTTTAGCCAGTTTAATGGTTTTGGCAGTGAAGCTTGGCATGATCAGATTATTGATGTATTTTTATCCTTAAATGCCTGAAGGACATGACAAATAAAAGGGAAATATGCATCATGCATTAGTGATTCAATTTCCTGAGCACTCTTTAGAGCTTGATCAAGATGCTTATGAAATATATTTGGAACAATGATGATCATCATCAGTAGTCTTGGTATGCGTTTGTGCTCCAGCTTTGCTGACAACCCTGACTCAGATTTATTTACACATTATTATAGCTCCCAACTTCACAGGAATTTTAAGTTAACTGTCACAGAAAATAAAATAAAATCAACAGTATTCAGCCCCGCCCTATCCAACCGCTTTCTCCCAGAATAGAGCAGACGCAATGTAATGGCTCAGTGGCTGTGTAAAAACTGATAGAGTTTCAGCTGGAAAGGAAATGCTTTAAATAAGAATCAGGAACATGCAGTTTCTGCAAAGGAATTGAGTTTTCTGTATTTTAAAGAATGCCAGAGTTAGTAACCCATGATATATCCACAGGTATTTCAGTTAGAGCTGAGGTATTCTCTCACATGAGCCATAAAATATAGTTTCGTTTAACTTCTACATTAGAAATTTACATGAACCCTGACATTCCTCGCATCACCTTCAATCGCAACAGTCCGATTCGATCCAGCCGGATCAGAATGAATTATCAGTCATGTCAGAGGACTGGTGTAAACCTGTAATAATCTGTTTAATAGTTAAATATTAGCCATGTAAACGCGTGATCTGATCATTACTTACTCATATTGTTTCATAGGCAATAAAGCATCTAACCAATCAGAAACTGAATTCCTGTAACCAATCATAAGGCAGAATTATTGTATTTCCAGCAAATTAACCACTTCAAAGTGAGCAGAACCACTTTGCATATGTAAAAAAAAAACAAAAAAAAACTTTACATTCTGATTACATGCTCTTGCTCGTGCATTATCGCAAAGATGACAAAGCTTGTGTAACTTGGGAGTGACATATTGGAGTCTTTGGAGATATTAATACCAGGGCAGGGGCAGGTCAGTGATTGAGGTGTTACTACTGACCGGACGTTTCCACTGTAGGAGAAAGACTCTGGCCTTCTTACATGAGAAGCAGCTAAGAAAAACAATTTTATATTTGTAATAATATATTTTATCCACATTTTTTTTTCTTCCTTTTTGTGTGTGTGTGTGTGTGTGTGTGTGTGTGTGTGTGTGTGTGTGTGCGCGCGCGCAAGAGCTGCAAATCATAGCTTGACTTTTGACTTCTGATTCGATTGGCCATTGTGATTTTCTTATTTGATCCAGCAACATTAAGGTTTACTGTTTGATTTGTTTCAAGCAGCTATATATTTTTTAAAGGTTTTAAAGTATTTTAAATCTCATAAACAATAAAGTGCTTTGCATGTTCATGTTGTTGATTGTTTAAATGTCAAATCTCATACAAAGTGATAATATCCATAAACTATAAACTTAAAAGATGCAGAAGCGATACTCTTGCAAAAAATGAGGATTTGCAGAAGATGCAGGCGGTTTGTATTTTCTGCAAAAGCTCAGGTGTATTTTTAATGAGATTTATACATTTTTAGACCATTAGGCAATTATAAGTTTACCTAAACGGTTTAAAATGTGTGTATCGATCCTGGATCGTAAAACTGACCAACAAAAGATGAATTAAATTTGTAGACGTAATCGATCTACCAGACGTCTACCAGACGCGCGTTCACGTTTCAGTCTCCGTTCATTTCTTGTTATTGAAGTGTGTCGCGTGTGTGTCTGTCACATGTGCTTGATCCCTGCTCTGTGTGTGTGTGTGTGTGTGTGTGTGTGTGTGTGTGTGTGTGTGTGTGTGTGTGTGTGTGTGTGTAGAACAAGTGTTTGCTGATCTCTCAGCAGTAGGCGTCTGTAAAGAGACAGTACTGCCAGCGTGAACAGAGGCTCATTGTGCGTTCTCTGGAGTTCAGTCAGCCGCTGAGGTTCACAGAGGCAGCTTGTGCCAGTCTCCTCTCCTCATAAAGCTTCAATACATATGAGGACGAAGAAGGACTGGCAGCTTGCGGCACCATTTACCCCCTCCCTGCCGCACCCTTGCGAGGTCTTATACCCTAGACAGGCTCTATTTCTAATTGATGCAACTGATTTGGGTTGCAAATCTTGCTTAACTGTAATGGTGTCTGTTAAAACTCTATCACTTGTTCATGCATTTTGGGTTTTGCAGCATGCACCGAATTTAACACAATGTGGTTTCAACTATATTCTGCTTTTAAGAACAGAAAGCAGCAAAATCAGCACACTAACGGCCACTAACGTCTTGTTAACATCTTGTTTTTTTAGTTGCTAACGTCAAGGAACTTGAAAAGTCACTTTTTTTTTTAGTTGCCTTAAAGGTAGCGATTGTGAACCAAAAAGTGAATGGAAACAAACATTCTTTTGCTAAATGTGGCTTGTCGTAACACATAACACATATGCTCCAAAGTCTAAAGACGCCAAGAAGGCGCACGTTCAGTAGCATTAGTTAATCCTGAGCGGTAACCGGCCCAGCGCTTGTATTTCATTAAGACGTACGAGAGTTTGCCGACAGGGTTAAACATTTGTCAGGCTGAGCGGATTGAGATCGGAGAGGGGGAAAAAAGTATTAAAGGAAAAGTGCTGGTGGGAATTTATGAGCGTACCCCATGCTGGCGTCAGTTCAGAAGCGTGGATTGTGAAGAATGCGTGCTTTCTACTTCACCAGGCTTCTGTTCTGGAAAGTTTGCTCTTTTTTTTTCGGCTGCCCGGAGCGCTCGGATGAGACCGGTTGATAAGACAATAAGAAACTTGCGGAATGTTCATACGCATGGACTTCAATGCTATTATGTTCAGGGTTCAGACCACACCCTAACACGTGTGTGTGTGTGTGTGTGTGTGGCATGTAGGCACGGTCGACTATCAGATCCGGGAGTGATAGATTAGGTGCATACCTGTACACCCAGCGTTTCTGGACTTTAAACTCTCTGTAAATGTGACGAGATGGTTTTAGAGGTCAAGAGAGGTGCTGTTTGACTACTGTGGATATAAAGAAACATAGTCGGTATACTATATAACTATGCATTCATTTTTATAGTTATAGCTTATGAAAAATGTACAACTTCTTCTGTCACAGAAAATCTGCGTCAAACCATGATGGAGATGGATACTCATAAGGTCTTTCGTATTGTGCATCATTTTCTAAAATCAGTTGGACTAGGTAAAGATGACACAATCTCACCATCTCGATGCCATTTTTACCTCTCTGTAATCTGAGCGTCTCCCAGCAACCCAAAATAAGCACAAGTTCCAGTAAACTGTGGTTTCCGTATAGTGTGTGCATGCCGTTTCCTAGGCAACGGTTTTGTTGTGCGTTGAGCTTCATCCGTTCACAAAACTACAGTATACTGTACATCAACGACCCATCAGCTACCAAGTGCCAGTGCAAGAGAGAGGAGAGTCCCATCATGAGACGTGTGACTTTGCATTGATTACATTGATTAAGAGATCATGGCAAGATGCTGAATATCAGCCGAATGAAATCGAAACATAATGAGAGACTCACTTTTTGGCTAACCAGATATTGTGAAGTACGGCTGCGCTCTGAGTGTACTGTAGGTGAGATCCTGATCCTCTCTCCTGTGGAAATCACTCTAGACGAGAGAAGACCGCAGTTGGTGTTTCCTTCCTAGCGTATTCGGTTGCCATGCGATGCACAGATGCGCTGACGAAATGCGTATATCCAAGCATGTGCCAATTCTCACTCTCACTCTCGGGTACTAAACTCTCCTTTTCGGTGTTGCTAGGTAATACCATCAAGAGTACAATTCTTTTTTTGTATGTTTAGTATGCCATGGTTTTACCTCTAATTAAGGTAGGTTATATTTATGTTCTCATGTTGCCACAACATTGAACAACAGCGCACTGTTGTATAGAATGCCTTTGCTGTAGAGGTACAGGCCCGAAGAGGCCCTAACTTGTTCCAGCATGACGATGCCTCTCTCCATAAAGCGAGGTTGAGGAAGTCATGGTTTGTGGGAGTGGGATATTTGAACACTTTTGGGATGAAATGGAACACTTACTGCACCCCGGACATCAGTGCCTTTCCCCACTAATACTCATGTGGCTGACTCTTCCTCTATACAGACATACTGCTGAACGTAGTCTCCATCACAAGTCATACATTTGCGCCATTTCGAAAATCCCCTCGTCACAGGTGTTGATCACGCGCGGCCTGGTTTGTCTTCAGTGCCGATTTCCCTGCTTTAAACTTCATCACTCGTCTGTGCACATTGCTCTTGTTGATAATGTCGTCTCCATAAACATTCGGTAGCGCAGTGGGAGACCCATCAACCGCGACAAAGGGGATTTTCAGAGAAGATTCGAGAGCTGGGTCCGACGATGGTGCCAATGCATGGCTTGTGGTGGAGACTATGATGTGTATAAAGGAAAAGTCACTCTACCAACCACATGTTGCACTTTCGCATCACTTTCAGTACAACCCTCGTAAAATGCGGTAAAGTTTATACTATAATAAAAAAAAAAAAAACGAACAAATGCACTTCTGTGCAGCGTAAACATGAAAGGTCACTAACTACACGCAGAATATGTGTTATTAAGATAAACCTGATCGTCAAACAGCCGCGCCTCCAAGTAGACACGATAACTGTACGTTAGTAGACATGACAGAATAAATGTGAATAATTTACCAGGTTAAATAAATAAATGATCAGTCGCACTATTGTTCAGCAGGTGCAAGCTGGAGATCTGTACACTGTGGAACAGGAAGGCTTTCATTACAGGATGAATGAGGATTGTGCGTGTTAGGTGAGATATAGGTCAGTGATGACAAAAGGACAAATTGTATGGATATACTGTACAAAAATGGCAGAACCCTGACCTTCAGTGGTATTAAATATTGAATTTTTTTTTTTTGAGTTGCTAATTAGCGCAGAAAAAAAACAGGTTGTATCCTGTCGGCCCCTGTATAACTGTGACTTTTACGTTAGTTTATATTGTATAGGAAGCAATCAATTTATACTTTATTTATAAAAAAAATTATAATAATTCAAAGATTAAAAATAAACTTTGTCCTCTTGAAAAGACGTTGTTCGATAAACTTGACTTGTATAGAGGAAAGACTTTTTAAATACAAAAAGTGTTCAAGTCAAACCGGGACTTGTGATGACATTTCTTGTGAATTAATGAGTAAAACCACCTTCTCATTTACACAAGACGTCCTGCGCCGCATGAGACTCTGAGATGCAGTGAAACATTTCAATGGTGCAAACATATTAAGGAAGGCCCGAGACCTTTGAACGATGATCTCAGCCGAACATCACTTGCACATTACAGGAATTCAACTCCCCACACACACATACAGTCCTGACCTTGATCCAAGTAATTTCAGCATGTTTGGGTCATTAAAGGAGTTCCTGGGAGGCCAGCGTTTCAGATGTGAAGCAGGCAGACCGATCATGGCTCCGGTTTACTGAGAGAACTTTCTATCCTGACGGTATCCAAGCACTAGTGAAACGCTGAGATGAGTGCATTAATGTAGCAGATGATTATATAGAGAAATAAAGGTAGTTTTTACTTTCATAGCTGTGTTCTGTCATCCTGCAGAAGTCCCGGTTTGACTTGAACAACCCTTGTATAAAACTGTAGTATGCTTGATTAGGCATATCGTCATGCTTTCTCTAGCATAAAACGTTCCGTTCTCTTATAATCTTTGCTCCTGCCTGGAAAATCATATAACTATAAATTTTATAAATATAACATATACTGTATAAATCAAACAACTGCCTAGCTAAAAAAAAAATTAGCTAGTAAAAATAAGCATTTCCACTATTTCATGTTTAATGAGGATACGGGAGGGAAAAAAATCTGCAAGCTTTCTAAAATGATCACTGTACCCCTGACCAGAAGTGGAAAATGAATGAATGGTTTCTGCAGCTGCTCCGTGCTTTAACAGTGTACGTTTCCTCTGGACTTAACTTAAATGCTTCCTTTCTTTCAGTTCCTCAAACTCTGACTACTTTACGGCGTATGTGCAAGCCCAGGCGCTGCATCTGTCTGCATGTGTGCAAACTCTGACGCACTCGGAGCTGACATAATCCACTTTTTAAACCATTAACAATGCGAGCGATGACAACGAGATGTTAATTTCCACTATGATGATGCCTCGTATTTGGACACGAAGTCAGCCTGAGGTCAAACTTCCTCTCACGTAGTAGTAGAGGTAGCTGTGGTAGGTGCGGTAGGTGTGAAAGTGTCCCACTCGGGGTCAGACCTGAACCTGTTGCACTGAAAGTTAGGTTACATTATGCATATGGTGGTATGAAAGTATGCGCAGCTGCTGCAGGAATCCTAAATATGTAAATCTACATATTCCACAAACCGAGCAAAGATTTTTAATACATTTTTAATCGGAAACAATCGAGCAAGTATTAGTTTACGAGCGCCGAGTTTCATGCATCACGTATGCGGCTCTTATTTTGACACCGAGCGGCAAGTGATCACAACTGAGCCAATGATTTTTCTCTCTTGCGCTGCGGGAATTATGGGTAATCGTCTCCCCTGCTGTGTCCCCTGTGTCAAAATAAGAGTCCCCTGCTGCGTCTTAGTGCTCGTCTCTTATAATCAACATCTCCCTCTCTCTTCTATGTGCATGCGCGCAATTTGACACTGTGCTCCACATACACACACACACACACACACTTTTTACACACACACTTACTTTGTGTGCACACACACACACACACACACACACACACACACACACAGTTTTCTTATTTACACAGAAAACTCAGCTCTGTCGTGATTCTTTTCAAAGGTAAGGTGCTGGTTAATTTGTTATTTTTTACTTTACAGCAGTGATTCCGTTAGTATGCTCACGCGAGTATCATTAGAGAGATTTCTTTTTTTTCCCCGTTAAAACAGTATTTGCATTGTGTATGTTAGTTGTGAAACTTAAAAAGCGAGGTGGGAGGAGGGAGCAGGAGTTTTACTGTTTAAGACGAGGCGAGGGGCTAATTTCACACACACACGCATACAAATACATGGCGCCTGCGCACACAAACGGAAACACTTAACTGTCTGGATTTATTTTTACCTTTTTTTTAAAATGTTAAGCGCAGGTTAATTTGTTTTATTTTTACTTTATATGTTGTAGTAATTATTTTTATGTATTTATTGTTTTGGGCTGTAGAACGAATAATTTGAGTTTTCATTATTTATTATGGGAAAAGTCTATTTGGTTTACGAGTGTTTTTGGAATATGAGCCTGCTTCCGGAACGAATTATGCTCGTAATCCAAGGTTCCACTGTAAGTGGGTAAATCTTCAAACAATTTCACAATTGATCCTACTTAATTAAAGCAGTTGTGTGCCCTCAATAGAAATACCTTTAAACCTGCTTGTGCATAAATTTTGCCTATCCTTTTACTGTTGTAGGCCGTCCTCCATTTTCAGCTTATTTTTCTTCTCGCCCTGGTTGTAAAGACCGGTTCTTTAACATGACTCTATAACTTGTCCTTCTGCCACATGACCGTGTGTTTGGATAGCTGTACTGTACGTCTGTGCAGAGGCCTTGTAGATAGTTTAAGCATGTGTTCAAGGACGCTTGATGTGCGTCCTGTAAGCATATTTCCCTGGGTCATTGTTTAAGCAACACTTTTGCGTTTGCTATAGCAACAGTGAGTCACAGGAAGCTACCTGCACACTCTGGAACCTATACATTGTAGATCGACTCCTGCCTTTGCATTTAGCATTTGATGAGTTAATAGACATTAAACACATTGGCCTTGCTGCAGAAGTGCCCTTGCTTAGCAGTTACTAGTCATCATACACACGTACAGTAGGATTTAGTATGTCCCTACCGCATATTTACCGCAGCATAATAAATAGAACAGCTATAGGGATAGAGAGCGTATAAATGAAGTAATCTGAGCGTCAGAGATGAGCGGAGTATACTTAGCATGGAGTTATGGGCTCCCTTGCGCGAAACCTTGTAAGGCTTCTCTGTACACAACCCCCAACTTTAGTACGAGGTGTGGAATTCAGTTGGAACAGGAGCCACGACGTCTCGCCTTTCTCACCAAGGTTTGGTCATTAAAATAAAGACGAAGAAGAAAGTTTTAAGTAGCCCCAGGAATTCCCGGGGGAACGATGAATTTGCAGCGTGGGTGTTAAAAGACACTCAAGAACAAATGGGCGGTCCTGTTGGGGTGTGAGTGAGCAATGTAAGCTACTACAGGGGCTGGAATTTGCCTTCAGGGGAACTACTATTTATAAAATAAGAAAAGGCCATTCCAGTGTTATGAGTCTGACATCATCAGGAGCAATGAGGCGGCATGGTCATGTGACCGCACACCAGCATTGGAAGTGTGAAATAAATAAAGGTGTACAGAATATGTCCCAGAACTTACAAAACACTTTTTTTCTGCTTTTTATAGTTTTAATGACATGTAAGCAGGAGAACAATATCCGTATATCATATCACATAATGTATGTAAACCTTCTCTCTTTTTGTAGTTCCTGAGCTTGATCATCATCATCTGTTACGCAGCATCAGCGTATGGCGGCTTTTCAGCAGTGGCGATTTGTGAGATGGTCTTCGCCATCGTCTTCTTCGTCGTCTTCATGATGGAGCTGGATAAACAGTTCATGGTCGTCAACTGGCTTTGGAGTGTAAGTAATATACAGACATATGATGTTCCCATATATTAAAACACCAGGATGAGGATACGTATCAACGATGACAAGAAACTGTTAGAAACAGCTTTTTTGATGCACAGCAGCAAACACAAATCAACTTGTGACATGATTCAATACTTAATACTTAAGCAGAATTTCAAAAAATGTAATCATATAAAACACTGATCAGCCATAACATTCTGACCACCTGCCTAATATTGAGTATTTCGTCATCGTCCCCACCCCCTCTTTGCCACCAAAACAGTAATGACCTGTGTGTTCTGACACTTTTCTACCGCAACCAGCATTAAACTGTTCCTCTATTTGAGCTACACTAGCTCTTCTATTGGATGGGACTACACGGACCAGTCTTCACTCCTCATGTGCATCAGCAGTGCATGAGCCTTGGCCACCTATCGCCCTGTTGCTAGTTCACTGATTTTCCTTCCTTGGATCACTTGTGCAGTCTGGGAACATCTCTCAAGAACTGCAGTTTTGGAATTGCCCTGACCCAGTTTTCTAAACCATTACAATTTCTCTCAGTAGCCACATTTTCAGAATCTTGTTACAAGGGAAGGTGTGGGATATATTGGCTAGCAAGTGAACCTTTTTTTCCTGAAGTTGATGTGTTGGAAGCAGAAAAAATGGGCAAATATAAGGATTTGAGTGACTTTGAGAAGGGCCAAATTGTGATGGCTAGATGACTGGGTCAGAGCAACTCCAAAACTGCAGGTCTTGTGGGATGTTCCTGGTCGGCACTGGTGAGGACATTCCAAAAGTAATCCAAGGAAGGAAAACCAGTTAACCTTACGACAGGCTCATGGGTGGCCAAGGCGTACTGATTCACATGGGGAGTGAAGGCTGGCCCGTGTAGTCCCATCCAATAGAAGCGCTAGTGTAGATCACATTGATGAAAAGGTTAATGCTTGTTGTAATAGAAAACGTATCAGAGCACACAGTGCATCACTGTTATGGTGGCCTACTCAATATTAGGTAGATGATAATCTGATGTATCTTTGGAAGGCTTCCCTTTTTTTTTTTAGTCTTACTGCTGAACTCGCTTACTCACTTCCTGAAGCAGTGCAGAATAGAAGCAGAATCGACATTTTTTACTGCATAATATCTTTCCAAAGCTTTCTTTTTGTATTTAGTTTTACCAGTGATTTGAAACATCTGACTTCACGTCGGACCTGGGTGGTTTTAATGTTGATGGTTTTATTGTTATGGCTGACTGGTTTATGTGTTCATTATGACGATCTAAAACTATTACTGCAATACTCAACACCACCTAGGTTTTAGATGCCACCAAAACGGCTATGGCCCCTCAGGGCATGAATGAAGGTGTGTTGTGGTATCTGGCACCTGAACAATAGCAGCAGATCTTTTAAATTGCAAGGTGGGGCCTCCATGGGTCAGACTTGTTTGTCCGGTGCATTCCATGGATGCTTGATCAGATCAGAGATCTGGGGAATTCGGAGACCGGATCAACAACCTGGAATTCTTTCCCTGATGAGCCGTATACACAGCAAGCTGTGATGCACCGAGAGATCTGATACCTTCTGATCATAGCCAGCTTTAACTATTTTCAGCAGTTTGTGGTACATTTATTTTTCTGATAATCAGTAAAATTTATGTCACCTGGTGGCGGTGTCAATGCTACATCTGATCAGTGGAGCACGTCGAGAACTGTGAAACGCATCTGCATCCACGACTACAGGCGCACAGCTAAGCCTGCTTTTTTCTGTCTTGCCTCTTCAGGATTTGTTCCGCGCTGGGATCGGTTCACTGCTGTACATCATCACCTCTCTGATCTGTGTGATCGGTGGAGCCGGAGACGGAGCGCGCATCGCCGGCGGGGTCAGAACTTTATTTCAGTTTCGGTTAAATTTTTCCTTCGCTTTTGATACATGTGCTCAAATTAAATCAGGCTTTGCACAGGTTGTATGGGCATGTTCAACTGTATGTCTCATAGACATTTTATACTTTTAATAAAAGTAAACTAGCTCAACGAACTGGCGCAATCTCTTTAGATATAATATATTATGATAAATAAAGATGATTGAAATGTTCAAATAGTTCTGACATTCAGAGCACCAAAATGAACTCAGCTGTTCATAGAGCTTGGAATCACCAGTGTCCTCCCGATACGATATTCTCACGATACCTAGGTGCCAATTCGATTAATATTGCGATCATTTAATTCATACATGTCTGCATTTGACGTGGTATGAAGCTGCAATCCTACAGGATTGACAGGCAGCACAACGTCTCATGTTGTGGGAACAAATTTGCTGTTTAGAACTAAACTCTAAAAGAAAAAAAATCTAATCAACATATTGATAAAATCGTGACATACAAATCAAGTCGGCACCTGGGTATCGTGATGGCAAAGCGGGTGGCGCCTAATGATTCCCATTTTAACATGCACGACTTTTGATAATGTAACGCAATAAAAGCGCGCTTCTGTTGCACCACTCAGGAGCACGTGCACTCGACACGGAATTGTTCAAACTGAAAAACAGCTCATTCTGGTCACTGGCTGATCGACTGGTGCATCTCTAGTTCTCACACATCTGGAAAGTTGGAAGAATGTAGCATGTCGGTTGTTTTCTGCCTCAGTGAAGCAGTAGTGGATAATCAGTTTTTTCTCTGTTATAGGTGTTTGGACTTATCGCAGGCATTGTATTTGGTTATGATACCTATACAATTTTTGCCGATATCAAGACCAACCAAGGACGGTCGGCCGTCTCCACAGGTCTAGTCTTCATCCTGTGACACATTAACTCACACAAATACAGACACAAACGCATGCTGGTCAGGTGTGATGTCAACTAACCATCATGTGATTTCTGCATTTAGGTTAAAAGCAACAGATTTTGTGTAATTTGCATTTCTTCTTTTTTTTAGCTCGTACATTGCAACATAACTTCTCTAGTTCTTCATTTGAAATGTTCTTATTTCACAGATGCTTGAACACTATTACAACAGCAGTACCCGCCTGGGAAGACTCAGGAAGAAACAAGGGATTGAAACATGGCAAACTAAGAATTTCTAAGGTTTTCATGGTATGATGAGGTCACTGTTGTGGAGTTGTTGAGCGCTGCATGGTGTTGAAGACATGACACAAACAGACTGAAATATCTGAGATTGAAGGGGAATGACTGTATATGATAGCAAGCTGAAATGATTACTGCTTCAGGCCAAAGCACCACAAATAAGGCTCAAATTAAGGTCATGTCTGTTCCTTTTTTTAACATCACATGGTGCTTTCAGACATGATTAGGAAATTCAGAAAGGAATGGACCTTGCCCAAGTGATCGAGGATGCATCACATCAAGAAAGGGAACTGAAAAGAAGATATTTTGTTGAGTCTGGATTTGATGATTTGTCGAGTCTGTTTATAATATCGCATCCACTTGAATTGGAAAAGTTTCAGCCACAACTGATTTATTTCTGACAGTTAACATTTTAATAATTGTTTTGGGTTGTAATACTGTAGTTCTGGATTTAAATCATTTAAATAACTAATCTAAGTTACTACAATAGTAGAGGTGAGATATTTCTATCTGTATATTTTAATAAAAAAAAGAAAGAAGAAGTAATAACATAAGATTTATAAAAGTGTTTTGCCATATTTCTGTTTCTTATTTGTTTTTAGTGTTTAACAAATTGAAGATTTCTTCCATATTTCCTTCAACAGTAACAGGGAATGTTAAGGGTGCTAACACACCCTGATGTCCCAAAAGTGGATTATGGAAAGTTTTTATGTTTAAACATGTTCAGTGTACATTTGCAACAGGAATAAAGCTTAAACACAGCCTAATACTCCTGATGATTCTACATTAAACAACTAAAACATACCTTTTTTTTAGGGGGGGGGGGGAGCTGTTTAAAAAAAAAAAAAAAAGATTTTCTGGCCTATATTGTCTCTGTGCACTATCTGAGTACACTTTTTTTTTTTTTTTTTAGGATTGACACAGCTCTATATAAACACATTTTCTTGTTTTATATTGTTTGATGTGATATCTCTTGACCATGAAGTCCTGCCATTATTTCTTTTCCCTTCCTGTTTCCTTCTAGTGAGGTTACTATGCTTCATTGCTTTTTACACACTTTGTTTTATTCTTTCATAGTAAAAACAGGCTACTGAAAATGTCATTATTATTATTATTATTTGCCTGTACTGTAACAGAGTGCCTTAAGACATTGTTTTGTCAACAAACTCAGGATACACCTTTCTTCCAATGTTCCATTGTTCATTAAGGTCTTGATAAAATGAGAGAGGATATTCTGCAGTATTTTATTTCCTTGTCATGTTTCTAATGTTACTGTTTTACACAAAGCGATGCAGAATAAAAATCTTATACCCAAGTGCAAATATCTGTTGTACAACCAGTAGAAATTCATCGTGACAGCATTGTTCGGGACGGCAGAGTGGATTAGTGTTTAGTACTGTCGCCTTGCATCTCCAGGTTCTGGGTTCGACTCAGGTCTGTGTGCATGGAGTTTGCATGTGCTCCCCATGCTTGGTGGGTTTCCTCTGGGTCCTCTGGCTTTTTTCCAATAGTCCAAAGACATGCAGATTAGGCTAATTGGGGATTGGCCCCCCCTATACCTAAGTCTCCTGTGTTAGGCTTCAGGCTCCCCCGCAACCCTATATACAGGATAAAGAAGTATAGACAATGTAGCACCACCTTGTGTCTATAAATGAACATTTAAATGTCAGTACAGTACAAACAGTACTGGATTTCTGGTCAGGGAGTAGGTGAGAGTGCTTTCAATCCTCAAAAAGGGAGCAGGTGTAGTATAGAGGAGGGAAAAGAAGAGGGCCGTACACTGGGCTTTGGGGGACACCTGTGGAGTAAGTCTGTATTAAGTAGATGTGGATCCCCTCATGTAGGGAGCAACATTTCCATGTAGTGTCATGAATCAAAAGACTCATGAGGGCGGACAAGGGATTCTTACAGCTAACTGTGAAAAGTCAACTATGGATATACACGACGTTTAAAATATTAAAGTATGCACTGAATTGTCATAGAATCTCGAACATGAGAATAATTGGATTCAGAAATCAATAACACATTCAAAACGGTCAAGCTTGCTAAAGTTCATGGTCTTGATTATTTAATATACCCTTACTGGCCATTGTAATAGAAACACCTGCACCCTTAATTATTCATGCATGGGGGACATAAATACATCTGTAATCCAACATTGTCTTATTAGTCTCGTAGTTATTTAAGTCAACTGTCAGTACATGTTTATTCAGTTTTTAACATTATTAAAACTGATCAATATTGCTGTTCATATGATTAGTATACTTTTAAAGGGTTTCATGAAGATCCTTGAGGATCCTTCCACACATTTTTAGTTAGAGACTTCTCATTTTTAAACGCAAAAATATTAGAAGGAAGGCATGCAATGTTCACTCTATCCACTAGAGGGAAGCATACAGTCATATAGTGTCTACTGTCCACACACCTGAAAAAAAAAAAGCTAGTCGTCTAACGTGGTGCTCTGAAGTAAAACTTGTAAAGAGTAGGGATTGTTTGGGGGAAAATAAACCACCGGTAAATTAAATGTAATTTTGCGAAAACCTACAAATCTTGGGTCAAGCAGCGCGAGCTACGTAATTTAAACACGTGACTTCAAAGTACTCCACAATCACCAGAGGGCCAAATGCACTGCCTTGCCAAAAAAAAAAAAAAAAAAAAGTCTCACACACTCTGACTATGCTTGACCATCTTTAGCTCTAATTACAGAACCACTCATTCCCAATTTGAGTCTGTGCCTGTGCCATCAGGGGGACAAAATCTGTCGATGTGGTAGAGCGTTATCGCCTGCTTATCAATACAAATAGAGTTTAGTATACAATATGTGTTATTATTATTATAAGTATATAGTATATATTATAAGTAATATAACAATATCAGAATAATAGCAGTACATAGGGTACCTGCATGTAGTATAAATAGTAGCATAATAGTTCATAAAATAAAGCTCTCACTAATATTGAGCAGTACACAAATATAATAAAATTATATTATTAATAATAATAATAATAATAATAATATAAATATTATATATGATCTAAAATATTACATATATATAAAATGACAGTACAGAGCTTCAGAAGTGGGCTGACAGAAGAAACCTTAAGAGAATAGTCGAAAGCAGGCCTCCAGCCAAAGGCGTACACCACAAAGCTCATAGAAAAACACCGGAGAGCTCCAGGAGTAGCCCAAGAGGCCAGACCTCTAGAAACGTCTGACCGTGCAGCGCTCCAGGCCAGAGTTACACTCAAAAGCTTACACAGTGAAAAGCTCTAACAAAAAGCCCACACTAGAGAACTCCAGGAGGAACCGGTCAGATCAAGACCTCCAGCAAAGGTTTCATAGAGTAAAGGACCAGAAACCTAAGTCCTAAGGAGATTGGACAAGCTCCAGCCAAAAGCTTACACCACAAAGCTGCGGCAAAAAGTTCACACCGGAGAACTCCAGGAGGAGCCTGTCAGACCAAGAGCTCCAGAAGTGGGTCGACAAGGCAGACATAAAAGTCAAGAGTACATGGCTCTTAAACACTAAAGAGCTCCAGGAGTGGTATGTCAGCCCAGACCTTCAGCAACAGTCTGACAGTATATAGTCCCAGAACTTGGCCAAAAGGGCAGACAGAGCTCCATCCAAAGGCGAAAAGAGCATAGCTCCAGCCAAAGGATGACACTGCAAAACTCACGCAAAAGGCCAACATTGGAGAGCTCCAGGAGTGGGCTATCAGCCCAGACCTTCAGCAAATGTTTGACAGTACAGAGCTCCAGACGTGGGCCAAAAGGGCAGACTCAAGGAGAATGGTCAACCGCACAGAGTTCTAGCCAAAAGCTTACACCGAAAAACTCCAGCAAAAAGCCCCCTCTGGAAAGCTCTCAGAGGGCCGTGTAAGATCAAGACCTCCAGTAAAGGTCTGACAGTGCTTTTGCTCATGCCAACACCAGAGAGCTGGAAACAAAAGTCTGACAGTGCAGAGCTCCAGAACTGGGACAACTGTTCCAATCTTAGGGGAATGCTTGACAGTACAGAGCTTTATCCAGTTTATCCACTCGTTTGATATTGGACAAATACCATGTGTTGTTGATTAATAAATGTTCGTGTTAAGTTAATGGCCTACTGCAGGAAGCAGGTTTGGTGAAAACTCAGTTGTTTGACTTTGTCAACTCGGTGAAGCTAATCTGCTCACGACTTAAACTCATACCCGTAGTTCACCTCCTCTTCAGCTGAAACCTGCAGATTTAGGCAAGTGTCAGACAAAAGCCGAAAGCACAAATACTCTGTAGAAATGTTTGCCAGGAGAGGGGGGATCAGATCCCGCTCATTCTCTGGTGATTAACGTTATCTGTTATAACGGGATCTGCACAATATAATATTCTCAGCCCATGTATCCTACTGTATGGAAGTGTAGACATGGTCATTATTATTATTATTATTATTATTATTAATTGGTTATCGTAATGCGACTTATTTTTCTCCAACTGCCTAATGCTGGGACTTATAATGAGTAAGAGGGTCCATCCACCTCCACAGCACCACTTACCTCAGTAATATATTCCTTTGGTTTAAAATATACTGTAAAATGGGGTTATTAAATCACTGTGTAACATGAATGTATTTTTAAGTATATTTTAATATGTGTCCTTAGTATACAAATGCAAACTCCATACACAAAGACCATAAGGTGGGATTTGAACCCATACCCTTGAGGTGCAAGTCGATAGTGCTAATCACTTAGCCACGTGCCGCCAAGTTATATTTAAATATATCACATTATATACACTCAAAGTATATTGTAAATGTACTAATGAGTGTACTCTCACACATATTGAATGCTACTTTTGAATTCTAAATAAATATCACTGGATATTTAATAACTAAATCAAACATGCATATAAATGTACTTTCATAAAATGAAATACTTAAACATGCATTAAACAGGAATAACAAATTGCATTTAAATAATGCGTAATGTCCAAATGTGTGCATTTCTGGAAAAACTTATGCAACAATTAATTTCACTTAAGCATGGATTACTAAGACATTACTCTGACTACAACACTTCAAATATATTTAATATGCTCTTGGGGGCATATTAACTTTAACTATAACTCTTGTCTAACTTTTACTGTATGTTATATATATGCTTATTTAGTTAGTCCATCTGTCCACCGTGCAATTCATCTCTCCTTCTGCTCCGACTGACAGTTTGTAATCTGTCCATCTCTTATCTTTTCCGTCTGTCAGTTCAACCTTCTAGGCATTTTCACACTACATCCCTCTGTGTCTGTCTACTGGTTTTTCTTATCAGCAACAGTCTTTTGGCCACCATGATCACTTTCTTGACCACTCTTAATGTTGCATAGCTCTTAATGTCATCTGAGGATAGACCTGACATCTGATGCAGAGGTCTCAAGAAACTGTGTTAGAATAGTATCAACAATAGTGATTACTCTAAAATTAGATAACAATTTAATTCTACCTAAACCACCTAAAATTTAATTTTACCATGACTACAGCTTATTAATATTATTGATATACTAATGTTGGATTAGATGTATGCTGTGTGTGCATTTGTCTCTCTTCCGGTCGACAAGCAGGTTGAAGCTGAGCAGGTAAGCTCGGTATCGAGGAACAAACACACACACACACACACACACACACACACACACACACACACACACACACGTCCCACACATAAATGGAGTACCCGGAGGAAACTCACCAAGCACTAATGTAATATACTGTAGGTGACAGTGGCTTATTTGTAGCACTGTTGTCTCATACATCCAGTGTTGGGGGTTCAAATATTGGTTCTCCCCTTGGATGATCTGTTTCCTCCAGGTAAGCTAGTTTTCCTCCACAGGCCAAAAACATGTGTTGTAATCCAATCAGCATTTCCATTTGCCTATGGCGTATTACTGAGTGTGTGTCTCTGTGTGTGTATGTGCTTGTGTCTTGTGATTGTTCTATATGTCTCCTGATGCAATCCCAAGGCCCATGATCCTTGATCCATAAGTGGCACAGATGATATGATATGATATGATATGATGTGATATGATATATGACATGACATGATATGATATAATTCAACTTTATTGTCATTGTGCAAAGTACATGTATAGAGGCAGGATGAAACAGTGCAAAATAGACAGTAACCGCCACAGGAAAAAAGCTGGTGGTGCTGATTGGAATTGATTGGATTGGCACTCTGTCCAGGGTGTACCCCGACTTGTGCCCAAAGTCTCCAGGCCTTCTGCAACCCTGTACAGGATACGTGTTTTAGAAGATGAATGAATAATAGACAGTTTAAAATTTTTGTGTGAATCCTTGTAGTGGAGGACATATGCTGAGGTTTTGTCTTCATCTTTATTAACGTCTATACATAAGATGGGCCACATGGAGGTTTAGTGGTTAGCACTGATGCCTTGTATCTCCAGGGTCTGGGTTTGATTTCCACGGTCCCTAGTTGGATTACAGAGATTCCTAGATAGATGGATACATAAGAGTACAACTTTGGATTGACTTTATATTATCCAATCATTGACCCTTTCAGGGACATATGAGTAGGTGGCAAAAAAAGAAGGACAAGGAGCGCAGATGAGGCGTGTCAGCAGACCAGTCATCTCTGATACGGTTAGTGTAACTATATTTGATCATGACTGAGGGTGTAGTCAAATCTGCTTCACTCACCAGCGGCATTATTGAGCGCATAATGCAGGTAAGATTTGACATTCTGCAACTTTTCTAGAACTTCTTAGCTGTATCCTAATTCATAATCAAATAGCACAGTGTAGCATTTTATATCCCTTGTGTTCTCACACAGGGTTTGAGCCCATCAAAATTCCTTGCCTGTTATTCGCCATTCCTCAATCGTATAGAGGTATTTGTTTTCCCATAGAGATGAAAGGTATATGACTACCCTCCATATGGTCAGGTATTCCTCCTGGATGCAATGAATGCTACATGCCAAGAAATACTTGTGGAAAGGGCCGGATAAGGCTTACAAACAGGTATTGTTGCCCAGGTGTATGGCAAGAAACATGCTAATGAGATGTGATGCTAATGAAAACATGGCTTGATCATCTTGACTATGAAAACTAACAGTGATGTACAATACATGTTTATGAAGAAGTGCATAAATCTTTTTGCATTGGCTTCTGTAACAGTTTTCACTCTGTGTGTACAGTATATGTGTGTACTCTGTAAGACCATGTTAAACCACATATCATTCCCATATTGGCCCTCATGTACACCTCAGAGCTGTCTGCCTACCAGCTTTAAACTGCAGTCAGAGGTAGAGATAAGTTCTCCAAAGTCCTCCAAAGCTGGTGCTGGACTCTTATCATCTCCTTTCATCCTTTTGATTTTGGTGAGTGTAATTTTACCTTTTTGGCACCACTGAAAAGTTTTTTTAAGTTGAGGTTGAGCGCCAGTTATGTGTCCGATCAGGACTGAATATATCAAGAAGCTGTGTTTAGTTTAGATGTCTCCTGCGCTGACTGTAAACTAAAGTATTTATAATCTTATGATCTCATGCAGAGTGAGATGTAGCTCAGTTAAATCCTCATTATAGACAAATATCTGTTTCTCCCTGATCAGCATGTCCTCCACAATGAGTGTCTCCTCAGTCTTTCACATTTGAATTCTAAATGAATATCACTGGATATTTAATAACTAAATCAAAGATGCATATAAGTGTACTTTCATAAAATGAACACTTAAATATGCATTAAACAGGAATTTAGCCACATTAGAGGGTTTGAGCATGATCAGCTTGTCTAAGGATCTCATTTGCATTTAAGTCAGGACTTTGACTAGGCCACTCCAAAAACTTAATTTTGTGTTTTTGAGCCATTCAAAAGGTGGACTTGCTGATGCGTTTCGGATCATTGTCCTGCTGCATAACCCAAGTGTCCTTGAACTTGAGGTCACAAACAGATGGCTGGACATTATACTTCGGGATTTTTCTGTTGAGCGCAGAATTTATGGTTCCCTCAATTGTGGAAGTCACAATTTAGGTCCTGAAGCTGCAAAGCAGTCCCAGACCATCACACTACCACCACCATGTTTGGTATGATGTTCTTTTCATGATAAACTGTTACTTTTATGTCAGATGTAACAAGATGCACACCTTCTAAAATGTTCAACTTTTGTCCAATCAGTCCACAGAATATTTGACCAAATGTCTTGTGACGTGATGTGAGATGAGGTTTTGTGTTCTTTTTGGTCAGCAGTGGCTTTTGCCCTGGAATTCTCCCATGGATGCCATTTTTTCCCCATTGTCTTTCTTATTGTTGAAGCATGACACTGACCTTAACTCAGGCAAGTGAGGCCTGCAGCTCTTTATATGTTGTTCTGGGTTCTTTTATGAGCTCCTGGATGAGTTGTTGTTGTGCTCTTGGAGTAATTGTGGTAGGACGGCCAGTCCTAGGAAGGTTCTCCACTGGTCCACAGGCAAAGGCCTTAGAAATGTCTTTGTAATCCTTTCCAGACTTTCCATACATGTCAATTATTTTGTTTTTCATTTGTTCTTGAATTTCTTTAGATCGCGGCATGATGTGAAATCTTTTAGCGTACTTGACACTGTCGGGTTGAATTTCTTGATTCAGCAGGTCTGGCAGTAATCAGGCCTGGGTGTGTCAGGTTAAATTTAACTGAGCTTTCCAAAAATCACAGTTGGTTCATGATTTAGCAAGGAGTGTTTTTTTTTTTTTTTTTTTAACATGTAGGTTTTTTTATGGTTTCATATGTTTTTTTTCTCATAATAAATAAAATCATAATTTGAAAACAGCATTTTGTATTTACTCCGGTTATTTTTGTGTAATATTAAAATTTGTTAGATGATCTGAATCATTAAAGTATGACAAATCTGCAAAAAAGAAAAAAAAATCAGGAAGGGACAAATACCTTTTCACGGCATGTTAAGAAGAGGAATGCCAATAAGAGGTGCCAATACTTTTGCACGCCCGTGTAGGCCACTTGCAAGTATTCTCTTGTGTTTTGTCATTTCATATAAACACGTTCATGAATCATTTATGATTTTAAGTGCCTTTAGTCGTCTGTTTTCTGTCAGGAACATTTGGCAACTGAATCACTGAAGTGTGTGTGTGTGTGTGTGTGTGTACGGGTTGTGGCCTCGCTGACTGGGCTCAGCTGAGAGAGAGAGAGAAAGAGAGAGAGAGAGCACAGAGAACAGCCCGGTCCTGTAGGTGTAGCCCGTGTATTTATTCACGCGCTGTTCACCTCGGGCAACTTCTCTCCTGCCCTGTTTAAACCCCAGATGACGTGACGTACCGGAATCCACGGGGCAGAAGACAAACAGCACGAGAGCGCCCCTTAACCAGAACATATGAGGCATTTCCATGTGGAGCGACTTGGCTGAGTTCGCGCGGAGAAAGCTGAATTTGGCGCTCGCGCTTGAATCGCTCGAGCCCTCGACATGTTCACGCGCGGCTCCAAAAAGCGACGCTCGAATCGCGCGGTAAGTCGGTCGACCTTTTATCTCACAGACCTTAATAATAAATCTGATCCAGAATCATTAAATGTCCGCTTTGTTTGCGGCGATACGGTTTACCTGGGGAGCTTGTTTTTGGGACTAAAAGTTCCTCTTAGAACCCTTAGTTCGTGTAAACTTTATGGGGTTTCAAATGTTTCCTTGGTATCCATAATAAAAATAAAATTACTCGTAAATCACATTTTAAATCCTTAGTAGCAGGATAGCATTAAAAAAAAATACTTTACTCGACCATTGTATGGATTACAAGGGGCGGGGCCAAGACACTGACGTCATATTTACCTGAGAAGAGTAATGGCTACCTCCTAAATGGAACACTACTGTACTAAAGGGATAAGTTTTCTTTTTTACGTGTACATGGAAAATATGTAAACCTTGGCTAAAAAAAAAATGCTTGTTTGCATTTGAACTCCTCAAGTAAATTTATCTACTTGATGGATCACTCACTGTATATCTATCCTAGGAGCTTTGTGAACACTGGTGGGAATTTTAGTGGAATATGATTGACTGAGTGTCAAATAAAAATGCAATCTTGGATAAAAAATACTAATCTTAGCTAATACACCTGACTTCCAAGGCTGGTGTGTTTGTGTAATGTGAACACTGTATTGTGTCTGGGCATGCATCAGTGTATCATGTTAGAGACCGCCTTTTCATTTTTTCCCACAAATGGTATTGTAACTGAGCCTCCAGTAACAAAAGTGGACTCCATATTAACTGAAATATTGACCTACCTGCACTGTCACCTTGCATCTTCATCTTTGGGTCTGTTTACGTGGAGTTTGCATGTTCTCTCTGTGCTTGGTGGGTTTCCTCCGGGTACTCCGGTTTTCTCCCACAGGCCAAAGACAATCCGATTAGGCTAGTTGGTGTTTCCAAAGTACCCATTCAGGGTGTACCGCGAATCGTGCCCCAAGTCTTCTGGGATAGGCTCCAGCGCCCCCCCCCCCCCCCCCCGAACCCCTTAATACAATATAAGGTGGTACAGACAATAACTGACTGACCTTTCCTTTTATACTGAACTTCCAGCCTCCTAACACACAGTATGGCTGCTGATCAATCCCTACTGATATCACCCAAATGTTGAGTCTGGTTCCTCTCAAGGTTTCTTTCTTTTGCCATGTCAAGGAGTTTTTCCTTGCCACCGTCGCCCTCTGGGACAATCTGATAATTATAATTTATACACATTTCCTCACACTCCCACAAACTCATTTGGATATATATTTTTTAATTATTTCATGAAGCTGCTTTGCAACAATGACCACTGTTCTAAGCGCTATATAAATAAAACTGATTTGAATTGTATGATGTACTTGGCTATGGTTCAAAGAATGTATGAAAGCTAACTGTGCCTAAACATGTAAGCAGGCATCTATTCAGAACATAACATCATCATCATCATCATCATCATCAGCGCTCGTCTTGTACCAAAATATGAGCAGCTTGCGCACAGCTGTAGCTCATACAGTAGGACAGCAAGCAAGAGGGTTGTCCTTAAAATTTTCTCTAAATCTTCAAATCCAAACAATTGAAAGCATAAGGCAAAATGATTTGTCATTTTGTGTTGAAGTATTCAAACTTTTTAGACTCGACATTAATAATAATCATTATAATAATAACAATAACAATACTGATGATGCATTATGGGCAACTTCCAAAGCACACAAGCTCCAGTTGGAGAATTATGTAAAAACAACAAAGCATGGAGAGAAAGTTGACATTTCAAATGTGCTGTGGAAGAGTTTCAGAGGTGAAGAGCAGAACGGCTGAAGACCCTAGACCCCATGGTAGTTAGACAGGCAGTGGGTGCAATGAGTTGAATAGCAGAAGAGAGCACAAGAACACACCAGGATCATACTAATCAAGAAGAATTAAAGTGCCAGAACATGAGAAAAACAGTCCTGAGATAGACTGGCATTCCATCAAAGATGTGTTCCATTGTTGCCAGGGATGAACAAATCCAACCTTACAGGACACTGCTGTACCCTTTACGGCAATGTTTTTATTGTTAGTAGTGTAAGGATTAAAAAATACCTGAGCAGTAAGTTTCCCTTTTGTATACCGACGGTGTATAATAACATCATATAGTAACTGTATAGCATTGTAAACAGTAATATATGGTCTGATAAATAACTCAGATTAGATATATTCTATAACCCCTAAACACGAAGGCATGGGTTCAAGGGAACATGACAGACATTTGGCTTGTTTTTACAAAATATTCTATAGAAGTGTTTAGTGTTGAAGAAAAGCAAAGTCTGAAATACGGGACAGTAAACATGTAGAAAGCAGTTTTGATTATGATTTGTGTGACTTTAATTAGCCATTTACACCTTCATTGGAAAGTCAATACATTTTTGAGCAAGTTTAAGCCATTATATAAATGTATGTGGATGAAATCACACACATCTATAATTTATTTATGATTATCATTACTGTTATTTTTCCGTGTATTATACATGTCTACCCTTTATAGTAAAATGTTACCTTGTGACAACATCCAAATTATTATTATTATTATTTTTTTTAAATAGAACAAGTAATACCAACTTTTTTTTCTTTTTTTACTTGGCACTATCATATTGTGTACCACAGAACCTTAAACAAGTATTAAATGAGTTTTAGTAAAGGCATTAACATTTTTGTATGTTAACAACACATACATTCCAATAGTATCTAAAACTGTAGCGTTTGGTGTTTCTAGTGCTATCAGAACTGTTGTAGTTATTTCCCAGCTTCAACCTCCCTCATGGGTTTCTTAATGGTTTTATAGCCTTTAAAGGGACGCTTTGCATTGTACATCCCATTGATGTATTTTTCCATAGTACTGACTGAATATTATAAAAAAAATTGTCAAATACATGTTTCTTCTCTAACTTCCCGTAGACTACATTTATTGTACCTTGTTCATCCTTGAGATAACCTGAAATAAAAAAAAATTGAAAAAGAGGGTGAGCTTTTGGTGAAGGCTCATGTAATGACTGTCTGAAGTTCCTTCTCATTAAGACAAATTAAACAAAACTGGACGATATTCAAGTGTCCTTATTTGAAAGTTTAGCGTTAATGTATACAAAAACCTTTAAAAGTCTAATTTCTCTCCTTCCACTAAGGACAGGAGAGCTTTTTTGTGGATGGAGTCACTCGGGTTGTTTTTTGTCTACTTTCCCTTCCTGGAGGAAGTGCTCTCTATTCAGTGAGAGTTCCTTAACTTCCTAGAAACCATACGCAGGAAAAGGAACAGACCTAAAAGCAAATACTGCATCACATCATAACAAGATGTACAAATGCACCTAGTACATACATGGTGTTTTCTGGGGAACTGTAATGATCACTTATATTTTAGCAAGATGGTAAATTTTGACTTTCGTTTAAAAAAACCCACACACACATACACATGGAACTCTGTAGATCTCCTGCATAAAGTTGTCTTTTTGATCACGACCAGACGGATTGACTTCTGAGTTCTCCCAGCATGCCACAGTGCCAGAGGCCCGCGACCTTGTGACTTTTAGCCAGTAAATGTGTAACAAGCTAGTCGTACGGAATGCAAACACTTACTCGGGCTTGAGCATATGGTTAAGCTTGTATCATTATCATATTAATATTTCACACATGCTGAAAAAAAGCACTCCGCTACGCAAGCTGTGCGCCACACTATTGTTCCATGTCTAGTGTCACGTTGTGAGATTATGGTCCGGTCAGGTGGCTGTCGAGAGGAAATATCTCCCGAGGGTGCGGATGGGAAGACAACCTTGTGCGCATCCTGTCTCACAGGGAGAGGACGGAGGCCGTGTTCCTTTAAGCCTCAAAACGCAGCGTAGGCGAAATTCTTTACTCAAACCTATCACTTTACTTTTCAGCTCTTTTCTTTCTTCCCTATTCGCTCAACCTTATCTCAGGTAAACACCGCTCATATCAGCGCACTGATAGCAGCAGTGGGAAACGGATGTTCTCGCACTGCGGTTGGCAGGCGTCTTTATTTCGCAATGCCTTAGCACGTTTCTTTATAGACGAATCCTGCCACGACAGGTTAAAGCGCGACGAAGCTGTTTAACTGATCCAGTACATTAGATGTCAATATCATCCTCGTTTTGTGTGATTTATACGTTAGTGTTTTAGGCATTATTTGCAGTTGGAGGGTATTTAGGCTTGGTTCATGCATGTTTAATGCTCTCATCATGGCATATCAGTTCAAGGTTTGGCCAGGTGTGTGAATTATGCCTTCACAGCTTTACGCCGCATGGCTTTTAACTGATTCCAGCAACGAATTATATAAAGCTGGGTGACTTAATGAGGGCAGAGATACCACTGACACTTTTGCCTAAGGTGGGATTTAAGCCAATAGAACAGGAACTGAGCATGTGAACATTATCATACGTAACCTCAGTCAACCTGTACACTGAATTAATTATCAGAAACAAACTGTAGAATGTTTTTTAAGGGTCTCATTTAGAGCTGTGTGATTGGATAAATTCAATCTTCTGTTGGTTGATTCGGTTTTGAACTTGTGTAAAGTTGCAGTATTTAAATAGTCTAAAGTTGACCTTTTAAACAAAAATCTCCAAAGGCTGTAATATATTTTTCTTCCTTGACAAAGCACTTGCAAAATACTCTTATTTTGAAGGTTTATCACTTTTCTTCTTTTGAATTTCTGGCCGGTTGGTGCAATACCGCCATCTACTGGACTGGATTGTGGAACAAATGTTTGGCAGGAAAATAGGATTATTACTTTGTAAAGGACGTGACTTTTTTTTTTTTTTTTTGGATTTTTCCCCTATTTTTCTCCCTAATTTAGTCATGTCCAATTCCTCCTCATCACTAGGGGGATCCCACAATAAGGCTACTACTACCACTCAGCCGGGAGGCCCGAGGACTATCACGTGTTTCCTCCGAACCAAATGACGCCAGCCGGCCGCATCTTTTCGAACTGCTCGCTCACGCACCGTTGGGGGCGGCGTAACACACTCGGAGGACAGCGCTATCCGCTCCTTCCGATGCGCGATCTCACAGACGCCTCTGATTGGCTATAGAGCAGTGATTAATGTGGGAGCACTAAGTACCTCTCATCCCTCCCCTCTGAGAGAGCTCGGCCAATCAGCTCTCTCTAGACCCCCGGCTGCGAGAGGTTACAGCATCACCCGGGATTCGAACTGGCGAGCTGCGGATGATAGGGCGAGCACTTTACCACTGCGCCACTCGGACGCAAGGACGTGACATTTAAACAAATAACACAAGTTAAAGCATTTCAGTGTTTAATAAATACCCGTAGTAGTTTTTAATAATGTATATATAAAAAAGAGATATCGCTGCTTGAAATAAATCAGACATGTATCGTATGAAAATGGGCAAAAAATCTGAATCAAATTTAATCGACAGTCTACCTGTGATTAACAGCTCTAGTGTCACATGTAGCAATTATGCTTTCAGTTTCATAGGTTTCTCAATTTCAAGCTGCATCAGTGGCCTAAAACAATGCAAAAAAAGAGTAATACATCACATTTTGCTTTTGAAGTGTTCTCGATTTGGCCCTTAACACAGTAGCTACAGTAAAAAAAAAAAATCTTGTTATAATGGTATCTTGAAGTTGGTGGGATATATCAGGCAGAAAGTGAACATTTTGTCCCTGAAGTTGATGTGCTGGAAGCAGAAAAAATGGGCAAGCATAAGGATTTGAGTGACTTTGACAAGGGCAAATGCCTAGGATCCAGTCTGCAGCGGTCAGGCTACAGAGTCTACAGGGTCATTGGTAGCCAAGGCTTACTGATGGGAAGTAAAGACTGGCCCATGTAGTCAAATCCAATAGATTAGCTACTGTAGGTTAAATTGCTGAAAAGGTTAATGCTGGGTCTCAATAGAAAAATGTCAGAACACACAATGCACTGCTGTTTTGATGGAAAAAGAGGGACCTTCTCTATATTAAGCGGATTGTCATAATGTTATGGCCGTTCAATATATAGTCAATTATTTATGTGACACAAATGAGGCCCGTGTGAAACAGGACAAATAATTAATTTATTTAATTTAAACGAAACACGAGGAACAAAGCATTTACCAAGTATATTGTTACAGCATTGACTTCCTCCTTTAGAGCTGACCCCAAATGATTATTTCTTATTACAGGCATTGTTGAAACCTAATTGTGATCTGATGTTTGACCAGGACACTAGACTCAAACTCTACAAACCCAGCTTGTGAGATTACACTAAAGCACAGTTGGTTTATTTTCAGTTTGGTTGCATGCAGGTTTGTTTTTGTTGTAGCAACGTTTTTACAGTCACCTCCCTCTACACCGCACTTAAAAGCAGCGGCCTGTGATTCACCGTTTGTAATGTCAGGCTGGAGGCCTTTTTCTGTAAAATTATCTGTCTCTTGATCACATATAGGGCTGGAAAGTACCAGAAGAGTTGTATTATGAACTATGAATGAATACCATGCTGACCCCCCCTCATTTTGTTTGGGTACAAAATCAGTAATCAACAAAGGTTTTGTACTGACAACGTAAAAAACGAATATAAGGCACCAAATATACAACTGTGCGGAATAACAGAACACAGTCATGAGAGTAAAAACTACCTTAATTTCTCTATCCACTGCTACACTGATGCATTTATTCCAGTGTTTCAGTAGTGCTTGGATACCATCAAGGTAGGAAGATTTCTCAGTACACCAGAACCATGATCAGGCTGCCTGCTTCACATCTGAAACGCTGGCCTCCCAGGAACTCCTTTAATGGCACAAGCATGTGTAAACGGCTTGGAACAAAGATGTGAGATCCTATCATGTGCAAGTGGTGTTGATGAATTATTGTGTGTACAGTTCCTACAGACAGATGCATCTCTTCCATCAATTTGGAAAATGAATGCAGTGGGCCCCCGAGCCACCCAACCCGGATCACCATTCAGAGACGTACGGCCTTAATTAGAACGTTTGCCATATTAAAATATTTTACTGCGGCTAAGTGTGCTTGAAAGCTTCTGTAATCGTCAATCTCACTCATTCATTATCTATACAGCTCATCCTGTTCAGGATAATCCAATTCATAACGGGGCACACAAGCACACACTCGTACACACACTCGATAGCACTAGTGCGCACACACACACACACACACACACACACACATTACGGCCAATTTGGAAGCTCACTCACACATGGTCTATACCGCTTTATCCTGTGTACAGAGTGCCACACATACACACACGCGCACACACTCTCAGACTACGGCCAATTTGGAACCTCTAGTTCTCACTAATCTGCATGTCTTTGGTCTGTGGGAGGATACCAGAGTACCCCTAGGAAACCCACCAGACACGGGGAGAGCATGCAAACTCCAAGGACATAGACCTGAGGCAGGAATCGAACCCTGGAACCTGGAGATGCCACGCCACAGTGCTAAACGCTACACCACAGTGCCACCCCTTGTATATACTGTACGGTATTTTTAAAATGGACACATTTTATTTAGTTTTTATTTATTTTATGTGGTAATTTATTTATAAACCACCAAGGAAAAGTATAGACCTAAGAATTTTTTATAATATATATATAAGCAAAATATTAAGTATAAAGCAAACTGAAGTATAAAAGTACAAACAAATTACTAACTAACTAAGTATAAAACAAAAAAAATATTTAAAAAAGTACCCAATGATTTCCTTTTTTTTTTTTTTTCATTAAAAAAAGCTCTGGAGGGCCTCCGAGTGGCGCAGTGGTTAAAAGCGCTCGCCCTATCATCCGGAGATCGCTAGTTCGAATCCCGGGTGGTGCTGTAACCTCTCGCAGCCGGAGGTCTAGAGAGAGCTGATTGGCCGAGCTCTCTCAGAGGGGAGGGATGAGAGGTACTTAGTGCTCCCACATTAATCACGGCTCTACAGCCAGTCAGGGGCGTCTGTGAGCTCGCGCAACGGAGGGAGCGGATAGCGCTGTCCTCCGAGTGTGTTACGCCGCCCCCAACGGTGCGCGAGCGAGCAGTTCGAAAAGATGCGGTCGGCTGGCGTCACGTGGTTCGGAGGAAACACGTGATAGTCTTCGGCCCTCCCGGCTGAGTGGTAGTAGTAGCCTTAATGTGGGAGCCCCCTAGTGACGGGGAGGAATTGGACACGACTAAATTAGGGAGAAAATCGGGGAAAATTCCAAAAAAAAAAAAAAAAAAGCTCTGGAAACCTTTTTTTAAATTTTTTTTTTACAAACACTTTTTTGGATGTTATTATTATTATTATTTTAAAACATTATATTTATATGTTAAAGGCATAATGCGCATAATGTTGATGAATTAAAACTTTTGCATAGCGCGGAAGCAGAGAGAGTGAATCCCGAGCCGAGCAGCTACTTCACATTCCGGTACATTCCGGTACATTCCAGAGCCAGGTTGACAGGTTTGCTCATGCGTGTCTGTATGTCAGAGTTTAAATGCTATAATGACTGTTAACTTTAGCATAAATTCATAGATCATGACTATGTGGGCAGGAGTGAAAAAAAAAGGAAAAGAAAAGAAATGTGGCTCTCCTTGTCTTTCTCACACTGTTCTGTTTTTTTTATTTTATTTTTTAAGCTGGAGCAATTAAGCCTTCAGTGAGAAGAAAGGAGCTGAAAACACTCATCCTCTTGCTCCACCCCTGTCTCTCTCCCTCTCTCCCTCTCTCTCTCATTATCTCTTTCTCCTTCATAAGTGCATGGTTGTGTCCCGGTCTTGGTTCAGTGACGTGAGTTCACTGATCCTGCGAGCTGTGTTTGTTTAAGCACACACGTTTTCAGAGGCGCATATGAGAGCTTTCATTCCCTCTCTCTCTCTCTCTCTCTCTCTCTCTCTCTCTCTCTCTCTCTCTGCACACTTTGTGATGTACAGTATTTATGTATAAGTTAATTTATCGACCATATTGTTTATATGTTCTAACATCTTGTCAATTGCTTGTAATTGCTCATGTCAATTGCTTGTGTCGGCCACTATAATAGGAACACTATTTTTTTTATTCACATGCAGTTAATCAATCATTTTTTCCGGCCTTCACACGGCCAGTTTCTGTGAGCCTTTGCATATTGTACCCTTCCTTAAGTTTTGGTGTGGTTTGTACTTCTACTGGCAGCTTGGCAACCTTCGGGTCAGCTTTTTATGTGTTATTTGCTCATGCTGAATGCTTATATGCCAAATTGAGGTGTACACTATTACTAACCAATTATGTATAATATCATTCAATAAAAGCAATTGAAATCTTGTTTTATTATACACACACATTAAACGGATCCCATCCTAAGACCCGTGTTATGTCTTTGGAGTGCCTTTGGAAGCATCCCAATGTGAAGAAGGTGACATAAATTCCAGCGAGCTACTGTAATGCCATGCTGAAAGGTTTCCCTGTATGAGGCGGCTGGCTGAACAATGGGCACCGACACAAAGGCCGAAGCCATGACTTTGCCTTCTGCTACACTTCTTACCACTTCTGTAAAAAGCAGACCAGCGTTTAGACATTGTTTCCTCGTCTGCGATATTGTCTTCGAGATTAAGAATCTCGTGCAACCGTACCGTCCCGGCTCGTCCCCGCCGCCGTGTGTGGTGGAATGTCTGAAGACTGTATTTAAGCTTTACAAGCTCGAGCTGCATGCTTTGACACAAACACCTGTGTCCTGGCATGTGAAGGATCTGGAACTACATGCGTGTGGGAGAACTAGTTCTTCATTTTATGGCTCTATTTTGGCATGTATTGAAGATTTGTAGATTGTACGTAAAGCGATATTTATTTGTTGAAACACGCATTTTAGTCACTCGCCATGAAATTTCCAAACCTGCCGACTTTTCAGTTTCCATTGTTATGAACTTATAAAAAATGTTCATTAAATCAGGCCTTGCTGTTAGTTAAACTTCTTCATTGGAACGGTGCCAACAACAATTGGGCGTTACATGCTAAAGCTGTACCATATGTGCATAATGAACTGGATGCATGTTGCCTCCATAATGTTCTGTGCATTTGAATAAAGCAAACTTTTTGTGAACCAGTAACTTGTAGAGATAAGGGGGAATTCAATTAACTGATGTATTGTGACTCGTTTGTGTAGGAATCCGTTGTCCTTTTTTTTTTTTTTTTTTTTTTAACATGTTTGCCTTTTGAGGTGGTAAAATCTCCCAGTTCCGCTAAAATCCTACAGGTGGCACACTCTGAACTATTCATTCTGGCAGGCAGAACAGCATACTGTGTTGTGGGAGGAAATTATTCGCTTTATAACTTTGCAATATTAAATCAGATTTATAAAATCATGATGCTTATAGAATCACAATACAAATCGAATTGCCATTTTGGTATCGTGATATCGTATCATGTGGTCCCTGATCATACCCATCCCTATTAATTTGACCGAAATAACTTTCCAGGCAATTTTTAAAAAAAGATTATTCCCAGACGTAGGTGTTCTTCCTACTGGCCATGGAGCGTGCGAGATATTTTGTAGACTTTTCTGGCTACAAGCCTCAGCATCTTGAGGACCGCATTCTTTTGAATTGTTCCCATAAACGCACTTCTGTGCTCCAGCTTCCAGCAACAGTATGACTTTTCATATCAAGATAATGATCTGGCTGAAGTTAAAAATGCCTGTAGAAACCCATCGTTAAATCTTAGGAAAAAGCTTTTGATTGAAGTAGTTAATGTCAAGTAAACAAAATGCTCTCGGGCTACGGGAAAAGGCTTTATCAGGCTTCTGTGAAAGTAGGCAGTCCTTGGCCACTAAATATCCATCTATTCATTTTCCGTAGCACGTATACCAAGGCGCAAGGAAAAAGGGGTGGCATTCCATTTCAGGGACACATCCATACACTATAGGCAGGTCTGTGAAATGCGTGTCGGCCTACAAGATACAGAACTTTACAAAAGTATTGAGTCACCCCTCTTTTCTTTAGTGCCTAAAAAGAACTTTAAAAAACGGTTGTTTATGCACCAAGCTCAGCAGCAACCTCCGCTATCCAACCATTCAGCATTCTGAATCACCAGAATACTAATCACCGGCCTGGTCATCTGTCATCATCTGCACCTGTTTCTCGCTAGTTCATGCCTTAATTAGATGGTTAGATGCTTTATAAGAATTAAATGATTCATAGGTCTCTTTGTTGCTTAACAAACCAAAAACATTCCTCTGAAACTACTCGGTTTGGGAGACTGGACTGAAAATCAGATCCAAAAACATGCCAAAAATGAGATGCAGAAAGGTTCTCCAGAAAGTCTGGGGAACTATTCCTCAAGACTGCATTACAATATAAAAAAGTCTGGCCCTTTGGGAGCAAAATAGGGTGGCTCAAGACTGTAGGAGTACATGTTAGAAACACACCAGACGCAGGGACCAGCGGAGAGATTTTGCACCCTCAACCCCGGAGGCGCATCAGGACAGTGTTGACCATTAAACCACTGTGGCGCACTGACAAACCATACCAGAGAAACCGCTTTTTTAAGACTGCACTGTCTTAAAAATACATTTATTCAAGCTTATGTATAAATGATTATACACCTTTTGATATAAATTACAAGATTATCCAGTGTTCTTTTAAATAAAAGCAAGGAGACTATATTTCAGTACAGCATAGTGCGTGTAAAGCCATCACATTGCTTTGGGCAGGAGTGTTTTGAAGGCACCGAAGGTAAAAGGATGACAGAGTGGAAAACAAAAGAGCGAGAGAAAGGAAGGGTGTGTAGCAACACTTCTGCAGCCATTTCCTTCCTTTTGACGCCATAAAAAGGTCACCATCCATACTTAGCATGTGATATGCGTTAATGGATTAAAAAAAAAAAAAAAAAACTTTTTTTTTTTCCTGATTTCAATTTCATGTCAAGTTAATCTCAAGAGCAGTTCGATGTCATGGAACACATACTAAGGTCTTACCCGGTGTACCAGAAGGCATATAAAGTGAATAGGACAGCAAAAAAAATGTTATAATATGCATCTGGATAGTAGTGTTGCGTAAGAATGGGCACCTCCAAGCAACTGATCCTGAAAGTACGACACTGACCTGCAAAAAGCAGCGGTTTACGTGCAGCCCATATGCTGCGCACAAGAGCAGAGGAGGATCATGGAGTGATTTATTTATAACCGAGCTTTTCTTTTCACGCAGGAGGAAGATCCCGACAGAGGGCAGCCCTGCATGCGATGTGGAGAACAGTGTCCTGGTTTACGCATGCACGGCTGGAGGTAAGAGAACATCCCCCTTGCCTGCATAGTGACCGTTAAACATTTCTGTTCTACTCATACTTTAGACTGCATGAGTTTTTTTTTTAAATTATTATTATTTATTTGTATTTTTTTGAAGGACGTGCATAGGCGAAAGCTAGCACAGACGGAGCGGTGCGTTTGCTTTAGCCGCGCATTAGATGCCGATTTCGTTCCAGAGAAAGGAACAAGATGTGCAGGCTCTGGGAGAGCAACTTTTAGCAGTGGGAGTGCTGACTTTTAGTTTTTTAACAACGGACTTTTACGGCCAGATGCGCATCTGGTTTTGTTCAAACTAGTCTATAAACATTGCAAAGGGGTACAGAGCAGATGAGAAGTTTCCCCCTGACACCCCACAACACCGCCACACACCATCATGCCTCGATTGAACCTACTAGTCACCAGTGAGTCATTAGAAGGAAACACACTCCGGTCAATGCAGTTCCTCAGAAATTTAGTAGAAGGATATCTTAAGTCGTAGTAATTAATTTGTCATTAGATCAATACTAAGACAAAACAAAACTTTTTGAACAGGAACGATGCTGGATTTCTGTTTAGGAGTAATAGTTGTTTAGAAATCCTTTTTTTATTTTTATCAAATGGGTGGCTGTAAATATTGCAAACCGCATGCATACATGCATCAAGCACTCCTTTATCTGTGTGCATTAGACTGGCATTGATATTATATAGCTCTAATGCAGTACTCGCATCATGAGAAAAATAGCAGTTCTACAAGTTCTGCCAGTTCTTGTTATTTGCTCAGGTATAATTTATTAAATACTTTTTTTTAAATAAAATGATTACAAAAGACCACACCTCAAGGAGCTTAATTTATAGACAGATTAGCAAATCTGTCTAACTGTAACCGCTATGGAGACTCGCCAGAGACCCCACCCAGCAGGAGCCCTAACATTGGACTGTCATGAGATTGACTTTTTTTTTTAAATAAATTTTTTAATGAATGTTACATATCAATATCCATGATAAAATGATGTTGAGACAATGCTGAATGAATGACTATAGTGTTGAGCTCATCAATGAGCACAGTGTTGCAAATTCAACCTCAAAACAACCTTTATTTGGAGCATTTATGTCGATTGACATCCATCCGCACTAAGATCCCTTAAGATTCTGACAGGCTTCAGAATTCAGGACGGGTCCTTCGGACGCAACGGCTTACTGCACACAGCGTATGTATCTCATGTCACCTTACACCAGAGATATCACCTTGAGGTGCATCCTAGCGTCCACATTACTGTACTGTATTACGACGTTTGCACAGCGTCCAATCTACATCAAGTCTGTGACAGCTGTTTTTTTTTTTTTTTTCTCCACCCTTCTGGCAGTAAATTGCTGTCATCTGGTGTTTTTTGTGTTGCTTGTTGTTACGTATGTGCATCAACAGCACGTTCCCTATTAATATTAAGTTGTTTTTTCAACATTGTGTTGGAGGTATTTGTTCCACTTAATAAACCTCATCGTCATCGTGTAGCCAACGTTGTCGTGATGTCATTTCATCAAAGTGATTTTAACTTTCAAAAACAACCTAATCCCAGTGCTGTCCCAACACCCGAGACGTCACCACAACATTTTGATTCAATTTGCTATTTCTTTCATGTTTTTATTATTATTATTATTAAACAATTCTCTGTTTTAACCAAAGTTCACAAATCCTATACTTGAGTAAAAGTAGAAATTTCTTAGAATAAATATGACTCAAGTAAAAGTAGAAGTCCTTCACTTACTTGTGTACTTGAGTAAACGTACAAAAGTATTCGCCTTGGTATTTAGCTTGAGTATCAAAATAAAAAATAAAAAGTTATTTGCTGTACTTTTGAGCCGAGTAAAAGTAAAAAGTATCTTCTAATAAAACTGCTCAAGTACAGATAAGGTAAAATATATATTTAGTACATTTACTTAATTTACTTACATTTACTTAGTATTGACCTCCCGCCTTTGATTTTAACAAGATGGTCTCTGTGACAGGATACAAAAAAATAAAAAAATAAAAAAATCTCATATAGTAACAGGAGATAAATGCGGGTATGAGCTTAACTTGTGAATCTAAAACGAAAAATGTGAGACAATATGCCACCATATGCTTGGAATAGGGCTGATAAATAAATATAATAATAATAATAATAATAATAATAAAATGTACATGAATATCGAATGCGATATGTAACTATTAAATGTAGCATTTTGTCTTCAAGCATATTTATCTCTATAACACCTAATGACTGAACAAATGATCTCATGAAGTTGCCGATATTTATCTCAAAAGTATAAACTAAAAAATAAACATTTAAATTATTGACCAGCTTTGCATAAATTTCGACCATACACATAGCTGAAATAAATCGCTACCTTTTGCGATTAAATAATTGTCCAGGTCCATGTTGCGAGCAAGCGGGAGCAAAACAGTACGAGAAAGTTTTGCTTGTCGCTGTTGCCGAAATCAAAGTACGTATGTAGAAACTGAATGATTGTTTGTCGCTTAGTGGCTTTCTTGTGCGTTTTAGAAAACATCTTTAAAATATCCACTCATTGAGACATCAGGGTTCCCTCTTAGACTCGAGAACACAGATATCGACACACATATGATGGTGATGTGAACAGTAAAATTATATACATGCATAATGGCCCAGATGCTGCAGGACACGTCTGGAATTCCAGCGGTTAAAGAAAGAAAGAAAGATTTGTGTGTTTGTACGTGTCTGCTTGTGTGTTTGTTCTTGCCGAATTAGTGCCTCTAAAAGCCACCAAGTCCTCCCCCATCCGCCCCCCCCCTCTTCAAAGTCATACATCAGTGTCCATCTTAATCAGATCTCTACTTAATCAGTGTGTGTGATCTCTCTTTAAATTGACACCATGATGAAAGCGTACAGATGTTCAGTCACGGCAGGGCAGCGTTGATTAAAACGGTCTACGCCGGAGTGGAATACCATTTAATTTTAAGCAAACGTTCTTTCTCATATAGTTTTTGAAAATGTCAGGAATCTATCAGCATGTAATCAGTTAGCCACATTTTATCACAACATTTTATGATATATTTAGTGATTTACAGTAGTAGCTATCAAATGACATGTCTTAAGTAAAGGCTAGATGAAAAGTTTAAAGTTGAAATTTTGAGTAGACTGTATTTCTGTCCTATTCAGCGTCCCAAAGGTTTCCCTGCACAGTGAAGCCAGCACCCCGCCAGTCGCTCTCACCATAAACACAAACTAAATACGGAAAAGGTTTTGTAAAAAGTCCCAATTTGCCCTCTATGTATGAAGTGTTTTGGGACACCCTGTAGTTGTGTGTAAGGGGTTTACTAAAACAAGAGAAAACCAGAAACTTCATTCCTTCATTTACTTGTTTATTTAACAATCACTTTTCTACTCCAGACCATTTTGGAGCCAAGTGTCCTGTTGTAAAGTTTTAACTCACTGACTTCTAGATGCCTAGACTCATTCTATTCTTTCGATCTTTGGTTTGTATTATTTTTATTTTTTTGGTTCTCTTGTTCTGTCTCGTCTTTTCCCCCCCCGTGTCCGTCTGGCCCCTCATTCCTTGTCCTAGTCCAGGCTGTCACACTAATGAGATTAGTCCTTTCAAGGTCTGCTTCTGCTGCCAAGCCTTCAGCAATTGAGCCATCGACTCTTGACACACTTTGCTTTTTTCTCTCCCTCCCTATCTTTCTCCCTCTTTTTCTTCTTTCTTTATCTCTTTCTGTCTCTTTCTCTATTTATCTCTCTTACTTTGTCTGTTTCTCTCCCTCCCTCACTCTCTCTCCTCTTTCTGTTTATTTCTCTTTGTCTCTCACTGTCTGTCTGATCGCCCCCTGTCTCTATCTCACTGTCTGTCTTGTTCTCTCTTCTCTTCTCCCTCTCTTTATTTATCCTTCTCTTTCTAACTCTTTCCTTCTCTCTTCCCTCTTTCTCTATTCATCTCTCTCACACTCTTCCCCTCTTCCAATTTTTCTGTTTCTCTCCCTCTCTCTCTCCCTCTCTCTCCTGTTTCTCTATTCATATCTCTCTCTCGCTCTGTCTGTCGCTACTTTAAAACGAGTTATACCCAACGCTGCTGATGATGATGATGATGATAATAATAATAATAATAATACATTTTACACAAATAGCGAATGCGATATATATATCATTTTGTCTTCAAGCATATTTATCTTTATAACACCTAATAACTGGACAATTGATCTCATAAAGAAGAAATTATCTATTTTTATTGCTCCTTCTCTGTCTTGCTGTCCGTCTGTCTCCCTCACTCTCCATCCCTGTTTCTCTCTCTTTATCTAACTGTCTGTCACTGTCTGTGTCTTTTCCTCCTTCGCTCTCCCTCTATTCCCCCTTCTCTCTAGCTGTCTTCCTCTCTTCTCTTTCACTTTCTCTATTTCTCTCTCTCTTTGTGTCCCTCTTCCTCTCTCTCATCTTTTTCTATTCATATTCTTTCTGTCTGTCTGTCTCTCCTCCATCTCTATTCATCTTTCTTTCTCACTGCTTGTCTGTCTCTCTCTCTCCCTTCTCTGTCTGTGTGTCTCCCTCCCTATTTTGCTCTCTCCCTCTGTCTTTCTTTTTATCTATTCTCTCTTCCTCTATTTATCTCTCCCTTTCTCTTTCTGTCTCTCTTTCTGTCTGTCTCTCTGTCATGCCCTCTGCTACCCTCTCCCACTCTCAACCTCTCCCTCTGTATCCCTGTCTTTCCCTATCAATATCTTTTTCTCTTCCTCTCTTTGTCTGTCTTTTCTTTTCTCTTTTCTCTTTCTCGTCTCTCTGTGTCTCACTCTCTCTTTACATATTTGTCTCATTAATGTACTCATTAATACGTAAGGGCTTGTCTGGGGAAAGTCTAGGGGAATCTTAGCTAATGGGCTAACGCATAAAAATAAAGCCAGCCAGAAAGTGAAAACTGAGCTTTATTGGGGACAACTCATCTCCCAACCGGTGAGGAAATACACTAGTTGCAGATGTGTATTAACCCGAAAGGATGTGGAATGTTTAGAAGTGTTTACTTCGAGGTGATTTGGTCTTCTTCTGCTGTGGTTATAAGGTATCTGGAATAGGGGCCTGGTTCACTTAAATCCCCCCACTAGTCTGCGCGGATTAGCGCTAGTCGCCATGCGAAATCCGAAATCCTGATACGAACCAGCTGTGTTTCTAAAAGCTCGGCGGCGACTATCTGTTTTAGAGTGCTTATTTTCCCAGAACTCTCTATCCCAGAAAAAAACATACTTGGTGAGTTGGTGAGACAGCTCGGGCTGTTTTGTTAACATAAAACGTTTTTTTATTTATTTTTTTTTTTCCAGTAAGACAGATGGGGCTTCCCAGACGGCGCGACTCAATTAAGGTCCCCGTATCGAATCTTATCTTACGGCTAACACACCAAATTGGCTGCTCCGGCCGAGGTGCCGAAGGACCAATCCGTCTTGTCATGACCACACGTGCAGATTCGGGTTTAAAGCATGTCTCGTAAAGGCAGTTGTCCAGTCTGGGAGAGAGTGTTATTGAGTTACACACACACACAACCCCCGAATGTTGAAACAGACAGCTACATAAGATACTTCAGTAAGCGATTAGTCATTCGCTAATGGCTGCCACAGTAACACACTATAACACACGCCTCAACCAATTGTCCATCTGTCCCCTATGTGCTCTTTAGCATAACTGCTACTTTTATGCAGGCTAAAGTTTCCTTTCATTTTCTGAGGTAACACCAAAACAACATGTTTACATTATTGTGAGCTGTGAGTTTGATCTTTCTACACTTATTTTATTTTATTTTTTTAACCTGCCACTCAGGAGTTAGAGGCAATAATGTAAAGTTATTGTAGGTAGTTTAGCACAGTAATTAGCATCTTCTATGTTTTGTTTAGCTAGAAATCTTGAATACTGCAAACAGACTAGCTTTTGAACTTCTCTACAAAAGTTACCAATGTGAAAAACCTTCAGACACAATTGCCTGGTTTACATTTTTTGATATCTATTAGAGCTAGATATGGATTTTTGGTCAAATATGTTTTTTTTTCACTCATGACAGAAAATTCTGAACAGGAATGTTCTCATTGAATGTTTTAATTTCCCTCCATTTTTTCTGGACACTTTGCTTCCTCCAAACTCTGTAAAACCAACCAACCAGCATGACTTTCTCAGAGGAAAGTGCTACCTGCCCTCTTTCTCATACACATTCTCACAGATGCTGTGATACAAGAGTCGTTCAAGTCAAACCGGGACCTTTGATTGAGCAGCTCAGAGAATAAAAACTCTTTTATTTCTTTGTATAAAGTTCTTCTACACTAATGCACTTATCCCAGTATTTCACTAGTGTTTGGATACCAACAAGTTTTCTTAGTACGCCAGAGCCATGAACAGTCTGCCTGCTTAACGTTTGAAACACTGGCCATGAAGGAACTCTTGGTTTGGAGCGAGGTTGGGGTGTGGCTCCTATCTGAGGTAATGTAATGTACAAGTGGTGTTGGCGAATGGTTGTGTGTACAGTTCCCACAGACAGATGCGTCTCTTCCTCAAGTTGGCGACAAGTTACTCGTCGATTTTCAAGGATTAGGTGTTCCACTCGCTGAATGTTCACTGAACGACTGCATGGCGCTCTGAGCCACCTCGAAACTTTTGCACCATTCCTATCGCTTATTTCGGCTAAAAGTCTTCTGGAAATGTCGATCGGTTTTCCGGCTTCAGTCTTAAGCAGTTCATCACAAGTCCCGGTTTCATTTGACCGCCACTTGTATGTCTAGAGTCTCAATGATTGACGAGGGAAACAAAGGTCTTTGCAGGAAAACATTAATCATGCAAGCAGAAATAAATTCCCCCTACAGCCTAAGAGCAACAGTGTTTTTTTTCCCGTTCTCCAGGGATTAAAAATACAGCAGCAGCAAAAGCAGGTCTAATAAAACTCAGTAAGAAGGATGACACAAGCTTGAACCCACACCGAGGCTCAGAGCCAACTCTTTTTACTGACGAATGCTGACGGACCGATCGACAGGTTGTTATCATAAGCCTGATGTTCTGCTTTTATTGCATGCCTTCAAACGGCATTAAATTATTTAAATGCTCTTCAAGTCTAGTCTGAACTGTATCATCCTGACATCACCATGTCAGCAGTAGGTAAAAAAAAACAACATGGAAGTTATAAGCCAGGGCTCTTCTTTAATCTGTTTAATACTGTAAGATGTGTGCTCATCTTTGACATATGTGGTAAGCGCCATCTCTCTTAGAGTTAAACACACTTCTACCTAACCTACTGCGTGACCTCTCATCCATATTGGAGGGTGGTGAAAGAGTCGTGTTGAAACACGGTATGAGCGAGGGAGGAGAGAAAGGACGATAAGAGGGGAGAAACGCAAGAGGAGAAGAAGGGAGGGGAGGGGAGGGGAAGAATAAGGGAAGGGAGGTGTTTGCGCAAGTTGAGCGAAGTCACCTATTGTCTGAGGCTCGGTGTAGCTGCTACGGCCTGGGGGCACGAAAGGAAGAAAAGCAAGCCAGAGAGCGAGGGAGAGGGAGAAAGGCGTCTGGTTTGAGTCAGCACTCTGACGCTTCTGCTGCCCGGTGAAGAATGCCTCGCTCGCTCAAGTCATCTCAGGTTGAAGGATTCCAATCCTGAAGGTGATGCTTTCGGGCAGCAAAGAATGCATGAGTGGAGTGATGGCGATCTGAGGTAACTGTGCCATCACTTGATGTCTGGTTTTGATGTTAAATGATTAATGATAATTTTACATTTTACACAGTTTTAAGCTGCATTTCAACTTCTGACTTCTTGTTAACAAGGCCAGAGAGTTCATTCTCCTTCTGTTAGTTATTATGTACTAGGGATGCTGGAATGAATGTAATTGATCCATAAACCAGTAACATTCCCATGTTTTATTTATTTATTTATTTATTGTTCTGCGAAATAATCAAATTAATCA